>CM024241.1:61658665-61747481 GCA_013421045.1 Propylea japonica
TTAAACTGATCGTGCCGATTCGGTATTATTATAAACATTTTCATTTCGTTGACGCATTCAGTACCAAGATCATAGAATGATTTATATGAAATTGTCAACTACCAGTTTGCCGTCTGCATCAAAATGTCGTTCCCAGATTAAACAGAGCCAATAAATTGCTTGTAAATATATCAGAAAAAATAAACAATAGAAATGCCAGCCTTGACCTCCACATCCGAAGAACCTCACTCTTTCCAACAGAGGCTACAAACTGCTAAAAAACAACTAGGAGAAGGATCCTATGCAAAGTTTTTTATCTAATATACGTACAATAAATCTGACTCCGGTAGCGTTAAAGTGCTAGCATGTAAAATAATCGATACGGCCAAAGCGCCAAGAGATTTCGTGAAAAAATTTTTACCTAGAGAATTGGACATATTGGTAAAAATCAATCATCCACATATAATACACGTGCACAGTATATTTCAAAGAAAGGCCAAATACTACATATTCATGAGATTTGCTGAGAATGGTGATCTCCTTGAATTCGTTTTGAAAAGGGTGCTATTTCTGAAGCTCAAGCCAGAGTATGGTTGAGACAGATGGCCCTAGGAATTCAATATCTACACGACATGGACATAGCTCATAAGATTTGAAGTGCGAAAATGTTCTAATAACGAATAATTACAATGTTAAAATTGCAGATTTTGGTTTTGCAAGGTTCGTAACAGGTAAGGCCATATAATTATACTGTTTCAAATAATTTGAGTTTCTCTTTTTATTTGCACCAAAGTTGCGAAAGATTCGCAAAAAAGTTTAGCTTTTTTGGTCATTATAGTGTGCTATTGTTGATTTATTTTTTTCGGAATATTTTACCATTGTATTAAAGTAGATTTAAACAAAAAATCGTGGATTTAAAATGAAAAAGAACAAGAGCTTGAAGAAAAACGTTCTTCGTCTTCGGCGTTTACACTGTAGAAAACCTTTGCGAACGGCGATAGAACAAAGAAATAATGCTCCACGTTTGCTTATACTAGAAGAATTCGATAGAGGGGCAGAAGAATGAGCTTTCGCTCGTCTGATTTAAATCAGCCTTTTAGACAAGGCTTTTGCAGTGTAATAAGCAAATATACGATATTCTTACATCAGAGACAGAACTTTGCCATCCAGTTGAGAAGTGGAATATTCGATACGTTTAAGATGAAATGAAATGAAAAATGAACCGCGAATAATGTGCTTATGTTTGTCTTATCCGGAAGTGGCTAGTTCAAGCAGGATATTAGGCAACCTAAAGTACTGAAATCGATACTTCTTCTGCCTGACGCATTGGATATCTATTGATTCAATAATAGTACTCGTTTTGACGAGTTTCGTGCTCCTGAGCTGTTCCACAACTTGTGCGCAGCCAATGGCAAGCCGTATTTCGAGCTTTTCAGTTACTCAGGAGCACGAAACTCCTCAAAACGAATACGCGTCAGGTTGCCCTAGGATACTCGATTCGAGAAAAACAACAACTTATTCGCAGTTGACCATTAGTTGCGTCATGAACGTAGCACGCAAATCTTTCGAACATATCATTGTTCAAGTGGACGCCAAGTTTCTTTCTCTGATGCATTGCATATAGTCTTAGACTAAGTATATAGTATACTAGCGGACCCAACAGACTTTGTTCTGTATACACAAAAATTCATTCAATTCGATCCAGCCGTTTAGGTTGCAGAGTAGATAAATAACCTGAATAACGACTACAGCGCCATCTGTTGATCTGATTTGTGATCATAAACATACGGGCATCGCAATCCAAAATACATTCATCCATCCCTCACCTACCCGCCTAGTGCCTATCTCGGAGACGCATTTTGGTGCGATTTCATCTTCCACCTGCCATATCTTTTCATGTATTCATCATAATTGAATGATGTAAAAGGCAATTTCGTTCTAAATTAAATACTGGGTATGAACTAAGTATTTAATTGGATAAGGATCAATGCGTATTCATAAAAAAATACTCCCAAATAATGCATAATTTTGAGAAACATTCGGATACCTTTAAAAGTGATACTGAGTAAACCTTGAAAGATAGATATATGCTATCGCGGACTTTTTTGTAGAACTATGAAGAGGTACATTTCCGTCAGACATTGTTTCCATGTACGTCTTACGGTTTTTGCAGCGCACCTGAAAATAGCTGATCATGGCTGATTTTGGTACTCATATTCATTATCATTGAAGTTATAGTAAGTTTCCTTAATTTTTCTCGGGTGAAAAGTATAGCCTATGTTACTCAGGGATATTGTAGTTTTCTAAGGGTGAAATAATTATTGAAATCGGTCCAGTAGCTTATGAGTTAACTCGAATCAACGCCACAAACATACAATCTTTCCTCTTATAATATTATTAGTATAGATGTTTCTCTGATTTTTTTCATGCCGTATCCGTATAGGATGTTCAAATTACTATAGGAACTTTTTGAATTTACTGTTTTCGATTTTTTTATACCTTAGAAAACAAAGGTATTCCGTATTTGGTATTGTTCTTCTACCTTCAAAAACATTATTTCAGATGCAACTGGAAAGAGAATATCCAGCGAAACATATTGTGGTTCCTTATCTTACGCGGCTCCAGAAATCCTGAAGGTAGTCCATACCATCCCAGAATTGCTGATTTATGGTCATTGGGAATAATTCTTTACGTAATGCTGAATAAAGCCATGCCTTTCGATGACACAAACATAAAAAGGCTATACGAGCAGCAAACAAACCAAAGATGGAAGTTCCGTGCCAAAGTGGCAGATATACTAGCGAGCAGGTTAAGAAATTGAATTCATCATATCTTAGAACCAGATGTAACAAAACGATATAGAATAGAACAGGTGCTAAACTCTGATTGGATAGCGATGGATCCAAGATTAGCACAATTAAATCCAGCTGAACAAGCTGCAATGATTGAAGCCCAACAAGGTAAAAGGAGACACTTGGAAGGCAATCCTAAAACAGCTACAAGAAGGGCAACTAATGAAGACATGACCATCTTGAAAGATGGAAAATCAGACGAGAAAGATGATAAACAAATGAATAATACTAGCACTCCCAGTTTGATAGTCTGAATTAATCTGCGGAAACGAATTTTGATTAAAATATACCCTAAACTGTATATTTTCATTCACTTGATATACAGGGTATTCAATATCAGACGAACAGCCCCGTAGGTATATTTCTAATCCCATAGTGATTGGAAAATTTTCGCGAAACACGTGGAATGATTTTTTGGGGGTCATCTCTTGACAACCTCTGAGAAGGGCCCCTCAAATTGAATAGGGAAGAGGGGTTGATTTCATTTGGAAGGTCTTGGAAGCCTCTTTACAAAAATATAGAAAACGTAATTTTAATAACCGTTTCGCCAAAAATCATTTTTTTTAGCTCAAATGAGCCACCTTGATATGGAATTTGGTTATCTCCGCGCACTCTACCGTCGAGCGCGCAAGTACTTAAATTTGTATGCAACACTACCGAAATAACTTTTCTTGACCCTACAGACTTCCAGAATTTTGTAAATTCGAAAAAAAAAACTATCTAACGAACTTATTAGTTAATAGTATAATTTGCAAAACAAGTCTGTGAGTGCAAAAAAAACTAATTATTTTATAAGTCCGTGTGTCTCGACGGTAGAGCGAGGATGTACGAGTTGTCTGCTACCATTAACTAATATTAATAATGAATAATAGCTCTTCAACAGAGGAATACTGAAACTGAAGTCCCCACAATATACTAGTTTCTCTGAAAAATTGAAACTTTTTCATCAAGGCTAAGATATGAATGAATTAAACATAAAAAAAGCGATGATTCCAATTAGATACGAATTATGTTTCATGATAATGTCAGCAATTTTATTCGATTGAAAGCAATTAAATTTATGATAATCTCATCTATAAACAAGAAAAGTGTGGAGCCTAAAAGGTAATAAAACAATAAATTTTCAAGTTAACTGAATTTCATTTCGATTCTACATCGTTTATAATCTGTCATCGCGGCGTAAATATTGAAATTTTTGAATTCACCCATATCAAATTGTTTTTAGATTTAAATGCAAAAGTGGAGTTTGCATGGTCTTATTTGACATCAACAAAAATCCAACTACGAAAATTCATTAGTACCAATAGTAAAAATTTCTCAAGGTGAACAAAATGAGTATACTCCGTTCACGAAAGGTTGAGCACATTAGGCGTTTATTTATTTAAACTGAGTTGGCAGTATTTGCTGTCTTAACGTAAAATAAATTCAATGTTGCCGAATGTACCCGGCTTTGTCCGACGAGCTTGTGAGTTATCAGACAACCTCTATGCAAATTGACAACATTGCGTATCAATCTGACAAAAAATAAACATCATAACCTAAAATTTTTTTATGCACAGTGGAATATGTCAAATTATCATGGCCAACCGACGCGACGGCTCAACCTTTCGTGAACGGACTATACGTTTTCTACCTGAATGGTACAATCATGTTTAAGGAGAATTAAACAATTAATAAAATAATCAATAAACTTAAACAATGGTATAATTAATATGGGTCTCCCTCATGGTTCAATCTAAGGTCCATTTTTAATATACCTATGCGACGGATCAGTAAAAGATGAATATAATTCGTCTAAGTAATGATTCTATATTCATGTACACACGAACAAATTTAACCCTTAACCACAGACATGAATTTGATTAACATTGTGACAGACAGGAGTCAAATTGACTCTTTGTGTTTTGAATGATCTGATTGAGGTTTTTTTTTTTGTGATTATTGAAAAAACCTGTAGGTTCATTCAATTAAATGTCATTTCAAGTTTAAAAACCCGTTTATTATAAAATCAGAATGATAAAAAAACAAAAAACAACACATTCTTAGAAAACGAGTAATATAATTTTCAAATTTAACAACGTTTAAATAAAACTCCTTAGCAAGTAACAAATACAAAACACATTTATTCTAAGAAAAAAAGTGAAAAATGTTTTTAAATGCTTGTTGAACATACAGCAGAAGAACATTGTAGGCATACTGGACTCCTGCATTCAGAGAATAATGTAGATGTTTTTCGTTTCAGTTTCTTGGGGCAAATTGAACAGTATTTTCTAATGGCGAGTTTACCTACTGTTTCTTTTGGTTTGCTCTTCTTTTCTTCCCAAAATGTTTCTAATTGCTACTTTCATTTCCAGTCTTACACGTGAATTATTTCGTCTTCTCTCTAATTCTTCAGTGATAAGTTGCTTTCCAAGATTTTTTTGGATGGTCCGGGACTAGAATCCATATTTCTATAAAAATGATAAAATATAGAATCCCTAAACAATAATTTTCCATAAATATTTAAAATATTTATTATTTTTCTTGTAAACTCACCGGTTTTATAATATTAATTATTTAGCACGTAATAACAGACGGGAGTCAATTAGACTCCAAAGATGCGCGCAAAACTTTGAAACCAAATAGCGTAAACAAAACAACGATTTTGATCACTTCAAGCCTCTAGGCGTACTGAAGGATATTAGATTCGAGGGTAACTCGAAGCTTATGAGCAGATTCTTGCGCAAACGAAAGATATTTTGATTATAAATTCCACACGGAGTCAATTTGACTCCCGACTGTGGTTAAGGGTTAAAGAAGGGGAATTGCCTGTCGATGTTCGCACAACAATAAGAGAGCAGAAACTAGCCTCTGATATATCAATCAAAAGAACAAACCATATCATTTTAAACAGGATCATGTTATTATCATTATAAAAAGTACAAGAAAGGCGGCGATAATGTATTTGAACTTTCAAACAATTCCCAGAAACAAAAACGCGTGTGAAAAAGGATCATCAACCGAGATACAAACAAAACAAATTCAGTCCAAGAAAAAGTTTGATTTTACTCCACTGGATATGATCAAACATTAACATTTATTTTCAGTAAATTAAATAATTGTAACAAAATTATCACAAACTTGAACAATTCATTCCAGCTGGTCCGAACTGAAGGTTATCGATTAGTTTTATGAGACTCCATCTCCTTATCAAAAGTCACCAACATATGGTCGCACATCTTCACTACATTTTCTAAACCCTTCCGAAGAGCATCAACAGCTCTATGTCCTTCATTCATCTGAATACGAAAATGCATCTTTGATTCCGAAGGGTGTGGTACAGTATAACCACAAAAATTTATATTTGGGCTGGAAAGAAATTATTTCGAATGTTATTTCAAAGAAAAGGTTTAACGCGTAACATTGCTATGAATATCAATAAAGTGAAAGCAGAGAATATTATTAATCATGCTATGGAAGAAGGTTTTCGTATGTAACTATCCTGTGCTGATGAATCCTAATGAGGACGAAATGGCCATCCAAAGGTGCTCTAACTGATACCACTTTCTTGCATTTTGTCTCGAACGAGGATGAACTTAGCTCCGAAGTATGAGTTTAATATTGGTTGATTTCTATCGATTAATATTATTCTCTGCTTTCACTTTATTGTTATTTCAAAGTTTATCAACAATTCTTCACACTTACTCATTTGCCATCACTAATCTTAAGGCATTTCCTAAAGTGTGTCCTTCATTGGAGAAAACAAATGTTTTCTTTTTTTCATCATTACTAGATTCTGTTTCTGCTAACTGAAATTAGGATCACATTATATCTTGATACCTTGATAGATGGATTGCTTTTTCATTTCAAGTGAATAATAAAATAATGAGTTATCAGTTCAACATAAACGAATACAAGTATTTGTTGAATATGAAAAGTATAGCACATTACAGAGAATAATATAAATAAATACAACCTAACTGAGCATTAATAATATTGTATAATATACCAGTGAATGGATGATTATTTACCTGAGAAATTTTATCTGTGGAATGATAAAAACTCATTTTGTTAATATAAAATATGAACACAGTTTTTAGGATCTGCAAACGTGCTCTACTCACTACTGCTTTAGAATTTGAGTTAAATAACAAACTTAAAACAAAACTGACATAAGACATAACCTATAACTACAAAACCATAACCTATGAAAATTGTCCGTGGTTAAAAACTTTTTCTTGTTCTTTTGAATTTAAAAATCGTCTTTTTCAATTCTATGTCTTTTTCCTTTTTGTCTATGTTCTAAATGTCTGTGTTCTAACCACAATGTTTTGAAAGAGTTACTAAAAATATAAAATAAAAATAAAAACAATTTGAGCAGAGACAATTGTCTCTGAATTTGAGGCGAGCTCTCGGAATTGGTGTGTTTACTGTGTTTAGCACGAGCAAAGAACAAAACAACAGAAATATACAGTTAACAGCCTTGTTCAATCATTATTTGAGTGGATGTAACTTAGCAAAACTGTTTATTGATCTTCGAACATTTTGTGACTTTGATTTTGTGCAATATCAATATAACTTTGTCATGGAGAAGAGTGAGAAAAATAATATATTATTGGAAGAAATACAAGAAGAAATTGATGTAGTTCAAGACAAGGTGATCAGTTTATTCTTACTGAAGAATAGAAACAAGACTTGTGTAGTTGATAGATTGATAAGAGAATTGAATATCGTATCCTTTGAAGATACTCTGTGCAAAAAATATGCCGGCTTCAGTAGTACAAGAGATGGAATATGCCATGATGAAGATAATGCAATTGTATGGCAAAACCTCACAGAGGATGATAATTATGATGAAGTACTAAGTAATATAAGCAAATGTGATGTATTATCACCAGAGATATTAGACGAATTACTTAAAATCCATTTTATAGACACTAGGCAAAGTCATTGGCATGATATATCAATGAAGTTACAGGAATGTTTCTGTTCCAACTATAGTTTGTTCTTGAAAAGTTTGAAAATACACTATAAAATAATTATTAGTCAAAATTGTTGTGTTGACGGATATTTGAGTCTTTTAAAAGCCACCAATGGAATTGTGAAGAATCATCTGGTAGAATATTTGGAGGAAGAAAATCAACAGAATAACAGAGTTTTTTTGTGCTTGAAAGTTATTCTCACTACAGAGCTATTTATGTTGAGAAATATACATATTGCTAATGAGAAAGTAATATCAGATATTGTTGAAAATCTAATTGCATTGTTTAGTTTTGAAACAAATATTCAAGGGCAACAAATAGCAATTTTGGATTTCATCAGTTTGTTAGACGTAAAAGCTGAGTGGTTCAAATATCTCTGTTCATCTGGATTTACTAAACCTCTTTTGATGAAAGTTTTAACGAAATATCCAAATCTTCTTAGGATTATCTTCAAAAGTTTTCTTTTTCCTATGAGTGATTATATTGGTTATTCCAACATAAAAAATCACAATCATAGTTGCAACTTCCTAGTTTATTATTTCAGCATTCACCAGAACATGAAAGAATTTGAACTGAAAACTGTTGAAAACAGATCATATAATTTTTTTGAAATGATATCTTTGGTAGTAAACACTATTAATAATAACATTTCATTAGAAATGAGAGAAACATTGAAAAACTTCATTACATCATTATTTAAAATAAATCCTTCACTAATTAACCAAGAAATCTTGGAAATATTTTTCATTCCGTTTGAAAATGTTATGAAGGAAAATTCTATGAAAGTGATAAGTAGCAATATGTTTATTTTTGAGTTGATTAGACTTTCAGTAAGAAATAATAATAAAATTTTAACAGATAGGTATTTGTTTAATAGAAGAAAATATAGAGGAATTTTCAATTTTGGACAATCTGAAAGGAACACAATGTCAGCGGACAGAAACTTTGTTAACATACCACAACTAATTATAGATATAACAATTCTCCTGATAAGAAATTATATAAATACAAGTGAAAAAAATGAATCTGTTGATGATAACACGATTCTCTTGCTGGAATGCTGTGATAATATATATCATTCTCATCCGGTTTTTTTACATAATGTATTGACTTCCAAATTCATTATCAACTTGTCGAGTTTTTATAAAGCGTTGAATAATTTTCAAACTACCAGAGAAGAAATAGAGATAGTGTTGAATATATTCAGCTTTTTTCTCAAATATTACTCCAATATTTTGAAGTTGTTTAAAGACAAAATATTTGTTTTTAATATATTTAACAGGATAATATCTAAAAAAATCGAAATAAGTAGCTGTATGATTTTCAACAATTTTTCAAATGAAATTTTCATGGAAGATGAACTTCAAGTACAATTACATTTGGTGACACAAAGTTTTTTATTGAGTGCATGGCCTCAAGATATTAATGATACATATGGAAATATTGTGGAAAGAGACAGTTTTATTCAACTATTACATTTTCTTTATGGAGTATCTCACAAGACAAATTTGATTAGAATCTTGGTAACTAGATGCCACAATATAGATTTCATGAAAAAGGGTGTAATACCAATACCAACCATACTGAAATTATCTGTTCAGAATGTTAGAAATACTCTGGAAACTTGCACTGGATTACTCTTTTCGAGAATTTTCATTTCAAATTTGGATGGTATTCTTTTGCTACAAAGTAATTTTAGCATCAGGGTAAGTCATTTAAGTTCTTCATCATTCAATTTATTATATACACACATTGTCAAAAAATTTGCACGCAATTTAGTAAGGCCCTTTTCCTGAAAGCCGCACGAAGAGTTCAAAACATTCTTTAAGAGATCAATATACAGAGGAATGAACTGGCCAACAAACTCACCAGACATGAATCAAATTGAACACATAGGGGATTATTAAGGCATAGCAATCCAAACTCACCTTGAGGAATTGAGTTCAGCCATTTAGGAGTAATGGAATGATATGCCTGAAATTTTTCATTAATCACAGTTTGGATTCAGTTGTAGAATTACTATAAATAATCAATAAATTTAGTTTATTTCTCATTTTCTCATTTTGTCTCAGCAACGAGTAACAAACAAATATATAAATTGTTTATTTCTTGAGAAACCTGGGGGGTAAATTATTTTGACAATATGTGTACATATTAACAAAATAAATATTGCCGAATTGTGTTATAGATCTGATTTCGAATACTGTATTTTTCTAGGACAATCTTCTCAAAGCGCTGAGCCATATGGATTACGATTCTGAGGATGAAACTGAATCTTTGAACATCGATTTGTGTACAACTCTCCGTAAAAATTTACTGCTGAATATCGACAACATTGGATATCCTAATAAACTACTAAACAATCTTCAGGACTCAACCAACTCTTGGAATTCTAGGTAAATATATTTTAACTTTTGATGAAATAATGAGTCCACGATAACCTATTTTCAGTGGAATCAAAGTTTGGAGTATCAAATCCGGACGTAATTGTGATTTGCAGAAGTATTTAAATAATACTAAGGCCGCTGTGCATGATCATAGTTGGATGCATCAAGTGAAGATGTTCTTCTATAAATTTTGTTCAGAAGGATACAAAGTATATTACCCTCAATTTCACACAAAGCACTTACAAACTTCAATTGTGCACATCTCAAAATTAGCAACTCTTCACGTTTCAATAGATTCTAGATCTAGGTCATATCTAGATTTTACTTGTATTTATATATTGACATTCTTAGGTGTCTGTGGTGTATGAAATTGTAAGTCAGTGCCCGAAACTTAAGGATGAGAAGATTGGTAGAACTTGGCCAGAACCTGGAACATGGTTACCTCAATTGTTTAGAGAAGATTTAGTTGCTATAGCAATTATCGTAAAGTGAGTATCATCCAAGACAGTTTCAGAAGTACAAGACTTGATGTTGAAGTTTTCATTCTTACATAGAATTTTCAAGTCACTTACAAAAGTGATGATTATTTTGAAATTTTTGGAGGTGCTTTGGGTATGAAGGAATTCTTTCTAAAATGTCTTTCATCGATGCAACGATTCTATACTGAATTTTTTAAATTTAAATGAAAAAGTTTCTTTGAATTATGTATTAATTTTTGAAATTTATCGAATAAGCCAGATATTTTGGGGAAGAAACCAAATTCAGAAGCTTTTAGTTAAAAATGTCAGTATTTATCACAAAGATTCAATATTTTGATATGTGTATCCACAACCTTTCATGGCGTAAGCAAAAATGCCACGCTATCATTTCTAACTTTTTAATATCTCATGATATTTGAATATATAAATGAATGCATACACAAAAATTCATTCAAGTCGATCCAGCTGTTCAGTATAGGTGAATACCGACTCCAGCGCCACCTGTTGGGCTGATTCATGAATCTAAACCATCCAAGGCGCCATCTAACCTAACCTAGACGTATACAAAGAAATCTTTCAAATCGGTCCAATCATTTAGGAGGAGTTCAGTGACATACACCCGAACAGTAGAATTTTATATACATATACCGATGAAAAATGGATGATGGTCTTCTCTCAAACGAACGCTCCATTACATTAGTTGAATGAGAAGAAAATAATTATTACTGAAAAAAGCCATCTATACTAATATTATAAAGAGGAAAGATTTGTATGTTTGTGGGTTTGTGGCGTTGATACGAGTTAACTCATAAGCTACTGGACCGATTTCAATAATTCTTTCACCCTTAGAATGCTACACTATCACTGAGTAACATAGGCTATACTTTTCACCCGAGAAAATTAAGTAAACCTACTATAACTTCAATGATAATAAATATGAGTACCAAAATCAGCTATTTTGAGGTGCGCTGCAAAAACCGTAAGGCGTACATGGAAACAATGTATGACGGAAATGTACCTCTTTAATAGTTCTACAAAAAAGTCCGCGATAGTATATCTATCTTTCAAGGTTTACTCGGTATCACCTTTTAAAGTAATGTTTCTCAAAATTATGCATTATTTGGGAGTATTTTTTTATGAATACGCTATTGATCCTTATCCAATTAAATACGTCGTTCATACCCAGTATTTAATTTAGAACGAAATTGCCTTTTACATCGTTCAATTATGATGAATACATCAAAAGATATGGCAGGTTGAAGATGAAATCGCACCAAAATGCGTCTCCGAGGTAGGCACTAGGTGGGTAGGAGAAGGTACCGGAGTGTGAGGGATGTGTGAATGTATTTTGGATTGCCTGATACCCGTATGTTTATGATCACAAATCAGATCAACAGATGGCGCTGTAGTCGTTTTTTAGGTTATTCTACTACTATGCAACTAAACGGCTGGATCGAATTGAATTAATTTTTGTGTATACAGAACAACGTCTGTTGGGTCTGCTAGTAATCTATATTTTTATTAATAATTAACGTGAAAGAAATCGGTTCATGACTAAGAGTTATGTAGATTATTAGACCAATTGTAGCATGGTTACTTGCAGAAACATGACTACCAGATGTTCGAGTGGAACTACACCTGAGATCATCGAGACAGTTTTTCGAGGTTTGAATGGAATAGTTTTCTTTTATAAATAGTGAATATTATGTATCATTAGTATAATCGATTTGTCAAGTCGAATACTTCTGAAACTGTTCTCATATTTGGCATTAATCAATTTTATCCTAATCGCTAACTTGAAGGTTTGGAATACAAAATCAATTGTTGACGACAGGGTGTAGGCATGAAGAGAATTTGGCACATTTGGTTAAACAAAGTCGTGTGTTCTAATAATAATAATAATAATAATAATAATATGCATTTATTTTCCAAATTACAATCAAATGACAATAAAAAGAAAACAAGTCAGATGAATACATTAGAAATCAATAGTTATCTCAGAACAGAACAATAGTTTGCAAACTCCAAGATAGTGTACGGTTCAGCATTCAGGACAAGGGAGTAGAGAGCTTTTCGGAAAGTTCCCAACACTTTTAAATTTCTTACAAATGTGGGAAGCATGTTATTAAGCTTTATGGCAAGATACAGTGGATGATGTTCAGTTATTGATAATTTATGTGGAGGAAAGAAGTATTCAAACTTCTTCCTGGTGTTATTTACATTTTTATATTTTTCGAAGTAGTGAGAGTTCTTGAAGAGAAACAGGAGGGTTTTATAAATGAAAAGACCCTGCAGGGTCAGAATGTTGTTCATCTTAAACTTGCCTCTGCAAGATGCCCTGTATGACATTCGAAACATAACTCGAAGAGCTGTCTTTTGTGTGGAGAACACCCGTTCTGCATGTGAAGAATCAGCCCAGAAGATGATACCATAGCCCAACAGTGACTGGAAGTTTGCATAATATATGGTCTTCAATGTGTTCTCGTCAAGCTGGTTCCTTAAGACTTTAAGGGTATAAATGACTGAATTTAGCTTGGATATAAGGTTGTCACAGTGCAAACCCCAATTCAGGTTATGGTCTATAGTAACTCCAAGTAGTTTAGTATTAGAGCTTACTTGGATAACTTCGTTTGCATGAATGATATTCTCTGGGTAGACAACTCGAGACCTAGAGTTTGTGAACAAGAGGATCGTTGTTTTTTCTGTGTTCAATTGCAGGTGGTTATTAGAGCACCAGGATTCTATTTTAAAAGCACATTACTGATGTTACTGGGTGTTCTTTCAATACTTCGGTTGGATATCATTATGTTTGTGTCATCAGCATATAGAAAGGTATCGACATCATCCTCTATGACAACCTGAAACTCATCATCTTGAAATATTTCGGGGAGATCATCAATGTAAATAACAAATAGGATAGGTCCTAGGATTGTACCCTGAAATACAAGGTTGTTCTTGAATGAACAACCCGAGGAATTTGCTGGTTTTGATTGGTTTATTGGAATTTGTTTTTTGTTGTGTTCTGGAAATATCGAGAGGTGAATATATAGATTTTTTTTTCAATATTTACAATTTTTCGTCTTTAGGTGCAAGAGTTTCTGTGTTAATATGTTCCACCTTCCAAGTGTTAACTTGATTTGGCATAACTATGGTAAAAAATTTGGAAATGTATGGTTAGAGAACTTTTATCAACATCTTGATGTATTGATGGCAGAAAATACAATACTCTACACCTCACTGAAGGTAATATTTGCATATGTATGACTCCTAAAATCACATAATAAAATTTTTTGGACGTTATTGAAAAGTGGAAATTCAAAACTATCTCCTATCATTATATTAGGTATGCTGTTTTTCTTTAGCTTGTTCAAATATAAGAAGGAGCTTTGTAAACAAACAGAATCGTTTGGTTTGCGCACAATAAAGCTCGTATTGGTCAAACTGTCATAAAAACGCTTCCTTCGACCGCCCTGAGAGACTGCCAGGATCGTACTCGGAACAGACTGTGGATAGTACTGAATAGAGAATATCTTTTGACAAAGTGTATACAGTGTGGAACCTCCAAATGGAATAAATTCGATAAGGAATAAATGAGAGCGTGTATATATTTCACTTAGATGTGCTGTAAGAATTGCATTCGTATAATAATATTCAGTTAAAACTGAACAATTGTAAGAAATCTCCTCGATTCGACTCTGGACGGAAAGTACCTATCCGAAGGCCCTCCTACCGCTGCGCCAAACTTGTTGTTATTGCTCCTTCTTACATTTGAACAGACTATAATCAACAATTCTTTGAGTAAAACAATTTTAAAAAATGAGCAATATGAATTGCCGAAAACCGGGTAGGGGAAATGATAAGGAAGGGAATCATATTTCTCTCTCGAATATACTGCTTTTGTTATGCATCTCCTACATGGTATTCATATCGCAAGATTTGTCTTTGTTAGACTTGTATACAACTGTGTATACTCCGTTCACGAAAGGTTGAGCCGTCGGTTGGCCATGGAAATTTGGCATATTCCACTGTGTATATTAAAATTTTAGGTTATGTTCTTTATTTTCTTGTCAAATTGATACGCAATGTTGTCAATATTGCATAGGGTTCTCTGATAACTCGCAAGCTCATCGGACGAGGCCGAGTACATTCGGCAACGTTGACTTTATTTTACTTTATGACAGTAAATACTGCCAACTTCAGATAAATAAAGGAACGCCTACTATGCGCTCAACCTTTCGTGAACGGACTATGTATTGTCCAATATATTGTTGGAACTAAATTGTGGATTTTTCAAATGATTCGTTTTCATCATGTCAAATTGAAATGATTATGATTTTCAGGGTTTTCAGTGATACAGGGAAAGGTTCGACTTTATAAAGATACCCCTTGAATCAGTTAAAACTAATGATGAAATTGTTGATAGGCCATTTAAAATTTGTATTTTCATATAATATTTCTTTCAGATGGGGAATTTGAACCCCACAATGGTTATGGAGAAATGGCTGAGTCAATGTTTCTTCAACATATTAGATTTCAGAGAAATCTGCAATTTCATAATATTTTCAGTACTTTCACCTTTGGAATGCTCCATGTATTATATGTTGTGTTTGTTCATACACAACAGAAACAGCATTTGTAAAATCACGCATACTCCCAGCTTAGAGAATTTCTTGAATGTGAGTAATTTCTATTGTTTTATAGTTTTCATTCAGCTTACCTACACATCCTCACATTTGCCCGGTTTTCTTCTTTTCTTTCAGTAATATTGGTTTACAAAAAAAAACACGATATGACAATTTGGTTTTTCCTATTTGTAGCTTATTATGTGATTTTCTTTCAATAGAATTTTTCATTTCGAATATTCTAAATAAAGAACAAAGGTTTCACGCGATTACCATGCAATGAAATGAGCAGAGAATAATATTATTTGGTTAATTCAACAATTTTTAATATTTAGGTACTGTATTAAATGTTTCAGGTGATTTCTTTAGATGACTTCAAGCTGTCTTCCTACGTGCCTACAATTAATGAACTCTCCACAAGATATAAAAATATAATTAAATTGTAAAGTGATGATGAATGAATTATGTTAGGAATTATGTCGTTTTACTCTAAACTCTTTATTGCATGTATCATGCTCAAACGCTATATACAATATAATCATAAAATGCTTTCATAGAAAAATGATTCTTATAATACAATGTTCATCAAAATGAATGATTTTGGGTACTAACACAAACTCCTTTTCTGGTTGAGGTAGATTGAATCCACGAAAGAAGAAATGCGTGATTGTAGTTTTTATTTTTAATCTTGATGTATGTTGAACAACTTTGCTACTTCGTTCAGATCGTCGTAAGTTTTGTCTTCTTTCAAAATTTGTCTTGCAGTTTGAATTCTATTGAATACATTCCAAAGAACAATACCAACAATTTTTTCATTACGTATGTAAAATACAACTCCTTTACCAAAATCGTCAGGATTTGCAGGACTAGGCATATCAGTTCTCTGAGTTTTGGAGCTTACTTCGATATCTCTTCTTTCTTCTTCATCAATTCTAGCATCACATGAGGGTGGTGCCTGAAAAAGGAATTTCTTCAGTTCTATAAGAAGTGTATCTGCTGGTAGAAAATTTAAAAAGTGTTTGAAAATTCAACATTATCCTCAACTTGTTGTGTTTGAGTTGCATTAACTTTATCAAACATTGATAAATCCCATGTTGTCAGATTGGTTTCTTAATTAACTGAGGTTTGTTTTTGAATGCAGAATTTTGTTTTGTTATACTCAAATCCATTGATACTTCAATAGAATTTGACAAGACAATTTTTGCAAAACTCATGTAATGTATATACTATCAAAACAGGTTTAAATGGTAACTGAATAAAAATATTTTTGGAGAGTATCATAATTAAGTAAATGCATTTCTTGGGTATAATGAATTTTCAATTAAGTATTACAAACCTGTTCAATTTCAACCCTCGTTCTCACTGCTTCAGAATCGGTTTCGGTAACATGAGCTTTGGGTGTATCTGATACTTTAGCCTTTGCAAATACTCCAACTGTTGGCAGTTTAGAATCAACAAGACCAATTGCTTCGAAACCGATTTCTGGGCCAAGATCCGACCAGAACATGCTCTGATGAAGATATGGCTTGTGTGCACCAGTCATATTTTCGCCGGCCAATCTGCCTGTGACAACTGCATGGTCATGATGTTCAATACGTCTACGTCCGAATTTGGGGTCATAGAAGCATGCCGCATCACCGGCCTTGAAAATAGTTGATATTAAGTGTAATCATGATTGATACTTATAAAGGAATAACAAAGAAATCATTTGAAATTTTGCTGTTGTTCCTGGAAGTACAATAAAAGTTTGCCTTCGAAAAATACAATTCTGGATTGTAAGATCAAATACACTGCGCAAAAAAATTAACTCACATTATGGAAATCTCAAATTTATTCTACAACTGAAGGTGTTCTCAATGATAATTATTTTTATCAGAATTATGCATGCATATGTTATCCACTTTCAACGTTTTTCTTCAATACAGATTTTTTTCCCAGCAGGAATAAAAAAAGATGAGATTATCAGATTTTGAATGTATTGGCTCCATTCTGAAATCAGTTGTTCTCGATCAATTCTAGTGATCAATAGTTTTTCTTTCGTTTGATTTTCTACACTCGATCGCTATGCAACGCGAAACACGCGATTTGACCCAAGAGGAATGTAAGCGGTAGTTTTGCGAGAAGAAGGGTGGACATACACGAGAATTGCAGAAAGGTTTGGAGTTTTCCATACAAGTGTGTCCAGAATGTTGCAGTGATTCAGGGAGACAGGTATGAATGGCCGAAGACCAGGACAGGGTAGACCACGGGTAACAACTGCCATTCAAAAACGTTACTCGGCGGTTTGCAACCGCTTCCTCCTTCAAAATCAGCTTGAGCAAACTCATGGGGTGCAAATTAGCACTCAGACAATAAGAAATCGCCTCAGAGAATATGATTTAAGGCCTCGTGTCTCGGCAAGAGGTCCAGCTATTACCCCAGTAAGAGCTGGACCTCTTGCCTTCGATGGGCTGGGGCCCATCGAAGGGCGCGTTTGGATTTTGCAAGAGAGAGAACCGTCGTTGCCGAGCTGTAATTATTGCAAGGGGTGGAAATACTAAGTATTAAATCACTTATAAGCACTCCAGTATTTTGAAAATTGTTTATTTCTCTTCTTTCACATAAGATTCGGTAAAATCCTGAATTTTTCTTCCATTTAATGTGTCTTGATTCGTTCAAAACCTTCCTGAGAGAACATAAAAAATAAGTTATAAAGTTAATGTAGAGTAAACCTTCATTAAAATTGAGATTTTCAGAATGTGCGTTAATTTTTTTGCGCAGTGTATTTGAAACATTCTTGTAATCAATAGTTGCTCACGAACTTTTTCGCAAAAAGTGCGCTTAATTTTCCTTCTAAATAATAAATAGTCCATGTTATTTGGTTTGACCAATACATATGAAATTCAATGCATCAGAGAGCCGTCCAGTTGAACAGTGCTATATTCAAAAGATTTACACTAATGATTTTAAATAATTGTGAAATCGATGAGGTGAAATTTTGCCATGACTCATCATTATCTACTATATTATTTTTGTCATTACAATAAAACTTACCACATATAAATCTGATCGTGCTTGAAGTTCAGAATTTACTAAGTACCCTCCTAGATCTGGATCAATTTCTAAGCCAGCCTTTTTCGCAAGAGTTATATCAGGTGCCACCCCGGCGCAAATAATTACCTGGTCTACTACCAGTGTCTCACCATTATTCAAGGTGAGATGAAGCATTTTATCTTTGTGATTAAAACTACACGATGTGACCTCAGTGTTTGGTTTGACCTGTGAATAACGTGAAGAACTAATAAGAGTAATAAGATTCATACGATTTAAATCTTACATCTACTCCTTCTTTGGCGACTTTATCAGTAGTCCATCTACTTAGATATTCTGGAAGTACTTTTCCTAAATTTCCACTCTCTTTGAAAACTTGGTATACTTTTTCTTATCATAACAACCTTGAAACAAAGATAATTTAATTTCCTTGAAACTCGACCAAAATTAACAAGTCTATACAGGGTGTAACTAAATAAGTGTAAAATATTCAAGGAGGTGATTCCTCATCGAAAAAAAGATAGGATCTTTCATATAAAGAAACTTCATAGGAGCATCCCTTGTTAAGATACAGCCCCTCAAAGGGAGTACATAAAATTTGTATAACAATTTTTTTCACAAGCACCAAAAAAGTATTGAAATTAACCTGACGTTTCCTACTAGCAAAAAGACACTTATCCAGTTATTTATTTGGTTTCCCCCTGGTTGTAAGGGTGGGAAACGCAACCCCTAAAGTTTATTTCCAATGTAACTTTTTGTCTTATTATTTGTTTACCATTTAAAAATTTATTTCCGATAGCCTGTTTCATTCTAAACAAAAAGTCTCTTGAGTTTTTTGCCAAAATTAACCAGTTCGCAGTAAAAAAATATTTTACGAACAACTACAGAGATAGATCGTCATAAACTAACAGAGTTATACCAATTTAATTGTCACTATCGCTAAAAGTGTCCTATAGATAGATTAGTTTCGCATTTATGACGATCTATCTCTGTAGTTGTTCGTAAAATAATTTTTTACTGCGAACTGGTTTATTTTGGGCAAAAAACTCAAGAGACATTTTTGTTTAGAATGAAACAGGCTATCGAAAATAAATTTTTAAATGGTAAACAAATAATAAGACAAAAGTTACATTGGAAATAAACTTTAGGGGTTGCGTTTCCCACCCTTACAACCATGGGGTAAACCAAATAATAACTGGATAAGTTTCTTTTTGCTAGTAGGAAACCTAAGGTTAATTTTAATATTGTAACTTTTTTGGTGCTTGTGAAAAAATTGTTATACAAATTTTATGTACTCCCTTTGAGGGGCTGTATCTTAACAAGGGATGCTCCAATGCAGTTTCTTTATATGAAAGATCCTATCTTTTTTTCGATGAAGAATCACCTCCTTAAATATTTTACACTTATTTAGTTACACCCTGTATAGCAACGTCCATTTTTTTATAGAGCACTGACTTTTCATAATGAAAAAGAACTACTCACCTATCCTTGCTAAAGCACAAGCCAATTCACTGCCTAAAAATCCACCACCAATGACAGCCACCCTTGACGAATGTTTGAAAGATTCTTGTATATCTTGAAAATCATAAATGTTTCTTAACACTTTCACCCTTTTCTTAATGTCCATATCAGCTTTTGCTGAATCAAAAACAGGCAGTGACTTTGGTCGGGCACCAGTTGCAAGAAGTGCCTTTTCATATTCGATTTCTATACCATTTTCTAACTTAACTTTGTGGCAATAAGGATCAATTTCTACTACTTTATAGCCAGAAGCTACAGAAATACCACCATTTTCGTTCATGGTAAGGTGTTGAATTGGAGTGTAAAATTCCTCTGGCTCATATAACAAACTGTAAAAAGAAAAAAACATGTATAAATAAACAAAGTAACAAATAAAATAACATTTATTCACCTCCTTTCAGTTCCATTCCATTGCTTAAATATGAGTTTTTCTACTTTTTCTTCATCCGCATTAAACCACATTTCTTTAGAGAGTGGTGGTCTCATATAAGGTAAAAATGGTTCATCTGTGATCATAAGTACCTAATAATGTTAGGTCAGAATGATAATAATCGAAAAACGAACAGGATATTGTAATCACTCACTTGAGCTCTTGGGTCAGAAGATTTAATAGCTCTAAATGCAGAAAACGAAGCTGTGCCGCCTCCTATTAAAAGGTAAGGAATTTTCCTTGGTATGTCAGATTCCGCTTCAGGATTTCTTGGAATAGGCCTTTTATCCTTCCCTGTTCAATATAGCATGGATAAAATGATGAAACTAAACTATAATCAAATATACTTACTCTTTGTTTTTTGTGCTACTGTTTTTATTTTAGATACTACAGGTTTTTTCTCTGATTGGAAATTTGCGTATGTCTGTAAAGAAATTGTTGAATTGCTAATTGCTATAGATTTTTTTCTGTGTTCAACTCACTGCAGCTACAGATACAATGAAGACAACTACACCTAGATAAAAAATTCTCATATTCCTCTTTTTGAGTTTATCATATTCTTGTTGGAATGGTTTTTCAGGTTTTGGACTCATTGACATCAAGTTTGGTGTACGACATTCAACTTTCTGAAATAATAAACATTAATTTACCACGATCAAAACCATTTAAAATCATACTGAAGTCAAACTTTTAAGAAAATAATTGATTTCGAAATCTTCAGAAAAAAGAGTGGTTGTTCATAACTGACGAAATGGAACTAGATAATTGTTAGGAATCAATCCTATTAAAAAAGTTATGCATCATAGTATGGGCATAGTATTGAAAATTTTGAAATGTCTCAACAAAAACAAAATGAACTTGAATATGCCATATTACGTTGATCTACTTTGAAAAGAAAAAAATGTTATCTTTAATTGTGAATAAGGGTTCATTATATTATCATTTCACTTCAAAATCTTTCCTTTCCAACTCTGGTCATCTCGTAACTAATTTGTTGAGAGACTAGAATATAAAGAAGCTGATGTGAAAATTGAAATACAAATAGACTTGAGCGGTTGTTTCTATATAACCTTCTAATATTAAGGTATGCAGTATTAGTTTACATGCTTTCAAACTCAACCCACTTCAGATTTTGGAGGAATTTGTGGCCCTTTCTTGTCTTCCGAACTGTAGAGTCTTTTACATAGTGGGTAATTTTGTACTCCTAAAAATGAGAAGGAAACAGTAACTTATTTGAAGTGAAGACTATGAACATGAACTCACTTAAATTTCTAGATGAGAGAAGACCGTTTAGGCTCTTGTTAAGGGCATATCTGTGGGTTCTTGCCCTATCTAAATTTGAAACGATACTATGTAAGTGTTTAAGACTTAGCATTTTAAGGCCGTTACGTAATTTCGGAGTTAAATTCACAAATTTCCAAGGTTTAGGTAGTATGAAAACATTGCATTGTATACATTTATAAACATAAATGCTGTAAATTATGAACTTAAAGCGAAATGATTAACACTTTTTACGCCGGACTGTCATCCTCACGCTTTTGTTTTTAAGGTTACTTCGTGAATTTCCCAACTTCTCTGAATGTGTGGTTTTCTAGTACAAACGGATTTGTTGTTTCGAATAAGATTGCCTTAACTACTGTTTTACAAATCAATACAATAATTCAATCATCCAAGATTTTTCCGGAAAATTCAAGTTTTTAATCGAGAAACCACAGATATAATTTTCCTTTATGTAGTCATAGAGAATTGAATTAGATTTCCTTCTTCAAGTCATCATATGGACGCTACATTTTGTAATAATAAATTCAAGCATCAGCTCTATTTAATTCATCGAGAATAATAAGATCACTAAAATGGTTTTTTAGGATTTCAAAAATTTCCTTCTATAAGGAAAACCTCAATTTATATGAATTCGTAACATGAGTCAACATCCCTATTGAATTTGGACCATTTTAGGCTCAAAATTCGGAAATAACAGTCATTTGGGCAAAACGATATACCCACGAACTGGTATGCTTTACCCACGAACCGGTATGCTTAGAGCAGACGATCAGAGAATCGATGCTGTGCGAGATAGGGTTACGCAGTTCGTGTCAGATAGGGCTACGCGGTTCGCACTAAACACGATGCACTGCGCGACGACTTACTGTAAGGAGAGAACGATCGAACGACAAAGTCATTTTTCATCACACTCGTCAGAAATAATCGAGATCGTAATATGCAAAATTTGTTATTTCGTCCGGGGGCGAAATACTCGATAAAAAAATTAAATTCGACCGATTCGAAGATATTTAACCGATCTCTCGAACGTAAAAAATCAAACTGGCACATAAATAACGATCGAAATACGTATTCCGGTACAATCGTTCGAAAAAAAAAACGGGTTTTTACGCGAAATTTTTTTTCTTCAGAATTAATTCGAAAAAAAAAATGTCTATCGGTTCGACGATCTGTATTCGATCACCGAAACGACCCCATCATCATCAAAAATCTACCGTCGTCCTTCAAAAAAAAAAAAACGGCGATTTTCTATAAGGTCCACGCTGAGCTCACGTTCGCTGTTAATGGCATTAACAGCGAACGTGAGCTCAGCGTGGACCTTATAGAAAATCGCCGTTTTTTTTTTTTTTGAAGGATGACGGTAGATTTTTGATGATGATGGGGGCGTTTCGGTGATCGATTACAGATCGTCGAACCGATAGAACTTTTTTTTTTCGAATTAATTCTGAAGAAAAAAAATTTCGCGTGAAAACCCGTTTTTTTTTCGAACGATTGCACTTGTTTAAGTGAAAAGAGCGCTAAAAAATTAAACTTACAGCTAGCAGTAAGTAGTAAAACTGTTGATATGTGATCGTCGTGATCGAGATTATTTAAATTTATCAACCGCTTCCAATGCTATTCATAATATTATAATTACAATTTCCTGCTGATTATCCGATAATATAATATGGGTATTTTGTTTTTTTTATGTTTGATAGTAATCCGCATTCAACTGGCAACTTTCTCCAGTCCGAAGTTTATTTCGGACATAAATTTTAACACCAGATTATTAGCGTTTTATATGCACCATCCTTATGAAACACATATAGGTATGGATTTGAAAGGTTCACATTGTCATAATTCGAAAGTGTTAATGGCTTATTATGTATAACAATGCAACTATTATACTTTTGTGACTAAATATTATCAGAGGATTGTGAGAAAAAATGGAATCTCTGAGGTTGCTTCACTTTTTCGCTCTAATATGAACGTGAAGGTGATGAAACAAGACGTATACAGGGTGTCCCGTAATTAGACCGACAAATTTCTAGTGGACATTATACATAGATCATATTTTAGACAGATTCGACCCAAATCATATAATGCAAAATTGCTTCGTTAAGGAGCTAGTGCCCTTTGAAGATGACGTCCTGTCCACACTTTTTGCCACATATTCGCAAAACGGAGTCACATAAAGTGCTGAAAGTTTACACATTGGCTAATATCAAAAATACGCATCGATTAGATAGAGTGCAGTTCTTTCATGTCAAGCCCAAGGGCGTAGCCAGGGGGGGGGTTTTGAGGGTTCAACACCCCCCCCCCCCCCGAAATGTTTCAGAGTTATTTTTTGTTGCAAAAATAATCTTTCATTTTACACTTAAACGAACTTATCTCCGAAAATCTAGTTAAAATTATTCATATCAATATGAATTCTTGAAAACAACTAATACTTGCTACAGAAAGCGACCCTCACAATTCCCGGCACCTACAAAGTCAATTGCCAAAATGTCAAAACCCCCCCCGAAATTAATTCCTGGCTACGCCCTTGGTCAAGCCCATAATAATAAATGTAAAAATCAAATTGCTTAGTGCAGTTTTGAGTTGAAATATTTAACATTAATAATCTTTTCATATTCATTTCATTTCAATGACTATGTTTTTTTAAATTTTTTCAATAAGGTTTTCAGTAAAATTTTGTTGCATTTTGGAGAAACTGAGTAAACCAATTTTTCACACAAAAAACCTGACCTAACCTAAAAGATAACTCATATTTCAAAGCTTTTTATTTACCCATAAAATTTTCTACTTTTTTGCTAATCCTTTCCCCGTCCCCCATTCTCGAATCGTTGATGTCCTTTCAGAGATATAGAGTGTCCTTTATTTCAATAGCTCAGAGTTGGCAACCCTAATTTTGTCTGAAATTGCCAATTTTGGGTCCCTCGTAAGATGAGCTTGGATTGCACTCTGTATATGAAATTCAGTTTCTCCATTTCTTTATTTCCAATAATTAATTAATTAATTGGAAGCAAGATCTGATATGCCACACCTTTTGACCAGAAAATAATCGATATGTTATTTCCTGTGTAAAATGAGTGCAAAAAGAGTATAATGCGCAATAAGTTAACATATCAAGTAGACTGGTGCATTCGGTATATTATGTAAAGAAAAGCATCGCAGGATAAATACTTGTTTTTGAATTATCTAATCCGGTAAACTGGACCTGTCCAGATTACTTTCGTTGATTTCTATTTTCTTGAACGGAATACGAATGCAACTGCTATAAAAAAGGATTGCAAACAATTCCATGCAATCGAATGTTTGGACTCTCAACGCATTAGAAATGAGTTAGTTTGATGAATATTAGTGAATTCTTCCGCTCTTTGAGCTTTCGCTATCATTTCGTCCGAATTTCAAATTATTGTTTTTTTTTTTTTTCTCCAAACTACAGTGAGAAGCATAGGTATTCCGGATATGAATTTAAATGCGATTTGTTCAAGAAAATGTTGAATTTTATCAGTTGCATCGAATTTTGCACAACATGTATGATATATTATGTTATTGGTAAAGAATATACGATAAATAAATCGTATCTGGGCGTTATTATACAAGAGCATCTTTTTTCAATAAAAAACATCAGAGTTTATGAATATGATATAAATCTCGCGAAATAATGAAAGTTAAAAAAGTTTCAACTAAAAATACCCTTCGCCCCCCCCAAATGATACGATTAGGGCGAAAAACCCGACATTTTGTTCCCCTGCTTCTGTCTATGTCCCATGTATTTCAACCAAATGGTTCATGGCATTAAAAAAATCAGAGGAAAAACTGAGATATCCGAGAAACCAGACAGAAAATTCAAGTTTTTGGACAAAAAAAAAGTTTCTGAAATTTAATGTAATCTTACGCATTTTACACTAAAATTAAATAAAATAAAATATTCTACAATGAAAATTTCGAATCATCATAAATCGAAAACCACTTGACCTATTCGACTCATTGAAGAACTAAGCCGGATATCCGGATTACAAGTGCACCTTGAAAATTTTAAATATCTTTGTCATTCCGTTTTCGAATTTTCTCTTCGAGAATTTCAAAAATCATTATTATTTATTATATATCTCAAATCATCATAACTCGGGAAATATTCGGACACAACCGAACTGTGCAGACCCAACCCTATCTCGGAAATTTCAAATTTTCAGCTTTTTCCGTTCGAAAAGTATAGTGTTTACAGTGGGCCTGACAGAGTTCACTACCGGCTCAAAATTCCACACTTACAGACATTTGGGTGAGACTATGGCACGCAGTTACTTTAGGAACAAGCACGGAAGTAGTTGAGATGAAGCTATGGTTTAAATTTATTCACAACCAAAAACTCCACCTTGTATACAAACAAAGAAAAGTAAAATAATTGGCCAAAATGTTGTTCATCTAGGAACAAGCGCCAAATTTATATGGCTTTTCTTCGATGAAGGACAGATCAACGAACGTTACAGTTTAATACAGCTTATAAAAATAATTATTTCTCGTTTTTGCTGGTATTCGCCAATAATTATAACTAGAGCAGGTGAAGTATCTGCTAACTCATTCAAGGCAGTTGGGATAATGAATAAATATAACGCTCTACCTATAAAAGGAAGGTAGAATATTTGTAATTCAGAGCAAAGAAGCATAAAAAACAAGAATAAGTATCTTGAACAGAGGAGAACATTCAGTATTCTATAGCGGTTACATTTCCGTCCGCTATCATTGGATTAAGTGGAAAAACTATAAACTTTCACCCCATCCATTTTTATGTACTCGCAATATTTTTCGAGGAATGTGGACATAAATATTTCAATTTGACGACTGCATTTCACATGTTGTTTCTAGAGAAAAGAAACACTATAATGCTTTCCAAATGTTCATTATTTTCTAATTAATTAACAATAAAATTGAAACATACTTACAATTTTTATTCGATGTGGAAATTTGAACTTGAAATATTCACAAAAAGCTCTAGGTGTAAAAATATTAGTTTTATTTTTGTTGATTGGTACAATATTTTACTAACGAATTGGGTTCTAGTGAAATAAGGACAATAAATCTTGATATCGATTGAAATCTATTCTGGGAGGATTCTGCATTTCTAAAGAACTTTATAGGTTTTCACTCCCAGTCTCTGAAACAGAAATAATTAAAACATTTTTAATTAAGATGAAGTGCTCCTACGAGAATGTACTTATTTGGCAGGACCAAATTGGTCTTGAAAAAATTATTGCCTAACAGTAAAACTGAAAAAGGTTTCCGTGTCTATATCAGACACCTTCTTCAGAAAAACTTGTAAAATCTTTAGAATTGTGTGTTTTTTTCATTTGCAGCCTAATTGACATTAAAAAAAATAAATCTTGAGTTACTTGAAATTTTCTTTATTTATTTGCAAATAGATTTTCGGATTATTTTCAAAATCAAGAATCCCTTCAAGTTGAAATTCAGAAATAAATAGATACTTTATAATGTAAGCAAATAGATGGTTTTGTCATCTGGAAAATTCCCATAATTTACATTTTCTCGATATTTTTTTTAACTTGGATAAGAACGAATTTTGATCATTCTATTCAATTTTGAATTTTGATTGAAAGATTATTTTTATTAATTACAGTAATTAAATTTATAGCTATTCTAGAAGTACCAGTAAGTTATTCCTTGCTTTCATAGATTTTTACACTTAACTCAGTATGTACGAATTCGAAATTCCAAACTCTTTCAACATCTGCAAAGATATACAGGAGGTCCCAAATAAATTGAGGAAGTTTTGAGTATTTTCAGTTCGATGGGAAATATTTCATCAAAAAAATCCTACATCAAAAGTATTGTGCGCCATTGTACCTGCAAAATTTTAGATATGAGTAGATATTTACTCAGAGTAAGAAATAAACATAAAGTTTGAAAAAAAGTGGCGTACCACTTTTTTAAGATAGTTTTTAAGGGAAACTTCAACACAATGTACCTTAGAAACAATGCCTTTTCGGACCTGTATTTATCGGAACTTTTCTTCAAAAAAATTACCTCAGGAATCACTTTATCTTTCGCATCAATTCAAAAACACTGTATAACAAGGAGTCGTAGAACAAAAGAGAAACTGTACCAGCACTGACGTGAAGTCATAAGAACTCTTAGTTTCATACTACCATTGAGTTTAAAAATACTATATATTTTTAAACTCAATGATACCACTCAAATCAATTTTTGGTTTTTTCATTTGGAAATTATAGTTGAATCTGCATTGCATTGCATTGAATCCCATATTCAAGGAAATTATCAGATTACTTACAAGATGAATAGGTGGAATCAGTATAAAATATTTTTGGAATCACGATGTCTATTAGCTAAATTAATGCGGGAAAAAAAGCTTTTGCATGCTTCAAATCTCTGACTATCATGAAAATTTCAAGATTTGAAGTTGTTCAATCAGAGTTTTATTATTTTTACGGTTGATAGGTATGCAGAACAGATATCATACTTTATAGGCATTAGCCTAAATCTCATAAGCGATTAGTTTAGCGAAATATAGTTTCTTTCTTTTTTTTTGTTCATGGAATACTAATTATGGCCATTCTTCGGTGATGTCGTTAAAATATAAAAAACCAAAATAATAAAAAAATAGTTTATTCATGAATTTGCTTAATATATGAAGGTACTTGGACTAGTTTTCTTATGAGGGAATAGCATTTCATAAAAAACAGAATAGCCTTATCACAGCTGGTCAACTTTTTCACCATCCATAGTTGAGGGGTTCAGTGATGGTCTTGACGACTACAGGTACTTGTTTCTTGATGTACACTGGATGAGGTACTGGTACAGCGACCTTCTTGATGACTGGTACTGGGTAAGGCCTGTCAACTGCATATGGAACTGGGTGAGGGACTGGTACTTTGACAGCTACTTTAACTGGGTATGGCACTGGTTTCTCGACTGGGTATGGTACAGGCCTGTCGACATGGACTGGGTATGGTCTTGGGACATGGACAGGGTAGGGACGGTCAACAGGAACTGGTACTGCATGTGGGACTGGTACTGGTACATTTCTGGTGACAGTTACTGGGTAGGGTTGAGGATATGGTACTCCAATATTTCTAGTGATGGTGGTGTGAGTATTTTGACCCAAAGAGATTGAAGGCTGGGAGATGATAGAAGCTCCACCAGTACTCAAGATGGCTCCGCTTGAAAGTCCTGACAATCCAGAGATTCCAGAGAGTCCAGAGTATCCAGAAATTCCGGAGATTCCAGAGGAAAGTCCACCAAGACCGTATCCATGGCTGAGTCCACTGGAAGCTGCTAATAAGGCACTCGAGTCCAAGGAAGAAGATAAAATGCTGCCTCCATCTAGGGCGCTCCCTACACCTAAGGCTACAGATTCACCAAAGACACCACGTTTAGTGGTCTTCTTTTCTCCTGCAAAGGCGGCGGATATGCCCAAAAGTAAGATGAAGGCCTGTAAAAAATACAATCATTTATTATTATGTGAAACAAATTGCTCATGAATATTACTTATGCTCCAAAAAAATACGAAAATTTAATAGAATGAATTGATGTTCAAAACTAAGTAAAAAGAAGCTTTGCAGATAATTAGAGAACTACTTGTAATTATGAATGTTCTTTTCAAATTGAATTGAAGTTCAACTTGGAAAAAAATATTTGGTTAGTATTCTGGAACTCAAAAAGATTGTTTAAATGAATTCGTAGATATAAAAAATATTGGTGAACGTCTCAACTTACAGTGGTTTTCATTATGCTTAGCTGAAGATGAGACAGCAGAAAACTGATACTGTTTGGAGGTGCTTCGGGAGTTTTTATATTCACCAAAACGGTATCACACTACTTTAAGGGGGGCGGAAGATATGAGTATTGCTTCTGAATGTCAGTATCTGGTAGAGGCGAGACAATATTTCGAAAAAGTTCTTGTTAAAGATGGTCCACATAACTACTTTCATTTTTATGTAACCCCGGTTCACACGTGGGTCAAGAAAAATTATATTATTGTGAAAATGAACACGGAGGTTGCGTTTCTTGATTTATCTTTATTATTTTTCATTGACAATCGGTTGCCCATTGGTTTGAAGATAAATGTATCAACTTTCACTGAGAATTTCGTATGCAAAAGTGTTGATGAATCCTATGCAAGATTGGAATTCGTTTAACTGACCATTGGAGATTACTAGGAGGAGTTTTGAGGTCCGAAGATATCCGCTTTTACGAATGCGAATTAACATATTGTTCTAGAATTGTTGGAATTCATCATGGGTATGTCCTTGACTCATTTTTGGGTCAAGAGTTGTCTTACATGAATGAAATTTTTTATACAAATTTGAAAAAAAAATTGATGGTTTAATATTTTTTTCACTCAACAATAAGATGCATTCAAAATGCTTGGAAATATTCACTACGATAACTTTCCTTCTACGGCTGACCATAAACACGTTAACTTATGACAGAAACAACTTTGAAATTTCGAATTACCTAGATAGTTTTGGATAAGATAGTTGAATTCAAAATAGAATAGAAAAATAACAAATTGCTCTTAGATTACCTGTTCAATGAGAAGTATCGTTTAACATTTTCCCAACTTCATAATAGAAATTGATTCGTTTAATTTACCTTAAGAGTACCTACATTGTGAACTGAATATTGTATTTTGGATGATTTTTGATTATGTTCTTGGTCGACCTCATAATTCTACGGAAATTATGCTTCGAATAGAATCATTTCGTACGTTTCGATTAGACTTATCACACATTCGATACTAATTATAGTTCAAGAACCATCAGAATGATACTTTTGCTCGTTTTCACCAAATGAAAATTTTCAGAATGAAAAGTCCTGAAGCTTAAGGGTTCAATATTTCTATACCTATAATATGTCGAACACTCTCTGAAGTATTGATATTTAGATTTTTTCAAACTTTCTCTTGAAAGCATCATCACTTCACTAGTATTCTGTACCGTTATTGAAAAGAAAAATTAAAAATTCTAACTAGATTTGTCAATTGATGCCTTGTTTCGAAAACATTTCAAAAATTAAATTTTTAATCTCTATAGGTATCTCTAAAACTTTGTGTAGTCCGGAAAGCACGCAATTCCCGGACTAGGCTAGAAAAGGCTACTTTCTAAAAAAAATGAGCAGGAGCTTTTGAGCACTCATTTTTTGGTGGAGCAATTAGACTATTACCTTAGAATTTTATATGGTATTTGAGATTGATAGCCAATATATAAATGCAGAATCTCAACACAATCGGAATTATATTCTGAAATTATTCAAAAAATGAAATAAATAAGAACTAAATGACTACAAAATTAATTTCTATGGTTCTGATGAGGCGATCCTCTTGAAATTTTCCATGAACATTCAGTATATCAGTTTTGATTCACAAAATAAATTTCACTTGAATCGGATATCCTGTTATTGAAATATAGGGATTTTTATTTTCAATATTCCAATTGAATTTTCTATGGTTCTGTTAACACTACGGCAACGAAATTCGGCATGAACATTCAGTGTATCAATCTTTATTTATAAAATAACTTTCATCCAAATCAGATATTTTTTTATGGAAATATGAAGTTTCTTCCTTTCAATATTCCAATAAAAATTTTTATGGTTCTGTTTACACTACGACTACAAAATTTTGCATGAAGCTTATTATGACCATCTTGTATATGGCCGCAATTTTTTGGTGGGTTTCGTTTTGTCTGAGATATGGAGGAATACAAATTTTGAATGACCATATTTAATGGAACAGCCTGTATTTGGCTGGTTAACGAACTTAACCGAGCCATTTCGTACCCGAACTCACTCGAAAATTGCAAGTCTCTAGGACAATCTCTTCGAAAGTTATTGTGCTAACGGGCGGCCTCACGATCAGAATTGAATTTGACCACGAATTCGTCATCAGCGAGTCTAACCCCATCGTTTAAGACCATTTTCGGCTCAAAATTCTAAAATTACAGACATTTGAACAAAACGATATAGCATTCTTTAAGTAGAAGCGCTCAAAAATCATTCGAAAAGTGGGTCTCGGACCCGGAAGGTTGCCGAAAAATGATCTTTCCTTACAGTTGTTGCTAATGTTCTACATCTACATACATGTTTTATATGTATTTTATCACTTTACTCTCAAGAACATCATTAAATTGTACGAATATATCGACTTAATTTATTTCTATATTCAACAAATTTGTACAACTTAATAAACTGATGAAAGAACATTATCTTGTGACAGCATTCCATAGTTCACCACTTTCATTTCACTCAAGAGAACATAAAAGATGGCAAAAATTTGGGACAATAATCAGCATATTTCACCAAAAGGATGTATTCACACCTTCATTCTTCTTCAGATCTCATCATTATTCGGAGTTGCGTTTGATTTCCATAAATTCTACACAGGAGGTTGAAAAAGTGGGTATTTTACTAACAAAGCCTGCGGCATGATTGCAGATTTTAGTTGTTAAATTATATATTATTACGCATAATGTCGGCATTAATTAGAGAGTATTCGCATATGAATTAATACCAGTAGAAAAAAAACTTAGATATTATCGGATCATCTCCTTTAGGCTACCAGATTGCTTTATTTCCACAAACATTACGGTTTATTAGAAGTAAAAATGAACAAATAGAGTTGAGTTATTTTTATTATTAAATAAGGCAGGTACATAGTTACAGTGTTTACCACAAACTCACCACCAAAGTGCAATTTTCTTTACTTTTGATATTTTCAAAGACATTTTTTGGAAGGAAAAATCTGCTCTGAAAATGATTGTGAAACACGAAAAACATGATTTCAGAAATAGCTGTGAAATTTGGTAGTTCTCGAAAAAACCAAAACATTCTGAAAATGTAAAAAACAAAAGGAGAAGTTGGTTCTGAATCACATTACAATTTTTTCGAGATATTTATTTGAATTTTTCGTGATGTTGGCAATTATTTTTTTTTCCGAAATAATTCTATCTAAGTACATGTGTCGTTCAATCAGTTTATTTCGACGCAATTATACAGGGTGTCCCGTAATTAGACCGACAAACTTCTAGTGGACATTATAGATCGTATTTTAGACAGATTCGACCCAAATCATATAATGCAAAATTGCTTCGTTAAGGAGCTAGTGCCCTTTGAAGATGACGTCCTGTCAACACTTTTTGCCACATATTCGCAAAACGGAGTCACATAAAGTGCTGAAAGTTTACACATTGGCTAATATCAAAAATACGCATCGATTAGATTGAGTGCATTTCTTTCATGTCAAGCACAATCGTTTCATTTGGGGGGGGCGATATAAGCTCAATACCTACCAACTTTAGAGATCGAACATGAATGCAAATAATTGATATCGAAATTTTTCGCGAGAGAAGATGATCTTTGTTTGATAGAATTGATGTATATCTTCAACCTAACCATTATCAAGTGAAAATAAATTCAAAACAAAAGTGAATATTAAGTACTTAGTGAAAAGAGAGAAAATTTCAAATCTATTTTTTTCAGAAATGGTGGATCTAGGCGTTATTATACAAGAGCATCTTTTTTCAAGACAAAACATCAGAGTTTATGAATATGATGTAAATCTCGCGACATAATGAAAATTAAAAAAGTTTCAACTGAAAATACCCTTCGCCCCCCCAAATGATACGATTGTGCTTGACATGAAAGAAATCCACTCAATCTAATCGATGCGTATTTTTCATATTAGCCAATGTCTAAACTTTCAGCACTTTATGTGTCTCCGTTTTGCAAATATGTGGCAAAAAGTGCGGACAGGACGTCATCTTCAAAGGGCACTAGCTCCTTAACGAAGCAATTTTGCATTACTTATATGATTTGGGTCGAATCTGTCTAAAATACGATCTATAATGTCCACTAGAAGTTTGTCGGTCTAATTACGGGACACCCTGTATATTACTATGAAGATACATACTATGTATCTTCATAGTAATATATACGCATTTTTCTTGTGACAAGCTTGTGTGATGTTGTGCAAACAAAAATTTCATAAGACCGTATTTTCCTAGACTTTTATTCATTATTCGTAACGACATAACTGAATTAATATTTCATATCGATTGAAATTAACATTTCATATCGATTTGATCGAAAAAGGTTCTGTGAAAGAGACGATATTTCGTATGGTTATTTGGCAATGTTAACATAAAGACCCAATTTCTTGATTCTTTTACTGCCGGTGGTCAGAAGATTGGCCGAGATCAAACTACTTAATTCGTTTAATTGATGGTCACACAACACTTGCATCGATTTAATTTCACTTTCCAATAGAAGATGCCTGAGTCGAATCAGGTATCATATCATTATGCCACTACTATTTATATTCATTTTGAGGCACGTTATGTTAATGTATCTGAAGATTTCTTCAGGACTTACTTAGTTGATCAGATAACTAACCTTTCGGGTTGATTGATATCATTTCCTGTCTGAGTCTAATTTCAAGGTATAAATATCATGCGTTGTGGAAGATTGGTCAGAATGAGAAAGGAACCAAACTATCGAACAACTATCTCCAATTTCATCGAATTATTTCAGAGTGGTCATAAAAAAATTTTGGGTAATTATCATCAGTCAAATATTGAAATCTAAGGATATTAAAGATAACTCACCTACCTACTTCATTATTTCTTCAAAAACTACTATATTTGGTAATAATATATTGGTTCTGGGAACTGTGTTCATCTTATCTGTTAATTCAGTGATTATACAGTGAACATCAAATTATGGAACAAATTTATTTTCTCAGAAGAAAAATATTTGACACAAAATCCTGAAACAGGTCAATTTTTGTTTCCCTTTTACTTTTTTTTATGTATATTTGAAGGATTTTTGTTGCACCCTGTGCCATTCCCATCAACCTTCCAAATTTTTTGAATGGGGAAAGTGGGTCACTTGGTACTTTTTTTGGCCAGGTCTTTGTATCTTCTTTACAGGCGCTCAGAATTTTCAAGATAAAATATTTTTAAAAATAAATTTGTTTGTTCAAAGAGATTTTCGGTATGTGCACTTTGTCATGGCTCATTTATTTTGAGACGATGGTACATAATGAAATTTGTCAACGAATGAAAGTCGACCATTACAGTTTGTTTTCATGTACAACTTCTAACCCCGTCAATTAAAAAATTAGAATGTATGACGAAAGGATTACGTTGTCAGAAATCTTTCTTTGAATTGAAACATTTTATCGACATCAACTTCAGTAGAAACGTACCTACTACTAACATACCTACTTAAGATCATAACTAAATCGAAGTGTTTCACATATTCTAATTCATGTGTGGGGGTTGAAAGGGGTTAAATGTTGTACATGAACAAAACTGAAATTGTTCAACAAATTTTTCAAACAAAATTTTTTTCTCGAAAATTTCTACACGTTTGTAAAGGAGAAACAAAGACCTTGCCAAAAGTACCACATGAACCATGAACCACTTTTCTTATTCGACAAATTTAGATGGTTGAAGGGATGGCACAGGGTGCAACAGAAATCCTTCAAAAAGGCGTAAAAATCTGGTAAAAAAAATTGACCTGTTTCAGGATTTTGTTGCCAATCATTTTTCTTCTGAGAAAATTAAATTGATCCATTTTGATGCGCACTGTATAGAGAACAGTTTTAATGACCCACATTTTCCAATGAAAATATCATTCAATGATATTCATGAAAATATTTCAATAATTTAAATAAAATTGAGTGAATTAGGGTGAAAAGTATGATACTCGACATAAGGGTGTCTAGCAACTATAGTCCGTTCACGAAACGTTGAGCCGTCGGTTGGCCATGGAAATTTGGCATATTCCACTGTGTATATTAAAATTTAGGTTATGTTATTTATTTTCTTGTCAGATTGATACGCATGTTGATTGTGATAGAAACAGATTTTCTTAAATTTATTTCATTTTATATTTAAGTGGCATAGGCACTTACTTCAGTATTCTGTTGAATTTATTCAAAATTGAAAGGAATGTGGTAGCTACCAATAGAACTCAAAATACTCAGTGTTCACCAGTTCTTCCAATGGAAAACGCTAATATTCTGATATAAGTGAAATTTTGGGATGGACACTTGAAAAATGTTACCTAAATTGAGAAGAAAATCTAATCTTTTAGTATCAACCCTTATTTTGTACTGTTGGTGAGTCAATCTTCTTACTCGTAGTGTAGTCCAAAGAAGAACCAAATTCCAATAGACTGGTACAACTGGTCTGATTAATAGACTCATTCAATTATCAATTTTTGCATGAAAAACTAAAGACTTGAATATGACCATTTTCACCGAGAATCAGCATCGATAGTTACTGTAGGTTTCATTGAAATGATCTGCCATCTATAAGCTTAAGAAACAACTCATTCTAAATTCTTCGAAGAAAGTATCATACACAAGCTAAGAAACCTGTTCAAATCGAGACTGCTAAAGGTAACGCTCAAAGAATGGTGCTGGTGTTGTTTCAAATATTTCAAATATAATAACACTTCGGAATGTAAAATTGCTACGCTTTGTAGTTTGTAGTACCAATAAGGCAGCTGTTGCAAACTAGGGTACTTTTTGAATTTTTTTATCAATATGCCTGTCGCAAATGTATAAATTTTAATATTATTTACGAATTTTTATATTGAAATAATATTGCAATATTTTCAACCCAACGTCATGAGCTAACAAGAAAGATATTTTTTGTTTTTCAAATTATACGTGTACCACCTATTCATGAATATACCGAAAATGTTACAATTTCTTTGGTGAACTGTAGCACTCCGGTGTTGAACATAAAATTATTTCGGACAAATTTGATGTATTCAACTTAAGCGTTTTTGTTTCTCTTCAATTCAGAAGTTGAAGTATATCACTAAAAAAAATGAGGTACCGAAGTTGTATTTCAAGAGTACCCTATCGTCCTAATATTCTCCCAAAATTTATTTAATAATTACACAGTGAATTTTTCTTCACCTTGTTAAAGATATTATTGAAGGATCTACCAGTGGAAGGACTCTAGAAACAACCGTGGACAGCTTTGTCCTTATATCGACCAAACTTTACTTTTTCCTACTTCCAGAGTTAATAGAGGGGCAAAAAATGATTTAAGTTCACCACTAGAAACTTCCAAATTTGTAAATCGTAAACGCATTTAAAAAAATTATACTACTCAGAATAAATAGAAATTTTATTCTACCATTTCTATAAATACATACTTCTTGGATGAGCAATTTTGAATCTTGTAGCTCTAATGGGATCATCTATAGAAAATTATGTAGTGATTTTCCTTTTTGTACACCATTATTGGTGTACACAGAGGAAAATCACTACGTAATTCTCTTTTCATTACCATGCAAGAGTTTTAGAAAACTATGATCTAATTGCCAACAATAAAAAATATAAATCGATCTTTTGCGATACCTATTATAGTAATAAATATATCATTACATACCTACATTGTGATTGGAGTAGAACTGTATGAATCACAATAAAAAGAATTAATTTTCCAATCCGTGTGTTGAGTTCGAATATTAGTTCGAATTTATATAATTTACATATGTATGTACATATAGTTTCAGCATAGCTTTGAACATTTCGAAAAAAAATTCGTATCACAAAAACACCTAAAGTAACGTGCATTGAATATGAATTCACAAGATGTAAAAAATGAAATAATCAACAAAAAAATGTCGAATATCGTAAGGATAATTTGGTATTAAATCACTGTGTCAACTTTGAAACATACAACTAATTTTGAAATAGTGCAGTATAATGGTGTGTGTAAAAGAAGCTGCAAAAATAATTTGTTGGTATATGTGAACATTATGCGTTTTCTTATGTATTATCACATTAATTGATCACCTAAAAAAATCATTCCACAACTTATTATCACCAGGGTATCATTTCATTTTATTCGTAAAATATATGTGATTTTCAATAAGCATTCGAAATAACAACAATCGTTTTGGATCGAGCACATACATAATTTCTCTCATTGAGTACTAAACTGTGCAGGATTCAATAAAAATCCAACTCTGTTGATTTTGCTCTTTTTGAGCGCTCGTACTACTTATTTCTACCAACATCCCAAACGATCAATTTCTGTTGGGTAGAGACCATAATGATTATTAGTCTTAGTCATAGAGATAGAATAGTATAGAGTTGCTATCAATGAAATGAAAGTGGTATCAGATCCGCCATATTACTGCTATACGCCGAATTTTGACAATCATTGAATTTTTTCTAAAAATAGTGATTTTTGTACCTTTTTCAAGTTAAATTGAGATTTCTTGTGCTTAATAAACAATAATAAAATGGTATCGTGTGCTGTATGGCTTTCTTCAAGCTGAGAAGGAACAGATAGAAGAAAATTAGAGGAAAAACATATCACAGGTAGGGATGAGTACTGAACAGATCCGCATTCGAAATTTTTGCTAGTATGTCTTGGTAATCTGATATCTTTCCATATGTGTATATTATCGCCTGAAGAAAAATTGTTTATTTGATATTCAATTGACCTTATTTGAACAGGATTCCTAAAGACCCAAGACGTCGTATTTTTTGGGTGAAATTCGTAAACGGAAAAAACTGGCAACTTAATTTAACCCTGAACTTTCAGCCATATTGGTCGCCAACTAAGCCCCGCCCAGTGGTTCCAATTTTCCTTACACAATTGTATGTCATAGCGTCTCTTCTCTATTCTATCTCTATGGTCTTAGTAGACGTAAAACTTATTGATTAGCGATGACATATTGTTGGTTTGGGTCTGAGTCTGGTATTCCTGCAGGAATAGTTAGTGTATACTGAGCATCCTGCGCTGGTACAGAGTATGTTGGTGTAGCAAAATGCATCCTAGGTGGCCTTGGTCCCCTTCTCGTTGCTGTTCCGAAAGATACGGTTTCAGGACGAAGAATTTCATATGCATTTGGGTCCTGGATGTGGTTACTCATTATTGGAAAGGTGTACTCGAATCTTTGAAGCCTTGGAGCTGGCGGAGCAGCTGGAGGTTGACTTGGGACTGCCGCTGGGATCAAGTTGGGGCTAGCAGGTAGAGGTGGGTATACTGGAACACTTCCTGAGGGCCTAGGCTGACTTCTACCATCTGAAATTATAACATGCATTTCAATAAGTACATAGTATAAAGAAAAAGTTGTCAGCAGCCTACTCAATTCCTTTTTGAGCGGTCGTTCTACTCAAACGAGTGCTATATCGTTTTGCCCAAATGTTTGTAATTTTAGAATTTTGAGCCGAAAATGGTCTTAAACGATAGGGTTAGACTCCCTGATGACGAATTCGTGGTCAAATTCAATTCTGTCCGTGGGGCCGTCCGTTTCGAGAGGATTTTCCAAATCGTAAAGGCTGTTCCATAAAATATCATTCAAAATTTGGTTTCTCAATTTCTCAGAAAATATAAAAGCAATCGGAATGAAACGTTACGGCCAAATTCAAGATGCTGATAACAAGCCTCATACAAAATTTTGTGGCCATAGTGTGAACAGAACCATAGAAAACTCAATTGGAATATTGAAAAAAAGGAACTTCATATTTCCATAAAAGATATCCAATTCGAGTGAAATTTTTTTTTGTGAATGGAGATCGATTTTCTGAATGTTAATCCAAATTTTCGTGGCCATAGATTTAACAGAACCATAGAAAAAAGGAACTTCATATTTCCATAAAAAGATACAATTCTGAAACTTTTTTTAATGCATATCGATTTTCTGAATGTTCATCCAAAATTTCGTGGCCATAGTTTAAACAGAACCATAGAAAATTGGAATATTGAAAAGAAAAACCTTTATAATCCCATAACAGGACGAGTGAATTTTTTTCTGTGAATAAAAATTGATATACTGAATCTTCCTGCAAAACTTTGTGGCCATAATGTTAACAGAACCATATAAAATTAAATTGGAATATTGAAAGAAGGATCTCTATATTTCCATAACACAATATCCAATTCGAGAGAAATTAATTTCGAAAATGAAAACTACTATACTGAATGTTCATGCAGAATTTGAAGGGTATCGCATCATCAGAAACATAGATTTTAATTTCTGTAATTATATTTTTTTATTAACAAATTTCATTTTTCGAATAATTTTCAGAATATAATTCCGATTGTGCCGAGTTTCTGCATTTATATATAAGGTATCAATCTCAAGTCCTATATTAAATTTTGAGGTAATAGTCTCATTGCCCTACCAATGAAGGAGCGCTCAAAAGCTCCTGCTCAGAGCTTTTCTTGAATTTTTTTATGAAACTCATTTCCTTTATTACTGTTTACCGATGGGTGCATTTGGTCGAAGACATTTTTGCTGCGAGAGTCAATTTTCATTCTTCAATCAACCTTACTGAAGGTTATTTGATTAGACAAGTTCAGGATAGCATATAAAACGAAACAATTGTAATGAAAATCTTGAACGATTTCAGTTGGATTGGAAAGCAAAAGGAAAAATTTTATTGAATTCTCTACTATTTGTTTTCAGAACTTCAGGTTCGTTAAAACTGTGAAGTAAGATCACAAGATCTTGGGACATAAGGGCGTACTTTTCCATGACCAGCAAGATCATCAGACCTTATGGTGTTAGATTTTCATTTTCGGAAGAAACGAAGCCTTAATTTTCCGAAAACCCTTAACTATAAGTGATGATATGAATTCGGCAGGCGGTTGGAAATATTTCAAGTTATTCGTTTGGCCGAATTTCCGAATTCGCACTAGAAAGTATGTTGAGCCAATCCTCAATCTTTACGACTGACTTAATTCAAACGTTTTTGCAGATAATTTAATTAGTAGTAAAAAAATGTATGATATCTATAATTAATTAGATTATGACCGAGTAATTAGGTAATGTAGAAAAACACTGTCTAATATTACTTTCTTCAAAGTTATTTCGATTCAAGTTAATCAGGAAATTAAATCGAAATGATCTTTCCTTTCTAATGAGAAAATAGTCATAATAGCTTAATTGAGGTTGTTGAGGTTGAACCAATTGTCCACTAATAAGTTTATCTTTGTGATTTTTTCGACTTCATTTTTCAATGTCTATACTCCAATAAGATCGTAAAACGCACATTGAACTAAGGGTGACAATTAATCGATTCACTTTTGCGAATGATTTTGGATAAATTGAATATAATTTGAACGCCATAATTCTTTATTTGTTCTTTTTTAAACGAGAAAGTGTTTGTTAGATCTGATAGAACGGCTTATTTATTCATATATCGCATTTATGGTTGGTACAATTCTTGAATATCATCTGCATTCCTGTACATTATGTGTGTGGTTATTATATTAATATTATTTTTACATTCATTGATTATATCTCAAAGGACTACAACCTCATTAGTCTTTTTCATAATGCTTCTCAAGGAGGACTACTGCCATAGTTTATTTATTTAAAGGTGTGCGATTGAAAAACACTGTCAAAGTAAGTCTAGAATATGTCATATGATTCAGTTGAAAAAAAAACTACTCACTGAAAAACCTTTTCGTCAATTTCACGCAAGAGCTGACAAAACGAAAAATATACAAGGTAATACAAAACGTCAAAATTATTATTACAATAAGTGAATATCACCGTTCTGCTCTGAATGATTTTGAATAAAATTTTAGAACCAATATCAGCAAGCTGTTGGAACACTGTGTATAAAACTCTCAGAGCTATTCATGAATCTCTGAGAAGAAAGACTTCAGCCATTCTACCTTACCTACCCCTAATCAATATTATGAATGGAAAGTTGTAAACTAATTACTTGGGGACCTAACTAAATATTCTGGGCATTTGGAATATTTAATTTTTATAATTTTCACGTTGGGGCTCGTGATAATTCACACGCAACTGTTATAGATTATGATCCATAACACGAGTTCAGGGTTAATGTAAAGCTAGTAAGAACAAGATAAGAAATTTTCAGTCCTATATTAATTACGTACCATTAGAATTCTAGCACTCCTTGAAATCATGTGAAAATAGATTTTTGATTCTTTGAGAGACATGCCTCCACTCACTTGGTTTTGAATGGACAGTTGTCCAGAAAACAATAGTAAAATGATGAAAGAATGGAGGCTGATTCTGATTGATATTTGGGACAATCAGATGGCCTGCTCGAAGTTTCGAACAATTCAAACAGTAGAATGGTTTGTGTCCTATAATATTGTTATGTAAAATAATTAATAGTTGATACACGTGCATTAAGACACGTTTGATGGCAAATATCATAAAATTTTCGTATTAATCTTGTAACGCCGATTACTCGTACATGCGAGCGCAAAGTAGAACGTAAAGTAAATCTGAATTCGTCAACACAATTTGGTGTATACCAACAGTTTTTCCTCAGCCATTTATTTCTTGAGCAACAACTATAGTCAACTTAGTAAGTATCGACATCTTGCTTAGAAATATGTCAAAAATGAAGTGAATCTCAATTTTCTTCTAATTGGACCATAAAAATCACCTTTCATTTTACAGGCTAATCAGGAATGTCTTACTCACCCATCAAGATAGAATAGTATAGAGTTGCCATCATTGAAATAAACGTGGTATCAAATCCGCCATATTACTACCACCTTTACGTCAAATTTGACATTCGTTGAATTTTTTGTAAGAATTGTGATTTTTGCGCCTTTTTCAAGTTAAATTGTGATTTTTGCTGCTCAATAAACAATTATAAAATGGTATCGTGTGCTGTAAGGCTTTGTTCAAACAGGGAAGAGACAGACAAGAAGAAAATTACAGGAATAACATTTCACTGGCAAGGATGAGTACTGAACAGATCCGCATTCGAAATTTTTGCATGTCTTCCTTGGTAATCTTATATCTTTTTATATGTGTATATTATCGCCTGAAGAAAAATTGTTTATTTGATATTCAATTCACCTCATTTCAACAGGTTTCCTTAAGACCAAACACGTCGTATTTCTTGTATAAATCAGATTATCTTATTAAAAGTTGACTTAATTCGACCCTGAATTTTCCGCCATATTGGTCCCCGACTTAGCCCCGCCCAGTGGTACTATTTTTCCTTACTCAATAGGGATGTTGACTCATGTTACGAATTCATATAAATTGAGGGTTTCCTCATAGAAGGAAATTTTTGCAATCCTAAAAAACCATTTTAGTGATCTCATTATTCTCGTTGAAATAAATGAAGCTGATTCAAATTATGTTATTTATTATCAACTATCACGTGACTGCGAACGCCAATCAGAGGTAATTGACGTCACTATCCAGGTATTGTCATTGCAAATTCGAATGTTCGGTGCTCAGATCAACAAAATACATTCATAGGCCGGGTTCCACAAAACTCCAATCACCTTGATTATTGAAATGTCATCATTTCTCTGCAATTTTCAGTTCATTTTTGACATAAACCATCGACTTACTTCAAAACGAACGATTTGATTGCCCAATCAAGCTTTGTGAAACCCACGGTTTTGTGACTTGAACCATAGTAAATACTAGAATATCATATCTATGTTTCGAACTCAAGAAGTTGAAAGCTGAAAGAGAACAGAATATTTCGATTATTCGTTACAAGAACGATAATCTACAATTTTCTGTATAATGGAGATAGGATTCATTAATAGTAGTAACTTAACGAAGATTGATTCCCTGATGGTCGCAAGTTTCTTTGCTGAAAACAAAGATTTTTGTGCAGTGGAGCTTAAAAACGTAGAATTGTCTCTGTAAGTAGCAAACTTTTAACTCATATTTATTATTACAAATAAAAGAAACACCTCATTCAGCTTTTATAGACCGACATATTCATTTTGAAGGCTTAAATTGAACTTTTCCACAAGGAATCAGGCAAAATCAGTTCGCTTTGACAGAAGTCAAAGTATGTTTACCATAGACAAACTGACAAACTCAAAATTTAGTTAGTCTATGATGTCTACCGACTATTGACGTAATCATCATAACGTGCCGTTTCCGCGGGAAAATTAATTCTCTTTTCTTCAACGTATTTTTTATTGGCAAATACTATATTTTTAAGAAAAAAGTAATATTTTCGTGTTTGTATAGGGTTTATCTACAAAATAAAATGAATTCCAAAAAATAGTCAACATCCCTATTGTATGTCATAGCATTTCCTCTCTATTCTATCTCTATGTACTCACCAGAGTATCCTAGAGATCCTGATCCCAAAGCATAGGCTCCGTTACTGAGTTGCACCACACCAATAGATCCAGAACCAAGGTATACCGCTCCATTTCTACTGGGAACATTGGAAGCTGCAGCGTTAACTGGTATGGCAGGTGGAGGTACCAAGGGGATACTAGCAGACCCAACCGACTGTGGAGGAACGTACTCTTGAGGTTCGTCCACGGGTTTTTCTATCGAATTGTGGTCCGCAAAAGTGTAGGACGGGAAGTTGAAGTTGAGCGAGTCTTCGTAGTTAAACGGAACGCCGGAATTGAGACTATGGTCCGATAGGAGATATGAGGAATCTAGAGGCCTTCTTGAATATCTGAGGGCTGATGAAATTTGGAGGAAGCTCATAAAAGCTATGACGATATTCTGCAACAATAAAGTTATTTGATTCTCAGATTGATGATTTCATTTGATTTGTATTTTTGGTTCACAATAAGTTTTTGAATTCCATAGTGTGGAGATGTGTTTCTATTACTATCTGGATGGGCGTTGCTTTGAGGAAGATCCAGGAACTCATTTATCAACACTCAGTTATCATAAAAGCAGGAGAACTATTTAGAGGGAAACTACAGGAATATCGAAAATCATAAAAGATGGAGGGTGACTTATGTTACAAAAAATTGCGTAATTTAGGGATGATTGTGATGGTGTGAATAGATTAAAATATCTCTTATGGTTTCCGAGATATCTGGAAAAACTGAAAATCGAGGTATTCTTTTTTTCTTCATAACTCATTTGTTTCTGTTTTCTGTAGCTAACTTCACGAAATCCGGTCTGTAGTTATTATCCAATATAGCAATTCTACTGGTCTTGTCCATTGTTTCACATCTAAGGGTTTTCGATCTCCCTGTATTAGATTAGATTATATTAGATAGTGGTCGATCGGCACGTTGATTACCCTTCTGCACTGCGACCAATAAGGTCTTTTGTGCGTTACCATGCTAAAACTACGTTTTTCCCAGGAATCTAACCTCCTTAGCAAAGCTGGTTACTTCCTTAGGAGACTTCGCTCTTATGTCGGCTGGCGTTAATAACGCGCCACCTAGTAGGGTAAGTCTGATTTGCGCCAGCGCAGTGCATTGGCATAGTATGTGCTCGGTGGTTTCAGTGGCCGATTCACATAACCTACAAATGTCGGAGTTTTCTTTACCGATCTCTTGTGTAGGTGATATCTCACGGCACAATGCCCTGTGAGAAGGCCGATTAGCAGCCTTAACTCGTTTTTTGACAACGATAGAGCTTGTCGAGCCTTCTCTTTGGAAGGTTCGATTAGTCTCTTTGCTTGTCTTTGACATGTGTTTATCCAGTAGGAGTGTTTCTCCCTTCTTTCCCAAACACCTACCTCTGCCCTAATCAGTGTAGGTGATACCCAACAGGAAGGCACAGGTCCGGTGAAGGGTGTGTTTGCTCCTCTTTTTGCAAGGGCATCAGCTCTTTCATTTTCCTCAATGTTCTGGTGGGCAGGTACCCAAACTAAAACTAGCTTGTTGTACTTCGCCAGTGTTTTGAGGGACTGTTTGCAGCTCCTCCAAATGGTCCTTGATCTACAATCAACGGCCATAAGCTGACTCAGTGCCATCTGACTATCAGAGGCAATGCAAATTCTGGCTCCCTTTTACTGTCTGGACAGACAGACTTGGGCCCCTGTATAGTCTGATCGATTAGTTTCGTACCTGATATTCTCGATAGTAATGAATAGAGCATCTGTTCGACATGGGAAATCCGTCAGCAGTTCTTGTGGTCTGCGGTGTGAATATGAGTCCAAATACATTCTCTTGGAATCGATATCATCATTTAGGAAAGTGTTCAGAAGATTTCAATGTCAACTAAACAAACTGTATGTTTTTTCAATGTTTTGCACTTTGTTTTGCCTTCTATTTTTCTATTCACCAATTATCTAGATTGGATATTTTTAGTTTCATCAATGGGTATCTTAGACAAACATTGTTTACATTTCACAGAAATAAAATTGTATTTCGAATTGAATAAAGAGATTCAAAAAATTTCCACCATTATATTTCAGCTTGCAGTTGATAATTATTAGCTAACAGTAAAAACTTTATTTCGATTGTAATGATGGAATGGAATTTGAAAAGGTTAAGACATTATGATAATGGGTATGATAATCTTAGTAAGGGTTCTCCTTAAACGAGTGCCATATCGTTTTGCCCAAATGTCTGTAATTTTCAAATTTCTAACGAAAAATGGTCTCAAACGATAGGGTTCGACTACCTGACGAATTCGTGGTCAAATTCAATTCTGTCCGTTGGGCCATCCGACCGGCCGTTAGCTCAATAACTTTCGAAGGGATTGTCCTAAGGACTTGAAATTTTCAGGTTGAGTTAGGTTCCCAAATGGCTCGATTGAGTTCGTTAACCAGCTAAATCGTAAAGGGTGTTACATAAAATATGGCAATTCCAAATGTTTGTTCCTCAATATCTCAGACAAAACGGAACCCATCAAAATGAAATGTTCCGGCCATATGCAAGATAATCATAATAAGCCTCGTGCAAAATTTTGTGGCCATAGTGTGAACAGAACCATAAAAAATTCCATTGCAATTTGTATTTCTGAAAATAATTCCAGACCAGATAAACAGTTCATAAAGAAAAAACTATGGAAACTCAAAATAATATGCCTATTTATATATTTTAGACGCATAGGTAGTGACAACGTTAGGTACATATTTGGTACGTTAGTAGTTGAGGGTTAACCAGGAAGATAATTACAAATCGGCTGAAATTTCATATTTTAGTAGAAGAACGACTCAAATAGTTGAAATTTTGAGGTAGATTAGAGATTATATAAGGAAAGTTCATTTCCTCCAAGACCTCTTCAGTTATTCAAGTTCAAAGGATCGTGTTTTCTATATGAATAAGCGCGCAAAAGTTTCTGTCCGGGCTTTCTTTAATTTTACTTCATTTAGTTTATTTTCAGAGCATATTATTAGTAGGTCACTATTTGTCAATCTCGTTTGATTCAATAAAATATATATGTCATAATCAAGTTCATTAGCTATGTTAACCGAAACAGCAATGCTTCAATTTAATTGAGCGTATTAAAGTAACAGACGGAGGAATTCGTTCAACTGCTGCACTCGCAATTTATTCTAATCCACTTTTTACTTCTTACGTCCTATGTTATTATACAAAGTCTCTAAAAATTTTCTATTGGAGGACATACATTTCTTGTATTCCGACAGCAATTCGTTATAACTCACCCGTTCACCTGCCTAATGAATAAAACAAATTATTATCATTCGCTCGCAATCAACTAATGGTGAAACCTATACGGTAGCATTGTGGTACTTGATTTATTGGAATGATTGCTTTTGTTTTCAGCAATAACAGGAAGTTAGTGTCTAATGTCAACCGTGAAGTGTCTATACAATGGATACGTTTCTGAATATAATCATCAGGTAGGTTTATGGAACTGCGCTGAAAGTATGACCAATTTGATATGAAGGCGTTTGAAAGCTGATGAATAATTTCATTCAGATTCCTAATATACAGGGTGACTGGTGACGTAAGGGACAACGGCTAACTGGAGATAGAGGACCTCAAACTGAATGAGGAATGGAAACAAAGATTAAGGAGTCCCTTATCTTTGAATGGGGGTTTAATGTCCCATAAGGCTATAAGTTTCCGAGATACAGGGTGTTTTTTTGCAAAAGTGCTAAAACTATAAACTCCCATATCTTCGTCAATATGGCAAATTTTTAGCTGATATTTGGCAAGCTTGTTTCTATTCATATTCTCCGTCAGATCGAAAAAAAATTTTTCAAAAACATTGCAGGTCCGTATCAAAAATTTTCAATTTCTGTGTCAGGTGAGAAATATCACTCGGTATATGAGATAAAAAAAATTCAAATGGGAAATTGAAATCTGCAAAAAACACTGCGTAAGAATCTGTTTTTATTTTGAATGGCACAAATTTGTTATAGTTTTTATGATATGTTGAGAGTCGAATATTATTTATTCATATTCACTTGAAGAAACATACTACTCCTGAAAGAAAAAAAACTCCGAAATCGAGATGCCGCCTTTTAAATATTTCTTTACATCTGAAATCCTTTTTTATTAAAAAATCTATCGATATTATAAGAAAAATTCAATATAAAATACAAAAAAAAAGAGAGGAACAATAGCACATTTGATCCATGAAAAATCAACTAAGCAAATGCTCGAAACGAGAGCCATTCACCTCAACAAATTTATTAGCTCTTTAGAACAAATGAAGTTTTCCGCCGACCTTGAAACAAGAGGTGATTTTAATGTGCATTAAATTGAACATTAATGGCCCATTTTAATGCCCAATTCTTTGCTAGTTTAATGTGCAAACAAGAATTAATTCACAAGTCGTATTGAGATCATCAGAAAAATCTTGTAATCAACTCGGTTATTAATCTAGCGACTAATGGTCTCGAACTGTTAACGCGTTCGCTTCGGTCACGCATTGAAATATCTTGACCATAAGTTGCGGTCTTCAATAGCATAGTTGATTAAATAACTATTAATTACAGCAATATTTATTATAATTTCTTCGCATGCTTCAGCTATTCTACTCTTTAAATTTTGTTGAAAACATAAGTACCAGATGGATTGTTATTCTACATAAACAGGAGTTCTGCTAGTGATAAATTCAAGTCAGACTTTTTTAGTCTTCCACCAGGACGACCAGACGAGTCTTCGAATTTTCTACTCGTCCAAAAAACCCTATTTTTCGCACTTGATAAGTAAATTACTTCTATGTTTATGCTATTCTGAGGGTGGAAAATCTAAGAATAATTGATTATAAGTACAATCATATCATTTGATTAATTCTTTCGAGAAACGTTACCAACATAATGATCCATCCCTTAAATCCATATTTCGAGCCACACTAAAACCACCAGCACAATTGTAAAAAATCAAGAAAAATTACCGTAATCATTTTAAACTATTTGCACTGGTCACAGCCGTGGTGTATCCAAATGATACTTGTATTAGAAGGTACCTAGTCAATCTTCGCCCCTTCACTTCACGCCGAGTCTAAGTACTAAGATGTAGGTATCTCAAGCACAACGTATGAAATAACAACAGCTTTGACTTACACATAGATAAGAGTGGTTGTTCTTTTCTAATCTGATTATTCCATAGTGCTCTACTCATCTGAATCCGATCTATCCAAGTGACGAAGGTCTTCACGCTTCTCGGTCGACGGGATACCTGGGAATTACCAAATGGGGACACATCGACAACAATTCTGCATGTACATTGCACAGGGTGGTCAGATTTCGATAGTGAATTAAAGGAGATTGAAAAGATACAAGTCATGTTCTCTTTTTTTTTCGACAAGACTCTTCTATGACAAGCATTGAAAAAGACAAGTTGACACATGAGAAAATTTTGGAGAACTGGTCATTGTATATCATCACTACATAGTATAAAACAAAGTCGCTTTCTCTGTCCCTATGTCCCTTTGTATGCTTAAATCTTCGAAACTATACGCAACGGAATTTGATGCGTTTTTTTTAATAGATAAAGTGATTCAAGAGGAAGGTTTATATGTATAATAACATCCATTAAATAGTGGAGAAGTACTGTTATTTTTAAGGTTTCTAATGTGATGTCGTTATCAAAAATAATGTACTAAGTATTGTACACATTGAAAAGGTCTACAGAAAAGTCCGTGATGGTATATGTCTATCTCTTATAGATAACCCACAATAACTTTTTTTTGTCATTTACTTTTTACGACAAATAATGGTTAATTTTCGAAACGATTTTAACCAATACAACATTAATCCTTAACCAAATACCTTGAATACATTGTTCATTTAATATAGATCTTTATGGTCCTTTACACCGTATGATTTAAGTGAATATTTTCGAAGATATTTCCGTGCGAAGCCGGGGCGGGTCGCTAGTTTTGTTATAAAAAAAAGCTTTAATTGATAATATAATGAAAGTAGATTTGGCCCTCGATTGACAAGGTATGTCCATACTTGTTAGTTGGAGTGCTTTAGAATACTGAAGAAATACCAATTTAAAGAATATTATATCCAAACTAAATCTATGAAGCATCTGCCAGCAGTGAATTATAATCTCATTTTTCCCTTGTGATGAAAGCCGAGCACAGATACGTACAATGGACGGATTTTACAATAGTCGTGGATAAAAAAATTATTTAAATCCCCACAGGCTTTCGTGAATTCTTATATTTCTAGGATTAGTAAGTAATTGTATTTTTTTTTACAGTTGGCCCACTCTTATGGTTCTCTTCTATCATTATAACCTGCTATACTTTCCGCGGTATTGATACTACGCTTTTGAAATGAAAACAGCTCTCAGTCAGAAGAAACTTCCCATAAGATGGTTTTATTTCGGGAGCGTAGTAGTCAAAATACCGTGAAAGTTATAGTCACTTAAGTATAAATTACAAATTTCCAAAATCGCCCTGTAGCTCGGAAACTAGACGCCATAGATACTTTCGGTCTTCGACATTTAATGTTTCTGGTAAAAGGGGAACATTAAATGTAAAATCCTTTTTTCCATCTTTTTTTGGAATATGTAGAACTGAACCATCGAAATCTCAGAAATCTGATCACCCTGTACAGGGTACAACTTTTTAACCGTACGCGATAGGGTTAGCCCAGGCCTCCCCTGAATTTTTATGGCTTATGCTAGACAAAATTGTATCAATTCATTAATCACTACCCCCTCTTAAAAATTCTGGGCCGAACTTCCCCCCACCAGCGTCACCACTGACCTAAGAGCAATATATGAAATGTTATATATGTTTGAAAATAGAAAGCAACAGTGATTATTTTTTAAGTAGAAATAAATTATTGTGTTCATAAGAAAAAACAAAATTTAGTGTAAAAAATCAGAAAAGAAACCCCTCAGCAAAAATTAGAATAAGCCACTGGATTCCTATCAAAAAAGTAATGTTTGTTTCAAGTTCCTAGCACAAACAGGAACGAAGATACTGACCAAATAAGAAATTTCCCAAATGTCAATTTCGGCTTATAACTCGAAAACAAAAGACGATAGAGCAATGGGGTTGACGGCAAAATGAGTTTCGCGAAAAATAATGTGCCATTCTTTTTCTTCTATCTCGTACGCTTAAAAAGTTGTAGTTCAGGGATCACCAATTCTGGTCACCCTGTACAGGGTGGGCAAAATTGGTGCTACATGAACTAAAACTTTTTTTAAGTCAGCAAATAAACCTCTTAGAAAAAATCAGATTACGCCAATGGATTGCTATCAGAAAAGTGCCTGTACAATGTTTGTATTTCAATTTTGGCCTGTAACTCGGAACGAAAGAAGATAAAAGAATGTGGTTGATGGCATTATCAGTTTCTCGAAAAAGGAGGACTATAGGGTGCCATTCATTTATCTCTATCTCCTCGGGTTAAAAAGTTTTAGTTTATGTAGCACCAATTTTGCCCACCCTGTACATACATACTCCAAAACGATGAATACTGCCATGCTTCGTGGGACAGAGAAAGGCCGTTTGCATAAGTGAAACCTATTAATGGTTGAATAGATTCTGTTGTTTTTTCGACTATATATCATGTTTATTATGGTTATTTCATTCATTATCCGATAAACTCAAAAATCAACGATGCATCGAAATGCAACTATCTAAGGAAATTCCGTTGCGCCTAAGAAATAGGAAAGAATCAACACAACTTGGATTGATTCATTTATTTTAATGGAAACAAATTGGGATTTTCATTTGTAACAAAAAAAATATTTTGAATAGGGAACGTTAGTTTTAAATTATTGTGTGTTTGTGCATTTTGTGTTTGTATGTAACTGCAATAAAAAAGAATACTGAAAAATTTCTCATCATTCTCTCGTGGCTTCCCATTCAATTCTGGGGAAAAAAAGTCTCCTGCAAAATTTCGTTACAGTCGGTACTTTTCTCGAAAAAATAAACTCTTTATGATCACTGTTTGTTCCATTTCATCGTATAAGTGTTTCATAAAATGAATATTCTAAGATATTGTATGTCTATGACAGGAGATAAAGATGTTCTATAAATCTTTCTGAAGGTTTAATTACTAATTTCCGGAAGGAAATTATACCCGTAACATTTTAATTTCATAAATAGAACTTTCTTTCGGTTAATAAGCATAATTGACAAAACCAATAAAACAATATCTTAGAATATTCATTCTATGGATTATACGATGAAATGGAATGAACAGTAATCATTACTGCTTGTAAGTTTTTATTTTTTCCGGGAAGAGTATCGACTGTATTGAAATTTTGCAAGAGACTTTATTTCTTCAGAATTGAATGGGAAACCATAAGAGAAATTTATTTTTCGAAAATAAATACCACGAAACAATTTTTGGACGAAAATCTTAGGGGGTTGTTATTTTCAACCCCTAATAATGAAGTTATGCGATCTGAAAAATTTGTTTGAAAGACATCTACTTAGTGTTTCATTTTATGTTTAATTTTATGACTCAGTGTTTTTAAGAAACTGTAAAAATTAAAAACTGTCAATCGCCATCGTCTTAGCAAAGCTGTATCTTGGAAGGGGGGTAGATTTCGAAAAAAAATTATATGAACTATAAATCTTTCTGAAGGTTTAATTACTTATTTCCTGAAGAAAATTATATTCGTAATATTTTAATTTCACAGATAGAACTTTCTTTCGATTAATAAGCATAATTGACAAAACCAATAAAACAATATCTTAGAATATTCATTCTATGGAACATACGATGAAATGAAATGAACAGTAATCATTACTGCTTGTAAGTTTTTATTTTTTCCGAAAGAAGTATCGACTGTTTCTAAATTATACATTTTTCCAGAATTGACTGGGGAAACCATGAGAGAATTTTATTTTTCGAAAATCTATCCCACGAAAACAATTTCTGAACGAAAATCATAGGGGGTTGGTATTTTCAATTCCTAATAATAAAGTTATGAGATCTAAAAAAATTATGTGAGTAACATCTACTTAGTGTTTTATACTATGTATAGTTTTATGACTCAGCGTTTTTGAGAAGCCGTAAAAAAATGAAAAAGTGTCAATTCGTCATCGCCTTCCAAAGGCTGTATCTTGGAAGGGCGGTCGATTTCGAAAAAAATTTATATGAATTACCCCTGCTTATTTTCATCGAGGAATCATCTCTTTAAGTCCCTCGCATCTGTTTACATATATTTAGAAAATGAAAAATGGACAGCGAAATGATGCATTGTTAATTAGGAGAAAAAACAACTGCTCGTTCTGCCGACATCATCAATGCACCGTATCGCTAGCTGTGTAATAGCAGACGTACTTTTCACACAATCCTTTCAAAAAATGATATGCAGAATTTCAAATTATCTTCACGACAAATGGTGAATAGGGTACCTTGAACAATCAACGAACCATTCAAGCATGCCGTGCCACAAAGCAACCGTAAATCATAGTGAAACATAGCATTATCGAAGGATTATATTGAAAATTAGCCACAACTAATCGGTAATTTTCAAAAACAATGACATTATCCCTACAGTACTTATGGTTGGACAATATAGATATAATTAACTTGTAATATTTCATTTTTCATACGCATAATAAAGGTTCTGAAATTTGCAAGTAAACCATGCATAAATAATTGCATTTTGTGAGCGACATGTTCCATAAACTTTTCGTTTACCTACAAACTGAAGACCCTTCAAAATTCAAGAGATTATTATGTGAAATAGACTAATTATTAATCATTAGTCTATAGAAACATATCACTATCGAACGATTATAATGAAAATTAGCCACAACTAATCGGTAATTTTCAAAAACAATGACATTATCTCTACAGTACTTATGGTTGAACAATATAGATATAATTAACTTGTAATATTTCATTTTTCATACTCATAATAAAGGTTCTGAAATTTGCAAGTAAACCATGCATAAATAATTGCATTTTGTGAGCGACATGTTCCATAAACTTTTCGTTTACCTACAAACTGAAGACCCTTCAAAATTCAAGAGATTATTATGTGAAATAGACTAATTATTAATCATTAGTCTATAGAAACATATCACTATCGAACGATTATAATGAAAATTAGCCACAACTAATCGGTAATTTTCAAAAACAATGACATTATCTCTACAGTACTTATGGTTGAACAATATAGATATAATTAACTTGTAATATTTCATTTTTCATACTCATAATAAAGGTTCTGAAATTTGCAAGTAAACCATGCATAAATAATTGCATTTTGTGAGCGACATGTTCCATAAACTTTTCGTTTACCTACAAACTGAAGACCCTTCAAAATTCAAGAGATTATTATGTGAAATAGACTAATTATTAATCATTAGTCTATAGAAACATATCACTATCGAACGATTATAATGAAAATTAGCCACAACTAATCGGTAATTTTCAAAAACAATGACATTATCTCTACAGTACTTATGGTTGAACAATATAGATATAATTAACTTGTAATATTTCATTTTTCATACTCATAATAAAGGTTCTGAAATTTGCAAGTAAACCATGCATAAATAATTGCATTTTGTGAGCGACATGTTCCATAAACTTTTCGTTTACCTACAAGTTACAAGATTTTTTAAAATTCAAGAGACTATCATGTGAAATTTTCGTCCAATTTCAATTTCTATAATAGCTCGATTATTGAGCGCTCGTTCTACTTGAAAGAGTGCTCTATCGTTTTGCCCAGAAATCTGTAATTTTCGAATTTTGAACCGAAAATGGTTTCATACGATAGGGTTCGACTCCCTGAAGACGAAGAGATTGTCCTAGATACTTGAGATTTTCAGGGTTAGTTAAGTTCCCAAATGCCGCGCTTAGGTTCGTTAACTAGCTAAATCGTACAGGGTGTTCCACAGAATTTGGCCATTCAAAATTTTTGTTCCTCAATATCCCAGACGAAACGGAACCCATCGGAATGAAATATTGCGGCTACATGCAAAATGCGCATAAAATGCTTCTTCCAAAATTTTGTGGCCATAGTATATAGGCTGACCAGATAAATCGTTGTTGAATGACGGACAACCCAAAAAAAAGATTCGTTGGTAGTGATGCCTAAGGTATTTTGGAAGGTGAAGACCTTTTTTAGGTCCACCAAAGATATTCCCGATTGAAATAAGTAGTGCATCTGTGAATACTTTTTGTACTGTTGCCATAAGTATTGCACATTAAAATAGCAGAAATTGAGCATTAAAATAAGTCATTAATGGTCAATATTTCAAATTTCCTCTGATTTTAAAAGTTAAATTCAAGATTTGGAGTTTTGAGTGACACTTTGACGGACGCTTATCTATGACGGATTCCTCGTACGATTGGCGGACTGTCCTTAGCAATGACGGACATATATGGTCACCCTACCACAGTATAAACAGAACCATAGAAAATTCAATTGGAATATTGAAAAGAAGAATCTTTGATAACAAGGTATCCGATTCGAGTGAAATTTATATTGTGAGCGCTGAAAGACTCCGGTCGATAGCCATTTGACTTGTTCAATAAATAACTGTTATCAAGGGCGTAGCCAGGAATTAATTTCGGGGGGGGGGGTTTCGACATTTTGGCAATTGACTTTGTAGGTGCCGGGTGCAAAATGAAAGATTATTTTTGCAACAAAAAATAACTCTGAAACATTTCGGGGGGGGTTTGAACCCCCAAAACCCCCCCCCTGGCTACGCCCTTGACTGTTATTATTATTATTATTTTGTAAATGAATATTGATTTACTGAATGTTCATGAGAAATTTCAAGAAAATCGCATCATCAGAACCATAGAATGTATTTTATTTTAATTATTTTGCATTTTTAATTTTTGAATAATTTCCAGAATATAATTCCGATCGTGCTGAAATTCTGCATTCATTGACTTAACATGAATCTCAAGTGTCATACAAAATTTATGGCTGGACTTATCCTAAAAATTTCAAGTCTCCACTTGCTTTCGTTCGAAAGTTAGAGTGATTACGACAGGACGGCCAGAACCAGAAAGAATTGTTTTAAATCTTGGATTGTTCATCAGTGGGTCTAACTGAACCGTTCCAGACCTTTCCTGGCCAAAATTATAATATTACAGACAATTGGACAGAACAATCTCCCGCTGTTTTTCTTACAAGCAATCAATAGGGCGAGTACTAGAAAGAACCTGTATGTTTCCATAAGGCACCCAAACCGTGAGGAAGATAAGACTCTCGGATATTTCGTGAAAGGTTAAGATCAATGCGACAGTGAAAGGTCCCGAGCGAGATTCTTCGACCGGTATTTCTCAATATCGACAGTGGATAAGTAGGCATTGTTTATGTCACTTATGTTCTAATAAAGATCGAATTGTAGGACATAAGCTACATAAACGTGTCGTGTACAATAAATTGAAGGAGGTAATTGCGAATTCACGAAGGAAAATACAATTGTTTCAGAAGATAAATCGTAAACCATATTGTAGAACGTTCACATAGACTCGGAACAGTGCTGGAACTTTCAATGGAAATACTTCTCGCGAGATCGAAGATTACACTATGGCAGACTATTCATCGAATGACTTGCACACTCGTTACTTCTCGCAATTAATGGTTTATGTCATGCTGTTACATTTTTTGTTATTTCTAGGTTATAAATAGGTACCTGTATAGACTAACTACTTCTGCAGGTGTCAAACTTCTAGTGGGATAGGTGATTCGTTCATCCTCTGGATGAATTTTTATGTTCACTGGACGCAATATACAAATATCCTGAGATTCAATTGAATACAAAATTTGGAAAGATATGTTTTAACTGACCATAGAAAAACAAGAGGCGACACAGGCCCCCAAATTCTTGCTGCTCCCCCTGAAATATGGCCTTTGATAAACAAAATTGTACAAATTCGTTCATTATGGTCTCTTCTGAAAAATCCTGGACTATCCTTGGCTTCCTGTTTTCAAAGGTTGGCTCATTATTTATGTCACTTACCTATGTTCTACTAAAGATCAAATTGTAGGACATTGTATGTGCATACTTGCCAATGTTATATTCTGGTCTACTCGGAGGGTGCTGGGTAATGGGTGGGGCTTCAAACCCTTCAAACACTGGTTGTATACTGCCGTAGTGAGGCCTATCCTGACCTATGCCTCTATGGTATGGTGGCCTTCTATGGAGAAGGCTGTCAACCAGAATATTATGACTTAATGCCAGAGGAAAGCTTGTTTAATTATTACAGGCGCTCTGAGGTCTACCCCTACAGCAGCGATAGAATGTCTGCTAGGTCTCCCACCTTTGCACCTCGTTGTGAAGGAGGTGGCTATGAAGACAGCTCTCAGAATCTGGGAACAGGGACAATGGCGCGAAGGAGGACTCTTCACTGGGCACGCAAGGGCCCTCAGAATGGTTAAGGATGCTCACGCTCCCCTTCTCCAAAGAGGTGGCCGCGCGGGCACTAAGTTCTACTTTGACGAACCCTACAGGGTAATTGTTCCTGACAGAGACCTATGGTCTTCATCAAACAGGCTTCTTAGTCCTGAAGGTCCCACGTAGTTCACGGATGGCTCCGTCACAACAACAGGTCTGGTGCCGGAATCGTGGGTCCTCACTTCAATCAGGCTATCCCTCTGGGGAAGGACTGTTCCATTGTGCAGGCTGAGCTATTTGCGTTTCTTGCCTGCGCACTAGAAAATATTCGCAGGGGATACTCTGGCCAGCACATTTACATATGTTGCGACAGTCAGGGAACTCTGAAATCTCTATCTGATGTTAGGGTTGACTCTCTTTTGGTAGAAGAATGCAGAAAAGCTCTGCGTGGGCTGGGCTCTGATACTTTTTGAAAGTAATCTGGTGTCCGGCTCATACGGATATAACTGGTAACGTCAAGGCAGATGAACTGGCTAGGCGGGAGCCAGATTAGCATTTGTTGGTCCGGAGCCTGCGCTGCCAATCTGTCGCACATCTGTCAGAAGCTTTTTCAGGAGCTGGCTGAACAGGGAATTTTCCTCGAATGGAGGGCGGGGTCGGCCTGAGGTGGTCGAGGATTCTCATTGAGAGACCGTCCTCGCGACCTGAGGTCAATAGACTTCTGTTGCTGGAGAGGAAACAACTCGGTCTGGTGACTGGTGCATTGACTAGTCACCTGTTTAACAAACATTTGAAGAGAATGGGATTAACGAGCTGCTCCCTATGCCGATGGTGCAGGAGCACTGATGAAACGGTTGAGGCATATTTTGTTCAACTGTGGAACCTAACTGAGTTAAGGTCAACACACCTAGGTAATCCAACACCTACTATTCCTATGGTGAGAGGGACCACTCCTGGCAGGCTCGCGACATTTCTGTCTTTGTGTCTGAGGAGATGTGTCTCTATAGAACGATGTTGGAGCTGGTGAACAATGGGCCACTAGGCCTCAGTTCGGCCGGAAGGCACCGGAAGGCGTGAAGAAGAAGAATAATATGAGCATACTTCCAGAAGATAAATCGTAAACTATATTGTGGAATGTTCATATAGACTCTGTTAAAACTTTCAATGGAATTACTTCTCGCGTGATCGAAGATTACACTATGGCAGACTATTCATCGAATGACTTGCATACTCGTTACTTCTCGCAATCGATGGTTTATGTCTTGCTGTTAGATTTTTTGTTATTTCTAGGTTATAAATAGAATCTGTACATAATAACTATTTCTGCAGGCGTCAAAATTCGACTGGAAGGGTGATTCGCTCATTCTTTGATTTAATTTTTATGTTTTCTGGACGCGATATACGAATCTCCTGAGATTCAATTGACTGAAGAATTTGGAAAGATTTGTTTTAACTGAACACAGTCTCCCCAAATTCTTGCTGTTTCCCCTGAAATATGGCCCTTGCTAAACAAATTGTACAAATTCTTTCATTATTGCTCCCACTGAAACATCATGGATTATCCTTGGTTCACCGTTTTCAAAAGTTGGCGCATTGTTTATGTCATTTATGTTTCAACCCTTCTGATAATGTCTTTAATAAATAATAAAATTACATCTCAAATGTACACTTCATAACATACTTCTGTTGTCTCTCACCTTTGAGCTCAGATGTTAATTTATTCAAAGACATTGCTTGCTTTCTAATTTGCCTACTCTGTATTCCACCTATGTTAAAATCATAATAACAATTATATTTCGATCTTTTCCCATTTAAAACGATTGCTACGATTATATTGATTTATCAGTATCATTTGTTGTTTTATTTGATGTTTTCAAGGTTTGAACTTATGAGGTAATGTTTATTTTAAGTGTTATTCTTGGATATCAGAAGTGTTGCATATATGAAGTGAACTGTTACATATACAGGGTGTCCCGTAATTAGACCGACAAACTTCTAGTGGACATTATAGATCGTATTTTAGACAGATTCGACCCAAATCATATAATGCAAAATTGCTTCGTTAAGGAGCTAGTGCCCTTTGAAGATGACGTCCTGTCCACACTTTTTGCCACATATTCGCAAAACGGAGTCACATAAAGTGCTGAAAGTTTACACATTGGCTAGTATCAAAAATTCGCATCGATTAGATTGAGTGCAGTTCTTTCATGTCAAGCACAATCGTATCATAAGGGGGAGGGAGGTGGGAAATGGTATTTTTAGTTTAAATTTTTTTTAACTTTCATTATTTCGCAAGATTTTACGTCATATTCATTAACTCTGATGTGTTTTCTTGAAAAAAGAAGCTCTTAAAATTCATCTCTCTTCGAGAAAAATTAGGTTACCAAGATGATTGAATCACCCTGTACAAATAATACCGAGAGCCGAGAGCACATGCCAGATCTAAGTAAGGATCCTAAAATGCCTCTATCATTCAGAGTTATTCTCCATACTGATGAGCCTTAAAAGGGCGGAAAAGCTCTTATCAATAGCAATAAGTTGATTTTAATCGATTAATATATCATTTTCTGCTTTCATTGTTGGATTTTTTTCATTATAGAGAATAAAGAAAATCCTGGATGTTTGGAGGCTATGTTGATAAGGCTGTATCCTGTAGGATGAATTTGATATGAGGTGTCCTAGACCCTATAGATTCTTCAATAGGTAATTCTTGAATGTTCGGTTTCAAACAACCAAACCGAATAATTCATTACTGACGAATAACTACAATGAATAAAATCGAAATACTTCCTTTTCTTTGAGCATCCTGTATATTTTTGAATTACTGAAATAATAATCCCTTATTTCATATTTCCGTTTATCGAAAGGTAGACCTCAGAATATTTCATGCTCCATTTTATGACTTAATTGAGTTCTCATTACTCTGTATTTTCATATTCCTCATAATTATTAATTACCTACGATTTTAAAGAAAAGTATGGTTGAACTTGTGAAGCTTAATGTTTCTGAGGACTGATTACTGAAATTATAGAATGTCGGATAATCTTGAAAAAATACTCAGGGCCAACAACATGTATTTCAATCGAAATGCATAACATTATTCACTCAGCCTGCATTGTCATAACGTTTGTATAATTAATTATCATTTCAGCTAGAGTATAAGTGAGAGAAAAAAAGGTGAGCCTATAAGGAGACTAGCAATTTGATCTAGATAACATTATTTTAAATGCATCTGTACATAAACATGAAATTACTATTTCCATTTCTGGGTAATTTTCATAGTTCGCTACCTCGTTTTACAATAACTTCATGAGGCCAATTATTGTACCTACGCCCACTGCTTCTTTTCTTTCACGAGTAAAACATCTGTCATCGAATAAAAGAACGAAAGTATACTTTATTTATGTGAAAAGAGTGATGTTAACAATTTGAACGATCTGATCAATGCTTTCAAAACATTGAAATGTTGTCTTCAAGGAGACGAAGTGAAATCGGGAAATATCCGGTAACTTTCAAATATTCATAGTTTTTTAATGATCAAAGGGTGGAAACCAACTCTTGAATGATAAAACCGTACAAATTTGGTCATGGAGAAAAAGTGGTTGCCCTACTTGATCTGCTTTGAAATATAGGTTGTTTGTATTTATACAGGGTGTTTCCTAAACATGCGGCAAAAATTCAGGGGATTGTTCCTTGGACTATTCTAAGAATATTTTGTCCTTTGATGATTTTTGAAAAACCTCTTTGTTTCGAAGATACAGGGGAAACAAAATTTTAGATAATAACATTTTATTATGAAAAATTACATGAAAATTTAACTTAACCTACAAAACTGTTGAAAATGACCAGCTCTAGCCAAAAAAAACGAATTCAAATGAAACCGTGTTTAATCTGTATTCCTTTACCATCTGACCTTATCTATTTTAAGTCAAAAAACTGGCCGTTTTTAGTAATTGGAATGTTGTTAAACAAATTTAAAAATAAATTGTACCTACTTAGTAAACACAGTGCGGTACGCATTTTTATTTAAACTATTATTAATTTAAAAATATGAAAAATGTTGTTCGCCCTGTATCTTCGAAACAAAGAGGTTTTTCAAAAATCATCAAAGGACAAAACATGCTTAAATAGTCCAAGGAACAACCCCTGAATTTTTGCCGCATGTTTAGGAAACACCCTGTATAATTTAGACATTTTTATATTGAGGATTGTAGACTCAGTGTACAGCCCTTCGAATACTCAGACAGTGAAACCCGTCCTCGGGAAAAGTAAAATTTTTTTCCGCCGACCTCGAAAAAAATGTGATTTTAATGTGTACGAAATTGAGCATTAATGACCCATTTTATGCTCAATTTTATTAGCTATTTTAATGTGCAATCTTCATGGCAACCGTTCACAAAGTATTCAGAAGCACTACGAGAAATGTCAAAACTCTACTGGAACATAGATACATAGAAATTCCATATTGTCAAATGTATGTCGTGCAAAATTAGAATGTATTTCAATCAAGAATTTATACACAGTTCATATTAAGATCGTTGGAAAAATCTTGTAATCAACTCGGTTATTAATCGAGCGACTAATGGTCTCGAACTATTAAATTGGGAGCTGAAGAAGACCCCAAAATAATTAAGAAAAATTGTATAAACATAGGTTCGCTAATGAGCCGTATTAGAAATTATTCCTGTTGGATCCCACACAATCGTCAATTATTCGAAAAAAAGCTTGAATAATCGTTGATTAATTTTATGTAGGTATAAGTCCGAAAATAGTGGTTCAAGGTGAGCCAAATCCACCAAGGGTTTTTAGCGCAGGAAGCAAGAAACAAGAAAATGTACGACCGTTTTTTTCGGAAAAACTGGACATGTAGCCGTTTCTACCAGAATAATGCAGAACAGTCAATTCTGAGTGCTACACAACCAGTCTATTGTCTCCTAACAAATGATGAAAAATAACTGCCAATCCTTTTCTTCGCCACGACAAATATCTGTTCAAACAACTCCATTTTCAAACCCTCAAACGTAAATTTGATATATCAAGTGTCAAGTTCTGAATTCGTTTATAATGACTCCTTTTTATTTCGGTAAATAAAAAATTTTAGGAAAGCTCTGAGCAGGAGCTTTTGAGTGATCGTTATTTGGTGGAGCAATAACCTCAAACTTTTATATCGGATTAGACATTGATACCAAATATAAAATGCAGTATCTCAGCACAATCGGAATTATATTCAGCAAATTATTCAAAAAATGAAATTTGTGAAAAATGAATAATTACAAAAATTAAATTTTATGGTTCTGATGATGCGATCTCCTTGAAATTCTGCATTAATATTCAGTAGAGTAGTTTTCATTTTCAAAATAATTTCACTCGAATCGGATATTCTGTTATGGAAATAAAAGATTCTTCTTTCTATATTCCAATTGAATTTTCTATGGTTCTGTTAACACTATGACCACAAGATTTTGGATGAACATTCAGAATATCGATTTCTGTTCACAAAAAATTCACTCGAATCGGATATCTTTTTATGGAAATATGAAGTTTTTTCAATATTCCAATTGGATTTTCTATGGTTCTGTTCACTTTATGGCCGCAAAGCATGAGGCATCAGCTACTTGTATTCGGCCATGACAATTCATTCCGATTAGTTTCGTATTTTCTGAGATATTGAGGAACAAAAATTTTGAGTGGACTTATTTTATAGAACACCCGGTACGACTTGGCTGGTTAGCGAACTTAACTGAGCTATTTGGGACCCGAACTCATCCTCAAAATTTCAAGTCTCTAGGACAATCCCTTCGAAATTATTGTGCTAACGGACGACCGGACGGCCCCACGGACAGAATTTAATTTGACCACGAATTCGTCATCAGGGAGTCTACCTTATCGTTCGAGACTATTTTCGACTCAAAATTGGAAAATTACAACATTTCGGCAAAACAATATAGCACACGTTTAAGTAGAACGAGCCCACAAAAATAGACTGAGATATCAACTTTTTTTCGACTCCTGAAGAAGGGGTTCGTAATGCATGTTTTGGAGATACAATCTCAAACAAAGTGGAAAAGGTGTTTCGACATTGGTTCGAACGCATTAGGTATTATATATTGATCTTTATGGGGAATATTTCAAAAACAATAAAGCGATTAACGATGATTAATATTCGTTTTTGTTCTCTAATCCTGAAATATAAAAGGAAACCATTAAACCAGATGCGTCCTTTCTATTATGTCACTTAATACATTTTATTTAACTGCTAATGGTCTCAGTTGCGATTTAGATCTACATTCGTTGATAATGTTGATATTATATCTTCGCAATTCTCATTAAAACGATAATGTCTATAAAACTCAAGAACAAGTGACTCAAGTCAACTCTTGATGCCATGAAATATTAGCGAAAGGTTCAGCCAAGAATTTTTTGTCGTCTGTAATTGCTTGTAATGTGCAATATTCCACTGAGAATTCAAGTCACTATTTAAAATGGCAAATATTATATATTGAAAAATGCAGAAATCTCATATCTACTTCCTCAATGAATTGTTGACGACGTAGGTAATGAAGGTTTGCACATTTACGTAAATCCGCCGATTGAACCTAAAAATTAGATATGTTTTACTGTAATGCAGTCAGTCTCTATGTTTCCGTGTTATCACAATCGACATTTTATTTGCTTGATTCTCTAAACAAGAACGCGAATATGTGGAATATCTGTTATTTGAGAATTCTATTCGGAAGATCAAGATTAAATAGTAAAAGGGCCCACTCACTAAGAGGGAAGCGCGAAGACTTGAATGCGCGTTGTACGTGGTACAGTTAAAAGTGTGTGTGTATGGCGTAAATTTGGAATGCGCATTCATCTCCGTCGTGTGGCGTGTGCATTCTTCCCCGTACGTGGAAGAATGACCAAAAACGACCGTGTATGGGCAACAAGTCTCTGCACGTTTTCATATGTTTAGCAACACAGTGTCGGGTTCGATATTTATACCTTAGAAATTTTTTCCTAAATACAACACACGCCACTGCCATTAACATCAGATCTTTTTTCGACGTCATCTCACGCTTGTCGCACATCCAACCAACACGCAAAAGTGTATGTGTGTGGGCAATATGAATGCACACGTTTGCGTTACAGCAAACATGCAGAGACTTAACTGCGCATTCTTCCTTCCTAGTGAGTGGGCCCCATAAGAGTTATCAAGAATGTTTGGTCAAACTCAATAGACCATTAGCTAGAAATAAAATTAAATTTTTCTAAAGGCGTTTTCGGATACTTATTGGGTTAACTCGATTCCTAACGTTCGCGTTGGTGTACCTAACCTGTGTTCGGAAAGTACGTGCTATTAACTCGATCACTGACTCAGGTTGATCTATCGTAACCCTACACGAGAGCAGGGTCGTAGAGTCACCGCATGCGCACTGCAGTTCAATTTTGTATTTGAAAAAAGCGGTAATAGGTCTACTACTCTTTTCTTATTAATTTCATAGATTATATTCCCAAAAATTATGGAAAGAGAATTTGGCTCAGTGTAAAATGTGTGGTTCCATTGAGCCAAGAAAATAATGTGATACAATTTCTTCATAACTTGTATGCAGACCTTTTTGCGTTAAAGCTGAAGCCTTTTCTACTTCTTCAACATAGGTAGCCAAAAATAACATTAAAGATGGAAGGGCACACCAGAAATAATAAGAAACATTTTACAAAGGCCAATAAATGTAAGCAAAGCTAGAGACAATCCGAAAATAAACTGGGACTGAAAAAATAAATCCATAAAATATTTGGTTATGTTATTGAAACGACTGTCGCTTCAAATCCTAAATCTGATGTGTTCGTGAACTTAGAACCCGGGTTCGTGATCCGAGTAGATCCGTCACGTGACCCAATGGATCGAGTAAGTAAACCTGAGTAAATTTCCGTGAACGCCTTAAGTTGGGACTGTGATGAGTAGTCTCACTGATGAAAGCCAGAAACTTTGAATGTTCAGGGCAGATGTTTGCTCTGAATAATTTAACTGAGATCGTAATGGGCCAAATTTAAATTAATTCTTCAAATATTCACAAAAGCTCAGTTATCCAGTGGCGTGAATTCGAAGGATTTCGGTAGCCATTCAATTGTACAATGTCGTCCAATCCAGAGTCCTGCAGATAAAGAATTTTTTCCCAATGACCACATAAGTAAAATGAAAGAAAAGAATAGTGGGATTCCATCTGTAACGAGCTTTTCAATGATCCTATAAAGAGAGAAGGTGGGTTGCAGCTAAGAGGTCGAAGAAAAATACACTGCTCAACAATTGATAGGGATCACTTACTTGTTCTAAATTTATTTCTGAAATGTTCGCTCCAAGATTATAAATTTAGTCAGATATCAGAGTATTTTCAGTTGATAATATGGTTCACTTGAGAAAAGAATGAAAAAATGGAAAGTTGGAGAGAAAAAAAGACTTTATTAGGAACACTCAAAATTCTGTGTTTGAATAACATAAAAATTTTATGATGAAACCACAAGAAGGCTGAAGTTTCGGTTAAGCTAGTACCTAGTTGGTCCCCACGAGCTCGTCTCAAGCATTCTATCCTACGAGGCATTCTTTCGATCAAACGATTTATAAAATTTTGGGGCAAATTCGTCCAAATATCCCGTAAAGCGTTAGAAAGGTCCTCCAGGTTATTGATCGGTTGTTCTAAGGTTGACAACTGTCTAGACATCTCAGACCAGACATGTTCGATGCAATTCATGTCTGGAGAGTGAGCTGGCCAGTCCATCCTATCAATAGCATGAGTTTCTAGCGCTTCATTAACCAGACGACTACGGTGTGGACGGGCATTATCGTCAATTAAAATGAAATTCTCGCCCACGGCAGCCGCAAACGGAACAATTATGGGTTCAATAATCATATCGTGATATCTCTGGCTGGTCATGGTGGTGTTCTGCAGAACAACCAACTCTGTGCGTTGGTTCAAACAAATGCCTCCCCATACACATATAGAATCTCCACCAAAAGCTGTTGTGGGTACCATAAACTGTTCTGCATAACTTCGACCTTTTTCCCTCCAAGCAAGAATACGTCCATCGGAGTTGACCAAACGAAATCTAGACTCATCCGTAAATAAACATCGGCTCCAATCTTCAAGTGTCCAATTGCGGTGCTCCTCAGCCCATTGCCGTCGATGAACCCGGTGTTCCCTATTCAAACGGGATGTTGTACCCTCTTACGTGCTCTCAAACCACGAACATGTAGTCGTCGTCTTACAGTCTGGTTCGAAATTAGAACTACTGTTGCAACTCTCAGTGATCTATTGAGCCGCGACGCGGGGTAAGTGGGATTTCTCCTAGCATTGAGAATCAAAAGACGATCTTGGGCAGCTGTTGTACTGCGCTGCCGACCTCCCCATGAACATAAGCTACTGAGTCGTTTTGAATGAACCTATTCCAAGCCCGACTCACGACACTTTGAGAAACATTCAACCGCCGGGACACTTCTCGCTGGGACAAACCTTCTTGTATCCACCGTATGATTTGGTCCAGTTGCACAGGAGCCAAACGTCTTCTCGGCATGACTGATAAGCTGATATTGTTCTCATTTCTTCAATTATTGTCACCTTATGTGTTTGAACGAGAGAAAAAAACAGATTTAATAACAAATACCACATTGCTTTGCACTCCACCTGTAACAGCCTACAGATAATAATCGATTTTGTGAACAAGAGCCGATGAAGTGAGGAAGACTTTTATATAATCAACTCAAAACATCTTACTTTTTCCTTAGATAATATATAATGTACAGATATTCACGAGATAACTTGAAAAAAATACAAATGAAGAGAAGTTCATAAGTGATCCCTAGTAATTGTTGATCATTGTATTTCATTATATTGCCAAGAATTGAGTAATTTATTAGATTTTTTTCTGTGTTCATTAAATTTCATTGATATGGTACAATATTATGTTATTTCAGAAAAGAATGGACTTGCAATAGATAAGCACAATGCAGATATGAATAAGTTCATCTTAAGAGACTCATAACTTTTCCGTCGAACCTGGAAAAATATTTCGAGCAAATTACTCATTTTCATGGGATAATATCAAATGCTCCATATATCTAAGTATAGGTTAGTGATGATTCAGAAAACTAAATTGATTCAATCCAATTCTTTCGAATTAATTAATTCATTTCCATATTATCAATATAATTATTTTCTCGAATTAATTTCGCAGCTTCAGCTGGGCCATTTCCACCTCTGATATACGGCAAGGGTTCCAATTTTTTGTCCTCAATTTCCCTAATCACTGGCGAAAATATCCTAAATACCTCATTTATTTCCTCGAATGTAATAAAATTAATACGCTTTTCCAAGAGCATTTCATACAGAAGTCTGGCGAAGGAGTTTGGTAGTTTTACACTCATGTGCTTTCCCGAATAAGACAAATTGAAAACAACGTTATCAAGATGGTGTTCCATACCAGGAGACTTCATCACCATTTTCAAGTTGATGGATGCACCTGGGTCATAGTGAATAACTAACTCATTTCTTGCCAATTTTTTAGAAAACAAGCTCGTTGAAGGTTCCTTGAATTGAATTCTGATCTCTTGTTTCCTCTCTTTCATTGCCTTTCCAGATCTACAAATAAAAGGTACGTCTTTCCAAGTATCATTTTTGATGAAGACTATAACAACTGCAAACGTGGGTGTTAACGAATCTTCATCTATGTTGATATGATTCCTGTAAGATTCTCTTTCACCCTCGTTGCCATCTGGGTCTCCTACGTATTGCCCCAGTACAACATTCTTCAGTTTGACATCTGATACTTGCGACAAAACTTTGAGCTTTGCTTTTCTGAGAGATTGTGTATTGAACTTAGCCGGTTTAGCCATGGCAATTAATGCAATCATTTGCATCAAATGAGTCATAATTTCGGATTTTATTATGCCATATTTATCGAAAGTATCCCCTGTTGAGGAATCAGATGTTTCTTCAATGGTCAAGAGAACCGAAGCGATACTGTTTCTATCCCACACTTTCTCAAATATAATGTTTCCAAATCGAAGAGAAAAAAGGCTCTGGATCATCTCCTTTCCAAGAAAGTGATCTTGAAGGATTATTTGGCTGGGTTCAAAATTTGATAATATATGATCTCTCAGACTTTTAAATGTTTTGATATCCACAGCAAAAGGTTGCTCAATAGCAATTCTTGTTTTACCGCTTTTCGACATGGCCTCTTGCTTAATTAATTGAGTGCATATTTCATAAATATGTGGTGGAAGAGACAAGTGGTAGTATACATGCATTATTTTGTCCTTTCCTATTTCCTCTAGCTTGCCATATAGTTCTTGAATATCATTTTTATTATCGCAACTACCTCTGAAATATATCACGTGTTTGAAAAAAACAAGCCCCTTTTCTGCTTCAGTATGACGAAAATAAGGACAGACCTTTTCCGCATACGCTTTGTTGGTGAATGGTTTTCTTGAAAATCCAACAATGGTTGTGTTTGGGGGTAAAAAGTCATGTTTGTACAGGAGCCAGAGACTTGGGAGAAGGCAGTTGACTGCAAAATTTCCTGTGGCACCAATTATGACGAAAACATAAGTATCTGATTTATTCGGTATTATGACCTCTTCATTGTCTGGATGATTCTTGTCGGCCATATCAATTCATTTTTTGATGATATGCCAATCAAGATTCATTTTGTCATTATTTTGAAACATGCTGTCATCATAGAGCTTTATGAAAATATAGGTTATCCAAAGTAGAGAGCTTGGCACATTTGTGGTCCTTTGAATTCTATCTCAATGATATGAAAGGCAAGACCTGGTTTGAAACACTCTCAAGATCAAAGGGCAAGAATTAAGTATTTCGTATCTGAATATAAGTATTTATTCGAATAGAAGTTATAGAATACCATATTATTATAGTAGTATATAGCCTCTTCATTGTCTGGATGATTTTTGTCAGCCATATCAATTCATTTCTTCATGATATGCGAATCAAGATTCATTCATTTTGTCATTATTTTGAAACATGATGTCATCATAGAGCGTTATGAAATAGAGTGCGCGTCAAAATTATGGAACAAATTCATTTTCTCAGAAGAAAAATATTTGTCAACAAAATCCTGAAACAGGTCCATTTTTTTCACTTTTGTCAGATTTTTATGCCTTTGGGAAGGATTTTTGTTGCACCCTGTGCCATCCCCATCAACCCTCTAAATTTTTTGAATTGGGAAAGAGGGTCATGTGGTACTCTTCTGGAAAGGTCTTTGAATATTCCTTATAGGCGTGCAGAAATTTTTTTTTCTTGAATAATTAGTTAGCTCAAAGAGTTCTCTTCACAGATGAGTCTAGATTCTGCCTCTACCATTGTGTTCCCTTGTATACAGACGTCCACATGAAAAATATGCTCAGTGGAATTTCCTGAATACTACTGGTTTCAGGGAGGATCGATTATGGTATGGGGTGGAATATCTTTGACTGCTCGTACAGACCTAGTGGTCGTTGATAATAGAGCTATGAATGCTGATAGTTATATAAGGAACATTCTTGAAGAGCATGTAGTGCCATTTGCCCCATACATTGGTGAAATTTCATTTTTATGGACGATAATGCCAGACCCAAGCGTGCGCGCATCGTTCAGGAGTATCTTGAAGAGGTTGAAGTCTCTCAAATGGAATGGCCAGCAAAAAGTCCAGATCTCAATCCGATTGAGCAGGTTTGGGACAACCTCAATAGAAGGTTGAGAAGTTTAGAAAATCATCCAGCTACTCTTAATGACTTAGGAATCCAACTAAGAGAAATCTGGGAAGGATTAGATCAGAACATTTTAAGATCACTCATTTTGAGTATGAACCGTCGTTGTCGAGCTGTAATTTACGCTAGGGGTGGTAATACCAAGTATTAAATCACTTATCAGCATACCAGCATTTTGAAAATTGTTTATTTCTCTTCTTTCACATAAGATTCGGTGGAATACTGAATTTTTCTTCCATTTAATGTGTCTTGTTTCGTTCAAAACCTTCCCGAGAGAACATAAAAAATTTGTTATAAAGTCAATGTAGAGTTAACTTTCATTAAAATTGAAATTTTCAGAATGTGCATTAATTTTTTTGCGCGGTGTAGTTGATGAAGGGTTCATTAATGTGATTGAATCGTATAATCTAGTAGAAATAAAACAAACTGACTGAACTAAATATATCTGAATCATGGCTTAGCAATTTCAAACTGATTGTTACACTCTAGAAAAAATTATTTTGGTAAAAAATCATCCTGCTAATGATAATGTGCTGGACTGCTTTTAAGGTAAATATATCGTCGCCTTAATATGCAAATCACATAAGTCCAAAACCCAAAGTTTAGAAGAGAGGAAAAAAAACTGTGAATCTGTGGATGTGCGTAAGTGATTTTCTTTAAATTCTTAGATAACGTCGTTCCAGGATTCGTCAGCTATAAGATTTTTTGGTGTTGTATGCATTTCTGCACAGGTGCGCACGAAGCTCCTTGACATAACTCAATTTTCAAATTCGCCCAAAAGTGGACTTATGTGATTTGCATTTTAAAATCCATATTAGGATTTTTTTGTCGATATGGATAGTCGAGAATATCAACGAAAAACTAAAGTCTTAAATGAATTAAATATAGAATTTGATGAATGAACAATTATGCCTACAACATATTTGATATTGCAACTTTATATGAAATTACGTAACAAATGAAAATGAGTGTATGGTCTCAATCTTCGCTATTTATAAGATAGTTGTGAGAATGTTCAATATGTTCATTGTTAGACGTTTGCTATTAGATCACAATTATATATCGATCACAGGCACCTTTTGTTATTTTCCATATTGAAATAATTCCTTTGTGGGAAATTGATTACAATTGCTTCACATCATGTAAAATGTTATTGTCTAATATAATTTTAATAGGTAGGTATTTACTTATCAATAACACGGGAACATAGTTCGATTATGTTCGTGAAATTAAAACATTCAACATTTCCTTATCACTCTAGAATGATTTTTTCTGAAAAATAACTAGTTTCGAGAAGTGAGAAGATTTTTATCATACATATATTTCAATTCTAACAAAAAAGTTATTTATTCAAAATTGTTCAACCAAACTTCCTATGGTTCACCATCAATTATTCATCATTTCTGACTGCTAATTCGACACTGCAATATTTTCTTCATATCTTCACATTTCGATACTTCTTTGACCTTCTCCATACATTCAAGGAAGGCCTTCTTGTTAGGTATGCGCTGCAACATTTTATCGTTCTCCAAGTTACCTATGGAAATCATCCCAGTAGCTGCATCAACAATGCCTCTCTTTTCTAAACACATTTTGGAAGACACAACATGTCATCAGGAATTGAGTTTATATCAAAATTGCCGCCTTGGTTCGCTTCGTGGAGTTGCCTCATTGTATCTGGAGAAATTTTTACACCAGTATTTTTCATGCATTCATCCAGATTGATATTTTTCAGCTGTAACTAAATAAAATCGTGATAATCTTTATTGTTCAAGAGCATGCTATTATGAATAGATGGGAAAAATTTTGCGATTGGTTTGAATTACAAAATGAAAATAGGGATATCAGAAAAAAGTAAGAACCATGCATTGGTAATTTAAAATCTCATGAATGGCCATTCAAAGAATATTTCATGTAAATGTTGGCGTTTAAACTATGTCTTAAGTGTTCCATACCAAATTAATTTCATGTGCCGTAGGGGACCATTTTGTTGAAAGCTCAAGTCAACCAGATTCAGCTAGTTTACTTTGGGCTATAAAAAAATTGTAAGTCTGCATAGCAGAGACCACTAATAACTTTGATGAAGTACAGGACAATGATTCCTCCGGAACTAAAATTGCACAGCTACATTATCGGGATGGATTGGTAGCTCTTTAATTCAGCGTTTCTCAACCTTTCAGTATTCGCGGCCCAATTTTCAATCTCAAATTCCATCGCGCCCCTCTTTAGTTAGTAAAGTGGTTCTTTCTTATTCGAGCCATGCAAGAACCGTTTCCGACAGGGGCGGGTTGTTGGCGCTCCCCTTTGAATTCATTCGCTAAAACTAAAAAAAACTTGATATTGTTTGATATTTGACAAAATTTGTACTGCTTGTAAGCACAGTGCGGTAACAATGAAGAAAAATGTTTTCGTCCAGATTTCCAATGTCCCCTTTACCAAAAACACGATGCTATGGCAGCTAGCTTTTTTCAGTTCATGATTGCATACGATTTCAAACTAAGATTCTTGCCTGAAATATTCCATCCTTCCAAAGTAAGCCCTTGAATGAATGGTTGGAAATTCAATAACGTGATATTAATGCAAAATTTTGGCCACTATTACTTGAATCGACTATTGTCGAATGCAAGAAACTCATTTTTTACTGAAGAATGATATTGATAATGACCTTTAATAACTCTTAAGCGTTGTTTTCCGGATAGCCTTTTCATGATGAAATGACAAGGCGAACTGGATAACTTTGACTTTGACACATGGCACTAATCACTCTTGGTCTGTCAACGCGGCACTGAAACTTAATACCATAAAAGCACAAGTTATACAAAAAAAAATAATATATGATGTAAGAAATCGATGAACGACATCATCTAACACTGTGCCATTTACTTGCTCTTGAAATCAAATGGCAATTAATTGTACATAGTTATTATTAATCCTCCAATAAGTGTGTGGTAAAGTGAATAATATTAACCCACTACTCTACATAATCGAACAGAACTAAAGTAGCTTTAATAAAGCAATCATCTCATGTTTTTCATGTTTATGCAAGATTTGAAAATGAATGAGCCGAATCCACAAAGAGATAGCATTCTCAGAAACACTTGCAGGGACTGGGTACAATACACAGAGCTATTTGAGAAAATAGAATGAAGCTTAAATCTTTATAAAGTACATTTAAAAACCGAACCGAGGAAGAAAGGACGGGTTAAATATTTAAAACCCTTCTTCCCTATCGACTTCCCGATCAAAGCATTCTTTGCTTTGGTGACCAATGACGAAACACTTCCTAAATGACTCCTCTATCTCATGGATATATTACCTATTGTTGTCTGCAAGGACAATATCTCTCGAGAAAAAAGAGAGAATGTGCTTAATGATAATTTGATGAGCTCCAGCAGGATTCCTGACTTCCCAGCGATAAAATTCATCTGGACACTACAGCAGAGCATTATTTTGTGAACCCTCGATGATTGCATTTATATAGATATCCTTCCTTATGCCACAAAGCTGGTGCATGAAAGAGGCTGAAGAGCCTCCTGTATAGATTGATGATATATGAATAAAACTAGATATCTCACTTTTAACATTTCAAACCACTGTAAACCAAAAATTTAAAACACATATTTGAATCCAAATAACCTACACGAATTTAATGAATCACATATATTTAGAACACGATAATTCTCCGTCGCCATTGCTGGTAATCGAAAATGTCCATGATCAAGTAATGACAGGCAATTGGATTCCGTTAATTTTTATATTTAGTGGAGAATCTACATTCCTTCTATTCCTATCGAACATGAAGACCATAAACTTCCTTCCCCTCAAATTTTTTCCAAAACATTGCAGAACACAAAAATCACTTAGGGACCAATCTGAACTAGTGACTTGAGGCATGACAAAGCGGTCATTACATAAGTATCTGCTTACGAGAGCTGTTCGTTTGCAACAGCAAGATAATCTTGGTCATTTCCTATTCTTTGTAATCAATCAGTTCCATCCAATCCCAGAAAACAGAAGACAGCAACTTTCAAGCCGACATTTTTGGAAGTTGCTTCGATGTGCCTTTTGTTGCCATTGCATAAACTCATGTTTGGACTCGAACTTAATGTGATAAACCCACGTTTTATTTGCTCCAAAAATTTCACATGCTCGTCTTCACATAACTCTTAAAATTGTTTTGACTCATTGATGTGCTTATGTTTTGAATAAGCGTGAGCATTCTCCGTGCTCATCCTATCCTGCTTTTTTTTCACGCAGGTGGTCATATGGTATTCGCAAAAGGTGGTATGTGATACACCAACCACGGCCTTCTAAACCTCCATGGTGGAAGAAAACACTTCCACTTCCACCATGTAAACCTCCTCTTTAGAAGTAGACCAAGCAATAGAGCTATCGAAAGGTCGATTTTGTGACAAAAATACTACCTGAAATCTGACTGTGCAGTCATGCAATAGGTAGTTCCTACATGTTTTTCATGATAAATTCCACTCCTGAATCGTCTTAGGTTTTTTTTGAGAAGCGAAAAATAGCCAAAAAAATAAAAAAATTTGCTTTTTCGCTTATAAAACGTGAAGTATTGATCTGATCGAAAAGCTGTTTAGGCACTTTTTGTAGAGAATTCAAAAACAAAAAAATGAGAGGTGACAAGTCTCAAGCGGATAATTAGTTTCCGAGCAAAGTTCAAAAAATTGGAAAAAAACATCAATTTTTCGAAAATTCATAACTTGGTCAGTTTCTGAGATGAAGCGTAGTTGCTCTGAATTTAGTAGTTATTAACATATACTTTATTGGTGCACAATTACAAAGCTGTCGGATAATAGTTTTTGCACAATCGCAGTTTTCCGAATTCGACGTACTTTTTTCAAGAAGGTCGTGATACTCGGCTGCTTGTCGGATTTGAATTTTACAAAAAGCATTTAAAGAAGAAATAACATTCTTCAAATCTTTTATTCTTTCCGAGAAAAGTTCAAAAAACTGGAAAAAAACATCAATTTTTCGAAAATTCATAACTTGGTCAATTTCTGCGATAAAGCGTAGTTGCTCTGAATTCAAGTAGTTATTAACATATACTTTATTGGTGCACAATTACAAAGCTGTCGGATAGTTTTTGCACAATCGCAGTTTTCCGAATTCGACGTACTTTTTTCAAGAAGGTCGTGATACTCGGCTGCTTGTCGGATTTGAATTTTACAAAAAGCATTTTAAAGAAGAAATAACATTCTTCAAATCGTTTATTCTCTCGATACCGACCGATAATGTTTAGTGGGTGAAAAACGGCGTCAAACAGGAGCAAAAAGGCTCGAATGCATCAAACTAGTCCCGGAGTGGGAGTCGCCCGCTATGCGATGCGCGAAAGATACAAGGTATACAGTTTTCCCCTCGCGTAGCGGGCGACTCCCACTCCGCGACTAGTTTGATGCATTCGAGTCTTTTTGCTCCTGTTTGACGCCGTTTTTCACCTACTAAACATTATCGGTCGGTATCGAGAGAATAAACGATTTGAAGAATGTTATTTCTTCTTTAAAATGCTTTTTGTAAAATTTAAATCCGACAAGCAGCCGAGTATCACGACCTTCTTGAAAAAAGTACGTCGAATTCGGAAAACTGCGATTGTGCAAAAACTATTTATCCGACAGCTTTGTAATTGTGCACCAATAAAGTATATGTTAATAACTACTTGAATTCAGAGCAACTACGCTTTATCGCAGAAATTGACCAAGTTATGAATTTTCGAAAATTGATGTTTTTTTCCAGTTTTTTGAACTTTTCTCGGAAACTAATTATCCGCTTGAGACGTATAACCTCTCATTTTTTTTGTTTTTGAATTCTCTACAAAAAGTGCCCAAACGGCTTTTCGATCAGATCAATACTTCACGTTTTTATAAGCGAAAAAGCAAAATTTTGGATTTTTTTGGCTATTTTTCGCTTCTCAAGAAAAACCTAAGACGATTCAGGAGTGGAATTTATCATGAAAACATATAGAAACTACCTATTGCATGACTGCACAGTCAGATTTCAGGTAGTATTTTTGTCACGTAAAAAACCTCTATTGCTTGGCCTAAAGGCCGTGCTCTAACTAAGGCAGATAACTGTTTCTTTTCTTCAAACGATCGCCTACCAGTACAATTTTTTCCAATTTCATGATGATGTCTATCGATTCCGATTATGATGTTCGAGAACACCATGCCTCTTGTAAATCATCGATTCATTTCCCCATATAAAGATTTATTTCAATCAAAATGGCACTCACGCTATTTCTTTGCTTGGTACGGAATTTTATCACAGTAATTGTCTCCATAGTTTTTAGTTTTGTTCAGCGTCAACTTGTTAGCACCCAAGTATTTGTAAACGAATGACGCAATAGGGCTGAGGTTCTTAGTGATGAGTCGACAAAGACAAGAAAACTTTTAGCCCAAATTCTTCGTCATTATTCCGTCTTTTACCGATAATTCAAGAGACGATAATCAAAGATCAGCCATTAATTTTGGGCACTTTTCAGTTGTACAAGTATAATCAGTTTGAGGTTATGGTAAACCTTGTTTGTCGTCGAAATAAAGTATTCTATTTGACAACTACAAGAATCATTGTGAGTACTACCGCTTTTGTATTGATAATAAGCGCGAAAATGGGAACCAACAAAAGTTTATTAAACATGTTAACTATTTTGAACTGACATAAAACGAAATATTCATTTCATTCGTTTCACAAATATTTTTGAAAGGAAATAATGATGATTATACATTACATCCGCATCATTACTGATTGTAATCATAGATACGTATTATTATTTCAAATCTGGCTTTGTTCAAATCCAGCCGAATCTATCGAACTAGATTTCAGGTAATTTAAGATACATCTGGATTATTGCTCTAGTTATTCCAATGAAAAATATATACGTATTGTAGAATAGAGTTAACTAATGACTAGATCCAGGTTTTGAATATGACGGTTTACGAACATATCATTATTATTGCGAATTGAAGATCTTTTTGAATGAACTAATTCACATTTTTGTCACAATATTGAAGGTTTAAAAACTTGATTTCGATTAAATATCTAAGGCATATTCCGTCTTCAACACAATAGACGAATAGTCCATTCGGTCGAGATGAGGAGTACCTACTCCTTTAATCAATCTTGAAATATCGATTAAATTCCCCATAGCTGGGACATAATCTCACAATTTTTCCTGATATGTAGGTAGACCGAATTAGTAAGTTGATGTTTTATGATTTTAGAAAAATCATATTTCTTTGACTCCCATATAGCATATCTGTCTTTATAACGCCAATTTTGAAGACTTTAGTAGTCTTACAGTAATAGTTTTCGAACTGATGATCTACAATCATTGTATACAATGCCACAATATATCATTTCCAATTCAAATTCAACTTGTACTTTATAATAATTGTCTTAATAGCGAAGGTCTGAAGTAGGTAAATTGATGTTTGGAAAATTATTTTCAAGTTACTACACCTGCATTCGTAAAGAAAAGTAGGAAAATGGAAAAAAAATCAATTATAAAAAATATATATTCACAATTATAACATATTTTAATCTTTGGTATATTCAGGAATCTCTGGGGTCATCTTGAATTTTAAATCTCCTTCTGGTGCATACATGAATGTGACTTATATTCCAAAGGTTCATGATTGTATTCCAATTTGTATGAACGTATGAGCTGAAATTTTAATTTACGAAATTATTTTCACGAAGTGTCAAATAAAAAAGTGCTATGTATCACTACATACATTCCTTTTCGTTACATAAGTCTGGCCTAGCCAATATAGTAGAACAGAGATATAGAGTTTTCGTGCTTCGTTACAATCTCTGCTCAATATCCCGCAGAATAGGGAGCTGATGAAAAACAGCTAAGAGCTCAGAGTAAAAATAAACTTAGAGATCCTACTCGTGAATATATCTCATTTAGCCTATTCTTGTGGAGAGTTTCGTGCCCCTGAGCAACTCAAAAGCTCGAAATACGGGTTGCCATTGTTGCGCATAAGCACTGGAACAGCTCAGAAGCACAAACTCCAAACGAATACTTAAATTGTAATCAATCAAGCATTAGAGTGACATGGAAAGCATTTCACTGCCACACTGGGTGAAGTAAAAAATTGTTAGATTTCCATTTTCCAACTCCTGAATATAAAACAACATTTTCGTATTTTGCTCTAGCTATAATTAACGGAATAGCCTTAAGCGACAATTAACTGCCACCAAATAAGTGAAATATTCAGTTTATGAACGTCAAATCGAAATGAAAATGTAAACACATCGAAACAAGAAACTAAACACTAACTGACAATGTTGCTGAACTGACAGATTATCCTTAACAAGCCGTTAGTATCAGAGTAGGGAGCGGTAAACCAATTATCCCAATATGGAATAAATATACTGCACGATTTCGCAACGCCGGAAGTTTGTCCACGCGATAAAACAATTCTACTTGGCTGCATAAGGCGTGTGGCAACTCTAGGTTTACTTTTCACTCTGAGGGTAAGAGTAATTAGAAACTAAGTGTCTTCAACTGGATATTCATCACTGAAAAGCAACGTATATATTGTACAGGCGAATCAACTTTCCACATTTGGTTAGACATATCACAAGAACTCTGGTATACAGAGGAGAAGTAAAAGGTCTATCATGGAAATTGAAATTCTACTGAGGGAGACCAACAGCAGTTTTGACCTTCAATATAAAGATATGAAATTTATTGCTGTGGATGCCTATATGAAAGGGCAAAACCCAAAGAGAAAGTATGTAAGACGCCTATTAGAAAGGTGCAGAAAAGGCACTGCGACGAGCATACTCACACAATATAATAATTTTTGGACTACAGATATATATAAAACAACAGGAACTTTCGTAATATTTAACGAACGTGAAGTGAAATGACTCAACATCAACAGATATGTTATAAATTCGAACAGCTTACTGATTTAAAAGAGGCGAAATGAAGGAGATAATCCAAATAACATGTCAGTAACATGAATCAGCCGACGATTATTCAAATATAAAAATGTATTGTTCGAAAATATTCGAAAAAAAAGTTTCACTCTCACCTGGCTAGAAGACCTGTATTTCTAAATCAGCAAATCTTCGTCCCAAACACATTCTTGCACCATGACCATATGGTACGATGCATAAGGGTGAAGATTATAATTCGTCCACTTTGCTTCATCCATCTCTCAGGAATAAATTCATTAGGTTTGCTAACGAATTCTGCCATCTTGCCTGTGACCAGCGTTGGAAAAACAACTTGAACCTAAGTGAATAATGAATTATTTTTCATGAACTTCTGAAATGACTTTTTTAATTATTGCAATACATTTTTATTTTACCCTGAAAATATTTGTCTAATTTTAGATCAAACCTTTTGACGGAAAAGAATTTTATGTACCTATACTACCTATATGAAACTTACTCCTTTTGGCACATGATATCCTTGAATAAACTGTATCTTCTTGTAATGTCTACACCATTTCCTATAACGGTGGAATACATCCTGTGAAAATAAGAGTTTTCATTTAGAATCAACAATAAACAATAGTTCTGAATGGTACTGAATATTACATGAAATAGGTGAGATCGATGAGAATTATCGTAACATACACTAACTACACTATTATGAAACTGAAATAAACACGCGCTTCAATGACACAATGAAATTTGTGGAACTCACTACAAAAATGGTAAATTTTGGTATTTGCAAATATTTGAATTGGGTATGGAAAACTTCATGGCCATTGGTTTATATACTGATGGAAAAAATTAGCGCACCACCTAAAATTTCGTTAAATTTTAACATTGATATCTTCCCAATCTTTAATCGGATTTCAATGTTTTTTCTTTCAATAGTAGCTCCGTTATTGTCAAATTCCCACAATAAACAGAGGTCTAAAAAATAAAATCTTCATGTTGTACAGGGCGTTTAATAATGTCATGTTTTATAGTCAAATTTTAACGTCTTCTGTGGGCAATGCCAGGTTGCTGAGGCATATAAAAACAATAAAGCGTTGTAGCCTAGTATCTCTTGAGTATTTTGTTTTTTTAAAAACCAATTTATATCTGAAGGCGTCCAGAGATATTCAACTTTTTATCAACTCTTGTATTTGTGCATTAGCAGAATATCATATCTTCGCAACCATTTGTCCTATTTGAATGTTTTTTTTAGTTGCAGCTCTTTTATTGGCGAATATCATACTACAATGAGATGTTCAAAAAAAAAATGCATCATGCTGTACAGGGCGTTTAAATTTTCGGGTTTTTTTTCATTAAATTTAACGCCTTATGTGGGCAATACCAGGTATATGAGAATTAAATATTCAAAATTATAACCTTAGAACCTCCTTGACAAAAGCCTTCAGGTAAACCATTTCATTCAGTAGCGAAGCTGTAAGGGGAGTTCTTGGATCCGGCATAACTCGTCTCAGTTCTTCGTATAACTTTTCTTGTTCGTTAGGTCTTGTAGCCAGTTGGTAAAGAATAGAGCATACAGCCATCGATATCTGAAGAAAAATGGGTCCATCGTTCATAGAACATTTCTAAAGTTATACACTACTGGAAAAAATTAAAGGATCAAAAAAAAAATTCCAAATTTTTCGGCAATTTTCAACATGCCGTAACTTTGAGAGGAAGGATCGTATAAGGAATTTAAAAAAAGGAATTGTAGCTCCAAGTGTCTAGTTTTTGGATTAGAACTTCAAAAATTCAAAGTTTCAGTGGTTTTCGAGTAATGATAGAAAAATCAGCAACAAAAAAATCTCAAAATTTTACCATTTTTTTCTTGTCTACAAGCGTGGAAATTTTATTTTTGCATAATCGTTATAATGATGGGATACTTTGTTAAATCAGCTTTAATTTATTTTTTTATTGACCTCAATACGTCCACTTCTCGCCGAGAACGACCATTCCTCTCAAAGTTACGGCATGTTGAAAATTGCCGAAAAATTTGAATTTTTTTCGATCCTTTAATTTTTTCCAGTAGTGTAGAAACAAGGTTACTCACGGTATCTATTCCAACCAATATTAAATCCAAGGCTAGTATAGGCTGTTTTTGGGTCTGGTTCACTTGCTAGGATTCTCTCAACCAGAGATAAGTCATTCTCGTTTGTCCCACTTTTTGATTTGAGCCTTTCCATTGCTACATCTATGTGTTTCATACAAATTCTGGTGAGAAAATGAACTTGTTCAATATGAATTGAAAACTTTTTTTATATTGTAAACTTTGGTCATTTCAAAATAAACTTTCTGAAGCAGCAGGAAGGATTGATCAAAATAAAACTTCCGTAAGAAACATTTCATTCATCTTTCATTGAACATATAGATAAAGTTAAAGATAGGTAGTACTCAAACATTATTAAACTCATACTTCGAAAAGAGTTGTTTAATTTCAAAAGACTCACATCGAGGTGATGTCTTTCAAAGTATCCACAAAAACTGTTTCAACCTTTTAGGTCTCTTCAGGAGATATATTACTGAATCACATGATATACTTTTTGTTACCATCACTTGTGATGTTTCTAGAGCAAAAACACTGAAACTTACTCAATGAAATAATCCATATTTTTGACATAGTTGGTCCACACTGTAGATGGGAAGTACCTCCAAAATGGAAATTTAAGTTCCAGTATTGCGACATTACGGAGAGCATATTTCGCAGCATTGATTATTTTTCTGAGGCTCAGAGTCAGAAGGTAAGTTGGGATCCAAACAACCTAGTCTAGTATCAAGGGAAACTCTTCCAATACCTGGAAATATTAACATGTTTTATCAGTCAGCAGAAATGTTTTTTCTCAGTAACCATAAGCAAACATTATTTTTCTGAAATTTTTGTTGTTTCATTTTATTCGTTTCATTCTTGTTGTTTCTGGTCGTAATGGTGATACAACGTAAGGTTTTTCGAAGTTTTGCTCCGAAAATGCGGAACTCAAAATTGAAACATTTCGAGATTATTGAATGGTAACATATTTGTTTTACAGCATTCGATTCGAAATAAAAATGGAAGGCAATCTCCTCTTACACTAATTATTCATTATCATTTTTCACTTATTTACAGTCATGATCTTCTAAAACGAAATATTGACTATTTCTTAAAATACGTCTTATAAAGTGAAAGGAAAACCCTGTACGTGTGTAGTTGCCTTTTAAAAAGACAGTTAAAGAAGACCTAGTTTTGTAAAGTATGTTTTGATTTGAAATTAGAGTAACACTTCTGAAAGTTTTGTTGAAATGGATGTCACAGTCTTTTGGATGAGGTTTTGATTTTTTGAAAAGGATTCCATAAAATATGCGTTTTTTTTTGCAGTGTATGAATATTTTCCAATTCAAATCCCATCATGGTACAATTAATATGATTGATATTTCGATGAGAGTTCGTTTTAAGCCATTTTACAATAAAAAATGATGTTGACCACCAATCATTTCGATAATAATTATCGTATAAAAGGTTTTGAAAATCCACACACTTTTGTGTAATCGTTTTCAAGAATATTAATCGAGCGTTTCTGAAATTGAGAGAGCGCACATCCAAAAGACTGTGACAAGAAAAAAAAAATCGATAATTTTGTAGCTCTATAGGTGGAATATTTCAAATTTAACGCGCAGTCAAGATATCTATTTCAATCAAACTCAGATGTGTTACTTCACTTCCCAATTAAAACATTTCGAAACTAGGTATCCTTCAACTGTTTTACTGATAAACATAAGTATGAGTGTGATTTCTTACATTCAAGGGACCCATTTATGTATTTCATTGTCGAAATCTGCAGGCATTTCATCATTTTCATCTTTCATTTCGAGCATTCTTTTCTATGAATTGGTAACATCTTCTATAGGTGTGATGTATTTTTTGACTGTCTGTAATTGGAGAATGGTCTTTGCACTTTTGTTCGGAAGATTTTCCATGGTTCACCATGTCTGTAGAAAAGAATATTAAATAGTTTAAGAGTAAACTATAGTATATTTTCTTGAGCGCTCGTTCTACTCGAAAGATTGCTATATCGTTTTGACCAAATATCTGTAACTTTCGAATTTTGAGCCTAAAACGGTCTCAAACAATATGGTTTGACCCCCTGATGACGAATTCGTGGCCAAATTCAATTCTGTCCGTGGCGTCGTCCGACCGTTAGCACGATAACTTTCGAAGGGATTGTCCTAGATACTTGAGATTTTCAGAATGAGTTCGGTTTCCAAATGCTGCGGTTAAGTTTGTTAACCGGTCAATCGTACAGGGTGTTCCATAAAATATGACCTTCCAACCAAACTTTTTGTTCCTCAATGTCTCAGAGAAAACGAAACCAATCGAAATGAAATTTTGCGGTGACATGCAAGATGCTCTGAATGAGCCTCTTGCGAAATTTTGTGGCTAAAAGTGTTAACGAAACCGTAGGAAATTCGATTGGAATGTTAAAAAAGAATTTTTTTTTATTTTTATATCAAGGTATCCGATTCGAGTGAAATTCATTTTGTGAATTTTCATGCGAAATTTCAAGAGGATCAGATCATCAGAACCATAAATTTAGTTTTTTTGTAATTATGAACTTTTTCGAATAATTCCGAGTTTGTCGATTCGATTGTGCTGAAATTGCGGTCAAATGTTCAATGCCCATTCAAATCAATACGAAATTTTTGGTAGTTGCGTTAATACAACCATATAAAAGTCTATCGTTATTAAAAGAATTCTGTATTGCCAAGAAATACCTTGATTGAAATGAGATCGAGTTTGATATGTAAATTGGCGAAGTGAATGATCATGCAAATTTTGAGAGGATTGTGAATCAAAACATGGGAATTTTGATATTTTTAGTTATCGATTTCTTACAAAGCTATTCCACATTATTAATTTTCCAAAATATAATTCCGACCGTGCTAAGAATTTGAATTCATATATTCAGTATCAATCCCAATTCCTATAACAAATTTTGAGGTGATAGCTGTATTGCTTCACCAATAAACGAGCGCTCAAAAGCATCTGCTCAGTGCTTTTTTCAATTTTTTTTATGATACTCACACACCACACACACACCAAGATCTCCGAAAAAAGTTTTTCTTATCTCACTTTTATACTTAACCAAACAGGCATGGAAGGTCTGAAAGGTGTAGGTCCTTCATTTCTATATATTTTCTCTATTTCATCTGCATCATACACGAATAATAAATCTGGCCTGCCTACCAGCCCAGCAAGTTTTACGATTTTTCCGTATTGGTCATGAAAGAGCTGCGACAATTTGCCAACATCCGAAATGTCATATTGTCCAATGAAAGGTAGAAGTCTCCAGGTATTACCTACAAAGAGAATTAAAAATTTATTCGAAACAAATATTGAGTTATTGTCTTGAAATTCAGTGTGTGAGTGGAGGTAGAAGGTTGTTATGTGAATTTTACTTTTAAGAAAACGAGTTGATAATGATCTTTGAAATATAATTCTTTCTTCTTCAAATGAAAATTATATTTGCATATAGTCCGTTCACGAAAGGTTGAGCCGTCGGTTGCCGTGACAATTTGGCATATTCCACTGTGTATATTAAATATTGCATAGAGTTCTCTGATAATTCGGAAGCTCGTTGGACGAGACCGGGTACATTCGGCACGTTGACTTTATTCCACGTGTTTCAGTACCTATCAATTTCTATTCTTTTTATTTTGTAATTTTTGAAAACGAGATGCGCTTGTTCGAGTCCCCTCCTCTTTTCAAACCTAACATCCTGATGTCACATATGTTCAAAAACAATATGAGAAGATTAACGAACGAGAACGGTGGTTGAGGTGCGAAAAAGGTATTTTGAACACGAACGAAAAAACGTATTTTAAGTTAACGGCGACTAAAAGGGTTTCTGTGAGAAGAGTGCACAAGGGCATACTTGGTGCTGTGTGGAGAAAACAGCGACTGGTTGCAACCGAAGATCTGGTGCTGATTGGTAGCCGACTTGTAGTAAGTGACACTTTTTCCCAACTCATTGTCACCATTTTTACATTTCTTCCGTCTACTATATGAACCAGCGCATTTCAATTACTTGAAAACTTTGTCGTAAACACCACGTTATGACAGTAAATACTGCCAACTTCAGATAAATGAAGAAACGCCTACTATGCCCTCAACTTTCGTGAACGGACTATATGTAGGTCGGGAGGTTGGTATATTTTGATAAATCTAGGTAAACTTGACATTAGCAACGACACAACGGCTGACAGTTAATATAAAATTATCCCTCAACAGTTCGCTTAGTTCATCAATTAATTGGATAGTGCTTCTTCACGGTTGCCGAAAAATAGTGTACGCAACACGTCTGGAAATGGTTTTTTGGACTCGCAGACTTCCAGTAATTGTATCTTGTCATCAAAAAAACCCTACTTTGCAGACTTATTACGTAAATTAACTATTGTGTAGAAAAGTTTAGCGGTTCAAATGGGCGTATCAAAAACCGTATTTCTACCATTATCATAGAAGTTGGTGGAAAACAACCACTAACCTTTCTAAATCTTCACCAACATTGACCAAATAAGACTGATTGAAAAAGAAAAACATAGCTTATTATTATGATTGAAAATGCCCACGAATGCAGTTTTCTGTAAGATGAAATGTTCCCGGAAAAAAACGATTTTTTTTTCAACTTCACACCTTGAATCTTGAAAATCGCGCATTTCAGAGTGTAAGCTAACAGAATCTTTTGTTCATATTTTTACGAGCTATAACAACTGAAGTTACCTAATATAGGTAGAGGCTTAGGACCAGGTATATCTGCATACGGTTTGCATTTCGGAATTCCTGGATATGTGGGCAACTGTTTTCTTCAGTTTGGGCTATGGTCGAGGTAGAATACGGTATCCCTAGTGCAAAATTCGTTCAGGATTCTTTTATTTAACCTTGCTGTAGCTCGCCTGGACATTTTTGATTTTTTACTGAAAATAAAATTTATTTTAGATGAGTACAAAAATGCTTTTAGAGAAGAACTGTATATATTTTTAAATTTACATATAATGTAAGTATTTTTAGGACTACTGAATAAAAAATTATTTCTACCTGAGCATTGCACATTTTTTCATATGAATTATCGACCGTGATGTGATTGAATTTTTTCTGAATGAGTTGAAAATAACATGAAGAAGAGCATAACATTCGCAATGAACGCAATTTTTTCACGTAATGAATTCCTACCCAGGATCTCGATATAGCACTAGTATCTTATGATAACAGAATATTTAATTTCATATTTCATCATGTGAATTTCTAATGTCGATTAGTATACCATTTATGTGCTAAAATGGAGTAACACGCTATGTGTCGAAGACCAAACTCTAAAAATGTCGCAATTTGTGTAACTGCTTGTTTTTTCCTGAATATTCGATACTTAAGTTAACAATGTACATAATTTGTTTAATCTTGAAACGAATTAATTAACATAACTAATAGAACGAATTTTATTTGAATTAGTTGATTTTTTGTTGCAATAGTCATGCAAATGACCGCTTCACTGATTGAATTTTGCTGCTTCCAATTAGGAAATAACTAATGATGTACAAAAAAAATTATGGAGAAATTACAATTGTATACCTCAACTCGATATATGAACAATCAGATGAGAAAGTGAAATACTATGAAGTCGTTATTTATTTGTATTATTTTATCATTATTATTCGATATTTAGGATGAAACCCCACTTATTTTTTTAAATCTATGGGAGATGATTACCCTTCAATAGGGTCCTGTAGCGGTCTTAGAAGAACAGGAGATTCGAAAAATCATCACTTGGAATGCCAGACCTGGTTTAAAATACCCTCCTGGCCCAAGAGCATGAATTAAATATTTTGTATCTAAATATTGAAGGTATTTATTCGAATAGTTTTAAGTTTCAATTCTGTAAAAACGGCGAGACAGGGTTTTTTCTACTGAGGTTTTTCCCTGTGCTCTGGTATCATACGCCAGAATAGTATGGTACCCCGTTTTGCACCAACCTCAGCTAGGGACTTTTCTGTTTCATTATATTTGTTAGCTTTCAATTTGAAAGAATATATTTATTAATTAAAACTATGCATGTTATGAATCAATGCTATCATTAATACTTGTAGGATTCGAGAAAATACTATTTGACTTCATAATTTAGCTATTACTTATATCAAATGAGTAATAAGACGATAATTCATTTTGTTCTTCCACTATACTCATGGTTTTTTCAAGATTTCGAGTTGATACCAGTGCCTATTATTATAATACAGGTATAATCTTGAATTGATAGAAATATCCCCTGACTCTCATCAGAGCATGCAATTATGAGGCACATATTCTTATTGAAAGTAGATGGATCATATGGTCCGATACCTGATTAATACAAAACGTTTCAAAAAGCTCAAGACAAGAATACTCAGACCTAATCGTTGAGTATACAGAATGATCAAATAATATGTTCAATCGAAACCAAACACAAAGAAATGGAAAATATTTTCGAAAAATTCGACAATGTCTTCTGTTATTTCGTATTAGGTACCTAATCAATTTTTATTCTTCACAACCATTTAAAACTACAATACTGAATTGGTTCGTTCTCATAGAGCCGATTTCTAGTTCGAGTATAATCAATGGTATCCTAAGTAACACTATGAAATAAAAACTTTACAATGAAGCTACTTCATCAAGAGACTTTTTTACATTCTCTAGAATCATTGACAGATAGGGAAAATTGAGTGTCTTCAAAATTGTGTGTTGAATCTGCGAGTACTCGTTTCTGCACAAAGATTCCTCCGACTGAACAGTAGCATTCCGAATATTTAAAAACATAATTGAATTAAAAGTTGGACATATGCATAAGAAATAACTTCATTTATATATCAAAAACTTTTTCTGCTAAACAATGTGTTGTACATACCTATATATGATAAGAAAAACTTTATTATTGCTCACTCTAAACGTCACAACACTATAACATACCTCTTCTCTTCGTCAATGTGAAGAGCTGCATAGTAAGTTTGACCCCATTTCAATCCTACTTTCTCAATCCGTTGGTTATCCGGTAGATTTTTACCGTTAATTCTTAGTCTAGGCCATTGTATGACCTTGAGGACTTGTCTTCATAAAATTCTATTTATGATTTTACGTAATCCATTGCGAAGGTATTAAGAGTATTCAGAAAAGAAGGGAGAAATCGACCGGATAATTTTGCAAGTATTCAAATCAGTACACATATGGATTTGAATGAGAGCACAAGTTCAGTTGGAATTACCTCCTCTCACTTGAAATGGTACTTATTTATTGTTCAATTCAATAGACCATGAATCTTATTCTCTCAGTCAAGAGTATTCTAACAGATATGTTTATGAGGAATTCAAGGTTTCTGTTACCGAACAATGAAAACGCTATAAAATTTATGTTCTTTCATACTGCTTCATAAAATTATTCAAGCATGTGTCAAAATCAATGTAATTGATACCTATAGATGCTACAATACACGAAAAATATTTCGAGTTATAAAGATAGTTAGCAGGTGTTCGAAGTTTACCGCACATTTTTCAGCGCCTATTCAATGTGCAAAACCAAACTTTTTTTCATAAACTTAAATAAAAAAAATGAGGAAGCTCTGAGCAGGAGCTTTTTAATTAGGGCTCGTTTTTTGGTGGAGCAAAATTTTAAATGGTATTTGAAATTGATACCAAACATATAATGCAGTACCTCAGCACGATCAGAATTATATTCTGAAAATTATTCAAAAAAATCAAGAAAAACTCTGCTTGCAGGAGCTTTAGAGCGCTCGTTCTTTCGTGAAGCAATAAAGACTATAACCTCAAAATTTTATATGGGATTCGAGATTTATATCGAATATATAAATGCAGAATCTCAGCACAATCGACATTATATTCTGAAAATTATTCAAAAATGAAATATGTAAAAAATAAACAATTACAAAAATTAAATTCTAAGGTTCTGATGGTGTGATCCCCTTGATTTTTGCATGAACATTCAGTATAGTAGTTCATTCTCAAAATAAATTTCACTAGAATGGGATATTCTGTTGAGGAAATATAAAGATTCTTCTTTCAATATTCCAATTTAATTTTCTATGGTTCTGTTGACACTATGGCCACAAAATTT
>CM024241.1:61747581-61875305 GCA_013421045.1 Propylea japonica
GGCTTCTTTTTCTTTGATTCCCGAGTGCCTAGGAACCAGACGAAGAAACCTTGTTTGCTCTTGCCAGGAAAAATACTTGAGACTACTTTGAGAAATGAATATTCCACATCTAGAATTTCACGTCATCAACTAATTACTATTCATCGGTCAAATGAGTTGTAACGACACGAAATGAACTGGCACAATCTATCACAAACTATAAGAGTTGAAGAAGAAAGATCTCGATAATATTCACTCAAAGCGAAAACAGCTTTTTGGTGAACACAACTAGGTAGAATAGAAAAGTAGATTCGTTTGTCCAACACCTGAAACACTTGGCGTTTTTACTTTGTAATTTTATGAGAGAATGAGGAAGCGAAATGGGACGAATATGAATAAGGGAGACTGATACTAAAGTATAGACGTCACAAGTTTCCTCTAGAAAATCTCGAGAATTTTCGATTATGTATTTCCTGATGTTTGAAAGTAGTGGCAAAAGTGATTAATGTGGCCCTAATAATATTTAAATGAATGTTCCAACATCAAGAATTTAACGTCAGCAATTTTATGAGTTGTAACCACAAAAAAATGAATTCACAGAATCGACCAAACTGTTAGAGTTAAAGAAAGATCTCGGAAATATTCAGCTCAAAGCGAAAATATCTTTTGGTGAACGCGACTAGGTGGAATAGAAATGCAGATTCGTCTGTTCAGCATCCTGAAAAACTTTTGTCGTTCCTACTTCGTAATTTTTATGAGAGAATGAACAAGCGGCCAAAGACTTACGAAATGGATCGAATACAGGATAAAGGAAGACTTGAAGATTATGAATTGATACTAAGGGATAGACGTCACAAGTTTCCTCTAGAAAATCTCGTTTCAACATCCAGTATTTCACGTCAGCAAATTGTATGAGTTGTAACGACACGAAGTGAATTCGCAGAATCGACCAAACTGTTAGAGCCGAAGAAAGAACTCTGATAATATTCAGCTCAAAGCGAAAATATCTTTTTAGTGAACTCAACTAGGTAGAATAGAAATGCAGATTCGTGTGTTCACCATCCTGAACACTTGACGTTCTTACTTTGTAATTTTTATGAGAGAATGAGGATGCGGCCAAAGCATTGCGAAATGGATCGAATATAGGATCAGAGAAGGTGTCCGTGAAGTTGGCACACACTTTCTCGAAAATGAAAAAATTTTTATTTAATTCGTTAGTAAGTATTTGTAAGTCCAAAATTTTCGTTTGTAAGTGAAGAGTATTGGTAGAAAACAACCCGCATTCCGCTGGGTGCTAACTTCACGGGCATCCACTTTTTTGATTTTCTCGGAAAAAAACATACAGCCGGAAAGTCCATCGTTTGTAAGTGTTTGTAAGTCGAAAATTTTCGTTTGTAGTGACCTGTACTTAAAAAATGGCACCCTTAAAATGCGAAGTTAGCACACCACATGTTGAAAAATTTAATTTTTATTTTTGCCGTCGATAGTACCATCGTTAGTAGTATTTGTAACCCCAAAAATTCGTTTGTAACCTTCCCTATCCTGGGGTAAACAACCCTCAATATGCGGAATTAGTACCCACTTTTTTCAACATTACATTTTTCTTCTTTTATTTGAAAGTAAATCCTCAGTAAGTATTTGTAACACACAAAAAAATTGTTTTTTACCAAACAAATCATGAGAAAATGGCACCCCTTAAATGCGAAGTTGGCACCCACATGTGAAAAATTGAAATTTTTGTTTTTGATTTCGATAGTACTTCATTAGTAAGTATTTGTAACCCACAAAATGTGTTTGTAACCTTCCCTATCATGGGGTAAACAACCCTCAAATATGCGGAATTAGTACCCACTTTTTTAAACATTACATTTTTTCTTCTTTTTTTCGAAAGTGAATCGTTAGTAAGTATTTGTAACACAAAACTGTTGTTTTCAACCAATCCGCTAATGAGAGAATGTAACCCTTAAAATGCAAAGTTTCTATTTTGTTTTAAGACAGTACCTCCATATCTAATAATTTTGCAACACAAAGAAATAGCTTTCAAGCAGACTGATAATGGATTGATTTAATTATACCGTGAAAATGAGCAGTTTGCATCCACATGTTTAAGAATTTTATATTCGTGTTTTGCTTTCAATAATGAGATATTGCACAACCAATTCCGATTTCAGAATAATTTTTGTTCTTCAACTTCTGTAGTACACACCGTAATAGTAGAAGTGAATAAAAAAGTGTTTTCAATCGAAAGTATAACTCAAATAATCACCAGGAATAATAAACTTTATGCAAGTGCATTTCATGTAAACGTGGACGTATACTAGTCCTAACTCACGAAACCGGCGCGGTTCAAATCAACAGCAGCTATTTTGTCATGCGCAGTTGTGCCAACCATTATTTGGGATTAAGTTTATAACCTTCAAATTATTCAGAAGCCATTTTGTCATGCGTGCATAGTGAGTCTGTGAAAGTTTTGTATAATAAGTGCGTAACCTGAAAGTTATCATTAAAGACATCACAGAAGTAAAAATATATATTTAATAAAGAAGGTAAGTTAGTACATTGAATGCCTCACTTCATTTGATCGTATTTTGTTCGAATTCAATTGCAGATGCCGCAGAGAGCTGCAATTGAACCTGAAGACTTGCTCAAAATTTTGGAAGAGCATAGGACCGAGATTAAACAATCACTGGGGAAATCAACAGCAGAAATTTGGAAGCGTTTGAGTGAATTTTGCGGAAATAAAATTTCTGCAAGTGCAATTTATACAGTTATTAAATGCAATCGTTATAACTGCCAACATCGGTTGGGAATCAGTGATCAAAAATTGAATTTGAAAATCAGAATTCTTCAGAAAAAGACGAATGTACTGAGTACTCCACTGAAAATTATTTTTTAATGCCTATTAGTTTGTGGAAACAGTGTTTCGATGAGCTTAGATTGTCTCTGAGGCCGACATGGACTGATATATTTTTGAATTGATAACCAAAAACCTAGGAACGGAATGTATATGGATGTTCAAAAAATAAAAATTAGTGGTGAAAGTATGTTCCTTAAATTTGAGGCATATTGTGCAGAATGTGGGGGTATATTCAAAGGTTGGTGGTGTAGAACCCCCAAATCTATGTAATAACCATGATGTGAGAATTTTTTATTTGATGAGTAATATAAAACTCAGTCAAACATACACACGAGTTGAAAAGACCCCTGAAAGGCACTAAAGAAATCAAATAGGTGAAATTTTGAGCGAAGGAAAATTTGCGATAAATTGGAAAAGAGAACAAGCACTCAACACGACAGCTAATCAAAATAGAACATTATATTCTCTCAGTGTTCTGCGGAAGACAAGAGAGGAGTTCAAGAAAAAAAATGAGTTTTCCAGTATTTTTCGGAACTCTGTTAGTATACCACACTACGCGGTTTGGTAGCTTATCAGAATTACTCACCAGGATCAGCCTAGGACATTACATTGCTATCTGTCGCAGAAATGATGGAACACTAGAACTATATAACGATAAACTAAAAAAATGAAGATAGTACCGAAATCAATGAGGTTGGATATTCACCTTCTATTATACAGTATCTGAACTATTTCATCGATTAAAGAATAAATAAATAATGTTCGAAAAAGTGGGTACTAATTCCGCATATTTGAGGGTTGTTTACCCCATGATAGGGAAGGTTACAAACGAATTTTTTGGGGTTACAATACTTACTAACGAAGTACTATCGAAGGCAAAAACAAAATTCAATTTTTCAACATGTGGGTGCTAACTTCGCATTTTAGGGGTGCCATTTCTCATGATTTGTTTGGAAAAAAACAAATTTTTTTGTGTTACAAATACTCACTAACGATTTACTTTCATAAGAAAGAAGAAAAATGTAATATTGAAAAAAGAGGGTACTAATTCCGCATATTTGAGGGTTGTTTACCCCATGATAGGGAAGGTTACAAACGAATTTTTTGGGTTACAAATACTTACTAACGAAGTACTATCGAAGGCAAAAAACAAAATTAAATTTTTTAACATGTGGGTGCTAACTTCGCATTTTAAGGTGCCATTTTTTAATTACAAGGTCACTTACAAACGATAATTTTCGACTTACAAACACTTACAAACGATGGACTTTCCGGCATGTTTTTTTTTCCGAGAAAATCATCGTGAAGTTAGCACCCAGCGGAATGCGGTGTTTTTTCTACCAATCCTCTTCACTTACAAACGAAAATTTTGGACTTACAATACTTACTAACGACTTACTAACGAATGCAAAAAAATTTTTTCTTTTCGAGAAAGTGGGTGCCAACTTCACGGACACTCAGAGAAGGCTTAAAACTTATAAATTGATACTACTAAGGGATAGACGTCACAGTTTCCCCCAGAAAATCTCGAGAAATTTTGGATTATGCATTTCCTGATATATCAAAGAAGTAGCAGAAGTGATGGAAATGGCCCTAATTTTATTTCAATTAATGTTCCAACATCAAGAATTTCACGTCAGCAAACTGAATGAGTTGTAACGACACAAAATGAATTCGCATATCGGCGGCCAAACTGTTAGAGTTGAAGAGAGATCTCGAATAATATTCAGCTCAAAGCGAAATATCTTTTTGGTGAACGCGACTAGGTAGAATAGAAATGCAGATTCGTTTGTTCAGCATCCCTGAAACACTTGGCGTTCTTACTTTGTAATTTTTATGAGAGAATGAGGAAGCGGCCAAATCATTGCGAAATGGATCGAATATAGGATCAGAGAAGGCTTAAACTTATAAATTGATACTACTAAGGGATAGACGTCACAAGTTTCCTCCAGAAAATCTCGAGAAATTTTTGATTATGTATTTCCTGATGTTTGGAAAAATTATCAAAAGAAATGGAAATGGCCCTAATAATACTTCAATGAATGTTCCAACATCAAGAATTTCACGTCAGCAAATTTAATGAGTTGTAACGACAGAAAATGAATTCGCAGAATCGACCAAACTGTTAAAGCTGAAGAAAGATCTCGTATATATTCAGCTCAAAGCGAAAAATCTTTTTGTGAACGCGACTAGGTAGAATAGAAATGCAGATTCGTTTGTTCAGCATCCTGAAACACTTGGCGTTCTTACTTGTAATTTTTATGAGAGAATGAGGAAGCGGCCAAAGAATTGCGAAATGGATCGAATATTGGATAAGGAAACTTAAAGCTTATAAATTGATACTAAGGGATTCCTTGAAAAATTTTCGATTATGCATTTCCTGATGTATAAAAGAAGTAGCAAAAGTGATGAAAATGGCCCTAATAATATTTCAATGAATGTTCCAACATCAAAAATTTCACGTCAGCAAACTGAATGAGTTGTAACGACACAAAATAAATTCGGAGAATCGACCAAACTGTTAGAATTGAAGAAAGATTTCGGATAATATTCAGCTTAAAGCGAAAATATCTTTTTGGTGAACGCGACGAGGTAGAATAGAAATGTATATTCGTTTGTTCAACATTCCGAAACACTTAGCGTTCTTACTTACTTTGTAATTTTTATGAGAGAATGGGGAAGCGGCCAAAGAATCGCGAAATGGATCAAAAATTGGATAAGACTTAAATTGATACTAAGGGATATACGTCACATGTTTCCTCTAGAAAATCTCGCGAAATTTTCAATGAACTATTTCCTGATGTTCAAAAAAGTAACAAAAGTGATGAAAGTGGCCCTAAAAATATTTCCACGAATATCCCAACATCAAAAATTTTACGTCAGCAAATTGTATGAGTTGTAACGACAGAAAATGAATTCGCAGAATCGACCAAACTGTTAAAGCTGAAGAAAGATCTCGTATAATATTCAGCTCAAAGCGAAAATATCTTTTTGGTGAACGCGACTAGGTAGAATAGAAATGCAGATTCGTTTGTTCAGCATCCTGAAACACTTGGCGTTCTTACTTTGTAATTTTTGAGAGAATGAGGAAGCGGCCAAAACATTGCGAAATGGATCGAATATAGGATAAGAGAAGAATTAAAGCTTATAAATTAATACTAAGGGATAGACGTCACAAGTTTCCTTTAGCTTATAAATTGATACTAAGGGATCGACGACGTCACAAGTTATTATGTATCTCCTGATGTTAAAAAGAAGAAGCAAAAGTGATGGAATGGCCCTATAATATTTCCATGAATGTTCCAACATCAAGAAAATTCATGTCAGCAACGAGTTGCAACGACACAAAATGAATTCGCAGAATCGACCAAAGTGTTAGAGTTGAAGAAAGATCTCGGATAATATTCAGCTCAAAGCAAAAATATCTTTTTTTGGTGAACGCAACTAGGTAGAATAGAAATGCAGATTCGTTTGTTCAGCATCCTGAAACACTTGGCGTTCTTACTTTGTAATTTTTATGAGAGAATGAGGAAGCGCGGCCAAAGCATTGCGAAATGGATCGACTATAGGATCAGGAAAGACTTAAAGCTTATAAATTGATACTAAGGGATCGACGACGTCACAAGTTATTATGTATCTCCTGATGTTAAAAAGAAGAAGCAAAAGTGATGGAAATGCCCTTATAATATTTCCATGAATGTTCCAACATCAAGAAATTCATGTCAGCAACGAGTTGCAACGACACAAAATGAATTCGCAGAATCGACCAAAGTGTTAGAGTTGAAGAAAGATCTCGGATAATATTCAGCTCAAAGCAAAAATTCTTTTGGTGAACGCAACTAGGTAGAATAGAATGCAGATTCGTTTGTTCAGCATCCTGAAACACTTGGCGTTCTTACTTTGTAATTTTTATGAGAGAATGAGGAAGCGGCCAAAACATTGCGAATGGATCGAATATAGGATAAGAGAAGAATTAAAGCTTATAAATTAATACTAAGGGATAGACGTCACAAGTTTCCTTAGCTTATAAATTGATACTAAGGGATCGACGACGTCACAAGTTATTATGTATCTCCTGATGTTAAAAAGAAGAAGCAAAAGTGATGGAAATGGCCCTTATAATATTCCATGAATGTTCCACATCAAGAATTCATGTCAGCAACGAGTTGCAACGACACAAAATGAATTCGCAGAATAGACCAAGTGTTAGAGTTGAAGAAAGATCTCGGATAATTTCAGCTCAAAGCAAAAATATCTTTTTGGTGAACGCAACTAGGTAGAATAGAAATGCAGATTCGTTTGTTCAGCATCCTGAAACACTTGGCGTTCTTACTTTGTAATTTTATGAGAGAATGAGGAAGCGGCCAAAGCATTGCGAAATGGATCGACTATAGGATCAGAAAGACTTAAAGCTTATAAATTGATACTAAGGGATCGACGACGTCACAAGTTATTATGTATCTCCTGATGTTAAAAAGAAGAGCAAAAGTGATGGAAATGGCCCTTATAATATTTCCATGAATGTTCCAACATCAAGAATTCATGTCAGCAACGAGTTGCAACGACACAAAATGAATTCGCAGAATCGACCAAAGTGTTAGAGTTGAAGAAAGATCTCGGATAATATTCAGCTCAAAGCAAAAATATCTTTTTGGTGAACGCAACTAGGTAGAATAGAAATGCAGATTCGTTTGTTCAGCATCCTGAAACACTTGGCGTTCTTACTTTGTAATTTTTATGAGAGAATGAGGAAGCGGCCAAGCATTGCGAAATGGATCGCCTATAGGATCAGGAAAGACTTAAAGCTTATAAATTGATACTAAGGGATCGACGACGTCACAAGTTATTATGTATCTCCTGATGTTAAAAAGAAGAAGCAAAAGTGATGGAAATGGCCCTTAATATTTCCATGAATGTTCCAACATCAAGAAATTCATGTCAGCAACGAGTTGCAACGACACAAAATGAATTCGCAGAATCGACCAAAGTGTTAGAGTTGAAGAAAGATCTCGGATAATATTCAGCTCAAAGCAAAATATCTTTTTGGTGAACGCAACTAGGTAGAATAGAAATGCAGATTCGTTTGTTCAGCATCCTGAAACACTTGGCGTTCTTACTTTGTAATTTTTATGAGAGAATGAGGAAGCGGCCAAAGCATTGCGAAATGGATCGACTATAGGATCAGGAAAGACTTAAAGCTTATAAATTGATACTAAAGGGATCGACGACGTCACAGTTATTATGTATCTCCTGATGTTAAAAAGAAGAAGCAAAGTGATGGAATGGCCCTTATAATATTTCCATGAATGTTCCAACATCAAGAAATTCATGTCAGCAACGAGTTGCAACGACACAAAATGATTCGCAGAATCGACCAAAGTGTTAGAGTTGAAGAAAGATCTCGGATAATATTCAGCTCAAAGCAAAAATATCTTTTTGGTGAACGCAACTAGGTAGAATAGAAATGCAGATTCGTTTGTTCAGCATCCTGAAACACTTGGCGTTCTTACTTTGTAATTTTTATGAGAGAATGAGGAAGCGGCCAAAGCATTGCGAAATGGATCGACTATAGGATCAGGGAAGACTTTAATTACGGAACAAACTGGGTCGGGGATTTCATTTAGATTCGTCTGATTCGAGATGCTTTTACTCTCCTTTTAGACCTGGGAATGGAAGCCTAGTCGAGAGGCATACCTTCAGCGTATCGAGGACATTTTAGATTTCTTTTACGTGTTGCAGTAGTTATTATACAGGATGACTGATGACGTAATGGACAACGGCTAACTGGAGATAGAGGACCTCAAACTGAATGAAGATTGAGGGTTAAATATCCGATAAGGCTATTAGTTTCAGAGAAACAGAGTGTTTTTTGCAAAGTGCTAAAACTATAAACTCCCATTTTTTCGTCAATATGGCAAATTTTTCGCTGATATTTGGCAAGCATGTAACTATTCATATTCCACATCCTCCGATCCAGAAGAAAAAAATTCAAAAATTACAGGTCCGTATTAAAAAATTTCAATTCCGTGTCAGGTGAGAAATATCACTCGGTATATGAGGTAAAAAAAAATTGAAAGGAAAATTGGAATCTGCAAAAAACCCAATAAAAATCTGTTTTAAGCTTGAATGGCACAATTTTTTTATAGTTCCTATGATATGTTGAAAGTCGAATATTTCAATTTATTCATTTGCACTTGAAGGAACATACTGTTCCTGATAAAAAAAAACACTGAATTCGAGATGCTTCAATAATCCTGACGCATATAAAAGCCATTCCCCTCACACACTTATTGGCTCTTTTGAACAATTGAGTACTTTTCATATCCACAAGATGAAATATTATGCTATTGATAGAACAGAAACACTGGATTCCAGCTCGAGAAAAGTTTGACTTTCTCTCAGAACCCCTGAACAATAATCCATCTGGTACCTATGTTTCTTGTGGACATGAAAAGTAATTAAATTGTTCAAAAGAGCCAATATGTTGAATGGCTCTTATATGGAGCATTTGATTTTTTAATGAATCAAATGTGCTACTGTTCCTCTTTTTGTATTTGTATTGTGTTTTGAATTTTCCTATAATATTGATAGAAAAATGATTAAAAAAGGATTTCAATATTTAAAGGAATATTTAAAATGCGCCAGCATTATTGAAGCATTTCGAATTCAGTGTTTTTTCTATCAGTAATAGTATTTTTCTTCAAGTGAGAATGAATGAATTGTAATATTCGACCTTCAACATATCATAAAAACTATAAAAAAATTTGTGCCATTCAAACTAAAAACCGATTTTTACGGTGTTTTTTGCAGATTCCAGTTTTTTCATTTAAATTTTTTATCTCATATACCGAATGATATTTCTCACCTGACACGAAAATTAAAATTTTAAATAGAGACCTGCAATTTTGAAATTTTCTTTTTCTCGATCTGATGAAGAATGTGTATAGTAACAAGCTTACCAAATATCAGCGAAAAATTCTCCATATTGACGATGATATGAGAGTTTATAGTTTCAGCACTTTTGCAAAAAACACCCTGTATCTCTGAAATGAATAGCCTTATGGGACATTTAAACCCACAATCCTCATTCAGTTTAAGGTCCTCTATCTCCAGTTAGCCGTGTCCCTCACGTCACCAGTCACCCTGTATTTCATGTTTTCTCATTCATTTTTGAGCTCTCGTTCTACTTAAACGAATGCGATATCGTTGTGCCCTAATGTCTGTAATTTTCGAATTTTGGGCCGTCCGGTCTGCCGTGAGCAAGATAACTTTCGAAGGGATTGTCCTAGAGACTTGAAATTTTCAGGGTGAGTTCGTTTCCCGAATGCCGCGATTGAGTTCGTTAACTAGCCAAATGGTACAGGTTGTTCCATAAGATATTATTATTTGTAGTTTGGACAGTAATAAGAGGAGATTTTTGGAACTGTGCATCAGTGTTTCAAGTGATAGCGAACCCAAGTTCGTAATAGTAACTTCAGTTGAACTTAGATATCTTGAATCGTTGTTGCAAGGACTTACTACACTCAAATGTTGGAAAGTGTAACGTGATATCGTTCAGCCGTAAGAGAGCAATTATAAAGTTTTCCTATAACGATAGATTGTTCTTGCTAGGGTGGCGGAGTATAGGAACTTGAGAGTTCTGTTTGACCAGGGGATCAGTTTTGTACATAAAGAGTACATACATCTTTGAATTATATATGTGATATAGTTATAATGAATGTTATACAGGGTGTTTCATTGGGAAAGGGAAATACTTCACAGGTGCATAGATGGCACCAAGAGGGTTCTAAAGATACCCCATTTATTGGGTCTCACTGTCTTCGTAGCCGAGATACAGGGTGTTTTATGAATTTTGGCCGTTTCTTCCTGAGGCCGTACCAGACAAACCACCCAGTATATTTTCTTCATATTTGGCAAATATGTTCCCCTGTACATCGGAATTTTGAAAATCTGTTTTAATAATCGGAAACACCACTAAAAACTAAACTGATACGTATACTTCAAATTTTCGCGCAGAAAGTTTTACTGCACAAATTTTCAAGGTAAAAGTGAAGTTTTTAAGAAATTGGATACCCGAAAGTGGTTTGAAGTGAATTTAACAATGAATTATCAACAATATTGAATCCATAATTTTTTCAACATTACTCTGTAATTCATTTTCATATTGGTTTTCCTTGTTATAGCTGTATACTTGAAAATCCAGGTCCGGGTTAACGAAAATTATGAATGGTTTGAATCCTCGAAACAACACCCTGTACATCGGAATTTTGAAAATCTGTTTTAAAATTCGAAAATACCACTAAAAACTGAACGGAGACGTACACTTCAAATTTTCGCGGAGATAGTTTCAATGCATAAATTTTCAACGTAAAAGTGAATTTTTTAAGAACTTGGATACCTGAAAGTGGTTTGAAGCGACTTTCAACAATGAATTATCAACAATATTGTAAGTATCCATAATTATTCCAACATTACTTTTTAATTCATTTCCACATTAGTTTTCATTTATTGAGAGGTGAGTTGCATTATAACGTATAATAATTATGGATTTCAATATTTTGATAATTCATTGTTAAAAAGTCACTTCAAACCACTTTCAGGTATCCAAGTTCTTAAAAAATTCACTTTTACGTTGAAAATTTATGCATTGAAACTATCTGCGCGAAAATTTGAAGTGTACGTCTCCGTTCAGTTTTTAGTGGTATTTTCGAATTTTAAACAGATTTTCAAAATTCCGATGTACAGGGTGTTGTTTCGAGGATTCAAACCATTCATAATTTTCGTTAACCCGGACCTGGATTTTCAAGTATACAGCTATAAAAAGGAAAACCAATATGAAAATGAATTACAGAGTAATGTTGAAATAATTATGGATTCAATATTGTTGATAATTCATTGTTAAATTCACTTCAAACCACTTTCGGGTATCCAAGTTCCTAAAAACTTCACTTTTACCTTGAAAATTTGTGCAGTAAAACTTTCTGCGCGAAAATTTGAAGTATACGTCTCAGTTTAGTTTTTAGTGGTGTTTTCGAATATTAAAACAGATTTTCAAAATTCCGATGTACAGGGTGTTGCTTCGAGTATTCAAACGATTCATAATTTTTTGTTAACCCGGACCTGGATTTTCGAGGCGGTTCTTGCATAATACGTTTGGGCTTTCAATTAGGAACATATTTGCCAAATATGAAGAAAATATACCGGGTGGTTCGTTAGATATGGCCTTAGAAAGAAACGGGCAAAATTCATAAAACACCCTGTATCTCGGCTACGAAGACAGTGAGACCCAATAAATAGGGTATCTCCAGAACCGTCTTGGTGCTACCTATGCACCTGTGAAGTATTTCCCTTTCCCAATGAAACACCCTGTATATCAATTACTTTAAATGGTAAAGGACAAAAGTATTTCATTCAAGCAAAAGGGGTTATAATCAAAATCAATAAAAAAAACCAATAATACGCTTCAAAGTCCTAGAAAAATAGACGCAAAAACAAAAATCAACATCGCTTATCCATATAATAGATTTGCTAATATTTGATCCGAATATCATCCAAGACATTTTCCCCCTAGACTCAGAGCGTTGGAGAATTCACAATGTATCATGAAAACTTGATAGCTTTAATGGACAAACTATAGTAAGAATTATCTTGGGGAAACTGCGACGTAATTGATAGCTTGGGAGAAATTTGTGAAGCTTACAGATAGGGGTGTAGATCCAGGCATCAAACTCGAATTTGAACTTTGTGCTATGAGAAGGATGCGATTGGTTAATTAATATCATACGGCTTCACCACAATGTATGCACGAAAAATCGGTTTAGTTTAGACGAAAACACATATTCGTTTAAATATTGAAAGAAAATATCAGAGAAAGTGCTACCGAACCAAACTTTAAAGTTATACAATAAAATAGTTGTTGCGGGGATAATTCGAAAGAATTTTTCAAATTTGTGGTCGAGATACGAGATGATATTTGAATATCATTCGCATCAAGGAAGATATTCTACTAGAATTCGCGTAATCGAATAAACAGGGTGTTTTATAGACAACTGAATATATCAGTTACGAAAATATATATCCTCACCGGAACCGTTACCATTTTTTTGGTTTGAGAGGGAATCACAACACGTGAACTTGAAGACTGGAACTGAATGGCGAGCTATCATAGTTATGGAATATTAGAAACCAATTTCTGAATGAGACAGTTGATCTGTGAACTTCTTTTTCATCACTTTTTTCTTCACATCACTTTGTATATTTTCTCATAGATTTTCAATACCTTGAATGTTTTCCTTTATGTTATGTTATGGAACTGAATGGCGAGCTATCATAGTTATGGAATATTAGAAACCAATTTCTGAATGAGACGGTGGATCTGTGCACTTCTATTTCATCACTTTTTTCTTCACATCACTTTGTATATTTTCTCATAGATTTTCAATACCTTGAATGTTTTCCTTTATGTTATGTTATGGAACTGAATGGCGAGCTATCATAGTTATGGAATATTAGAAACCAATTTCTGAATGAGACAGTTGATCTGTGCACTTCTATTTCATCACTTTTTTCTTCACATCACTTTGTATATTTTCTCATAGATTTTCAATACCTTGAATGTTTTCCTTTATGTTATGTTATGGAACTGAATGGCGAGCTATCATAGTTATGGAATATTAGAAACCAATTGCTGAATGAGACAGTTGATCTGTGCACTTCTATTTCATCACTTTTTTCTTCACATCACTTTGTATATTTTCTCATAGATTTTCAATACCTTGAATGTTTTCCTTTATGTTATGTTATGGAACTGAATGGCCAGCTATCATAGTTATGGAATATTAGAAACCAATTTCTGAATGAGACAGTTGATCTGTGCACTTCTATTTCATCACTTTTTTCTTCACATCACTTTGTATATTTCTCATAGATTTTCAATACCTTGAATGTTTTCCTTATGTTATGTTATGGAACTGAATGGCGAGCTATCATAGTTATGGAATATTAGAAACCAATTGCTGAATGAGACAGTTGATCTGTGCACTTCTATTTCATCACCTTTTTCTTCACATCACTTTGTATATTTTCTCATAGATTTTCAATACCTTGAATGTTTTCCTTTATGTTATGTTATGGAACTGAATGGCGAGCTATCATAGTTATGGAATATTAGAAACCAATTTCTGAATGAGACAGTTGATCTGTGCACTTCTATTTCATCACTTTTTTCTTCACATCACTTTGTATATTTTCTCATAGATTTTCAATACCTTGAATGTTTTCCTTTATGTTATGTTATGGAACTGAATGGCGAGCTATCATAGTTATGGAATATTAGAAACCAATTGCTGAATGAGACAGTTGATCTGTGCACTTCTATTTCATCACTTTTTTCTTCACATCACTTTGTATATTTCTCATAGATTTTCAATACCTTGAATGTTTTCCTTTATGTTATGTTATGGAACTGAATGGCGAGCTATCATAGTTATGGAATATTAGAAACCAATTGCTGAATGAGACAGTTGATCTGTGCACTTCTATTTCATCACTTTTTTCTTCACATCACTTTGTATATTTTCTCATAGATTTTCAATTCCTTGAATGTTTTCCTTTATGTTATGTTATGGAACTGAATGGCGAGCTATCATAGTTATGGAATATTAGAAACCAATTGCTGAATGAGACAGTTGATCTGTGCACTTCTATTTCATCACTTTTTTCTTCACATCACTTTGTATATTTTCTCACAGATTTTCAATACCTTGAATGTTTTCCTCTATGTTATGTTATGGAACTGAATGGCGAGCTATCATAGTTATGGAATATTAGAAACCAATTTCTGAATGAGACAGTTGATCTGTGAACTTCTATTTCATCACTTTTTTCTTCACATCACTTTGTATATTTTCTTATAGATTTTCAATACCTTGAATGTTTTCGTTATGTTATCGTTCTCGAGAAAATGAGTTTTTTATAGATATGTGTGGAAAGTGCAAAGAAGATGTGTTTCACCAAGTCGGTTAGCTTTGATTGAAAGTTTACATCTAGTCTAGTAATAGATTTCATGTTACGGTATCAATAAATATAAACAAATTTCTCGTTTTGAACACTGTGAATCATTGTATACATAGAGCATCGTTTGCAAGTTTAGTTTGTGCGTAATTCGTTGCACATAAAATATATGGAAGAGAAGATGAAACGAATCATTTGAAACTTGGGAAAAGCTCGATAAGCTAAATGCGAAAATGATTTTTTGTCAACCTGAGAAATAATACGGAAAAAGTATATTTTGCAATGAGTATATAATGATTGCGTTTATTCACGAGGTGAAGTTTAGGCTACGAGCCGTAGGCCCCAAATCAGCGAGTGAATAACAGTCATTATATGCGAGGAGCATACTATACTTTATCCACGACTACTGAATATATTTTTTGAAGATTTCAACATTTTGTGACCGCGACAAGAACCTTCAATGACAAGCGTGTAAAAAGTAAAGTTGACACATGAGAAATTTTTCGAGAACTTTTCATTGTATATTTTATGATAAAAATGCTCTAATTGATATAATAAAAGAATATTTGGTCCTCGATTGACAAGGTATACCCAATACCCATATCTGTTAGTTGGAGTACTTTAGAATACTGAAAAAATTTCATTTCAAAGAATATATATCAAAGCTTAATCTATGAATCATCTGACAGCAGTGAATAATAACTCATTATTTATTGATGGGTATTATTATGGCTGAAGGAACAAAGGTATAACGGGCGGATTTTAGAATAGTCGTGGATATAACAATATTATACAGAGTGAATACTCTTAAAGCTGAGCACGAGATCTACATTAATTCCAAGGAACTTATTCAAGAAAGAGTAGAACCTGCTTGTGGAAATATGTATCCGGAAATATTGAAGATAACAACGGTGCTCATCCATCTCGCAGCTAAAAATGTATTCGAATGGGAAAAAATTAGGAAAATATTAATTTATATTGAAAGTACACTTAGTTTATATTTCACAGTTTATTCAGAAATCTGACACGTGTTTCGGTATTACAACCATTTTCAGAGGAGTACAAAAAGTAACTAAACTTAAAATCACAGAGGTTTTATTTTTACATTTGCAACATCTGTTACTTTTTATGGCACATTTTTATAACAGTGTAAGAATAAAGGTTTCCGTATTCATTGGAATGAATTAAACATTCCATTTGTTTTAAAAACATCCCTGCTAGATTTACCAGAATGCCATTTTGCACATCGTTAGTGAAGACAGACGATGATTCACCCTGTGTAATTGGAACGAATGGATGTGATATAATTTTAGTGCCTTCTTCCGCTGTGTGAAGTATGTAAAGTTCAACAGAAATGAATCTGTTCAGTTATACTGGGTGTCCCACTAAGTCTGTTATCTCAGCTTTTTCGAAGGATACTTTAAAAATTTTATGTACACCAGTTCGTTCGGGGAACCTTCATTTGATTAGATGAAAATTGAATTCAGTAGGCTACGATATTTTGTGTAATCTCGATTTTGTCTTAAAAAATAATTGATAATCCATAGAAACATGTAAATACATAATTTTTCGCATTTTTCACAGTTTTCAATACTTGTGTGAGTATCAAAGTAACTAAGATGCAATAACGAACAGACGTGAAAATGAAATTTCAATTGACGTTTTCTCCATCTAATCCATAGACATAGAAAAGAATGGACAGGGCGTCACGTGACTTACTCTACGTTTCGTGATCCCAACATAAGAGAGAGAGATACTGTGAAGGATGGAGTAATATTAGTGTCGTGCATAGACTAAACTAAACTAATATTACTCCATCCTTCACAGTATCTCTCTCTCATAATGTTGAAAAACTGACAGAACATAAAAATATCTAATGCGATTCAATGTTTTTATTATATGTTCTGTGCTTCGCACTAATATTACTCTATCCTATTCTGAAGTCAATGTTCTCTCTCACACGTCCTGTCCATTCTTTTATGAGTCTATGATCTAATCAATAGTAAAATACAAAGTGTGATACATTGTTGAAAAAGGTAATTTTGATTAGAAATCAAAAATTGTATTAGGTATACAAGGAGCGCTATGAAATAAAAAAAAATCTGTGACTTCCTGTTAAACCGGAAGTGACTTTCATCAATTTTCATTTTTCTCGGAGGAAGGCTTCTTGAACTAATTACAGAACATGAAATCTTGGCTGAGATAATTCATTGGAACTGACTTAGTGAGACACTAGGTACACTGCTTGATATGAGTATATTTCAGGTTTGAGATACGTTATACTCATCTTAAATCTAGAATAATCTGAAGAATTATAACAAATTGATATATTTCATTCTATATTTTTTAATGTTTTCATCCTTAAATAAAGTCAGACAAATACATTTTATTTCGTGAAAAAAGAAATTGTAAATATCATCCTCAATCAGTTTTATTTTATGTCCTGAAATTTCATATTCTACAGTTTTATACTTCAAATAGAGGAGGTTATTTCTTCTCAATGAGCTCAGTATATTGAAAACCCATCACAGCAATGAATAATTGAATACCTACTCTCAGTATTAAAACAGAGCATTCTCGTGTTCTAGTCACAGCTCACGCACTTTAACGTAACTCCTTTTACGTATACAAGAATCTGATCTTATCTTAAACGCTCCTCATGCGTTTTCTATCACCGATGATATACGAGTACTATAAATATTTCAACAGAGTAGAAGCTATCGCTGTCGATGATACCTAGGGTTTACTGAAGCGAAAAACAGATGCCAGGAGCACATGGCATTTTATAAATATTAAAGAATTGAAAGTATGTCACAAAATTAGGTATACGAATCAAAGTATGAACGATCTACTTTGAAAACTTAATTAGCACATCGAGAACTAATGAAATGAGTCAATTGAAACATTTCCGATCAAACTACAACGCTTGCCAAACTTAACCTAACGGTATGTTTCCGGTGTTCCTTATAGGCACCGAAATTTGCCATGCCGTGCCGATACGTGGGTAAAATAGTTATTTTTGTATCTAGTGCGCGAAATGCTACTTTGGTGATCGAGAACTGATTATTTTAACGAGGCGCCGAGTTAAAAAAAAGGTCGAGATCACCAAAGTATTTCGCGCTTGAGATGCAAACAAAATTTTTTCTACAAACGCTTAGCTTAATATGAAAAAAAATATTGAACTGGTTTGAACTGTTTTTCCAAATCAAGTAATTAGGTATTATAACTATGGGCAATATATTCTATGTTGAAAGCAACACTCAATGTTAAAGAAAACGTGGATTTCAAGAAATTTACCAAGTTAAAATATAAAAATCCCATATAGTTTACATGCAGTGTGCGAAGTGAGTATTTCGCACACTACTTCGCGCACGGTGTCATAGTAACAAAGGAAAATGAAAAAAAGGGTCACTTCGCATATTCTTGCCAATGCGCGAACCTTGTCATTTTTTGACGTTTGTAGAAAAAATATATTGGCTACTTATTATGTATCTCGGCAAACTCAAAAATATTATCCCGCAATTATTCTCAAAGTTATACAGAGTGCTTCGTTGGGAAACGGAGAAAAAGTGGATGGTTCCGAATATACTATATTTTATGGGTCTAACAATTTCAATAACAGAGATACAGGCTGTTTTATCAATTTGGCAGATTTTTTTGAATGGCCATAACTTACGAACCACTCCGAATATTTTATGATTTTTTGTACGATCATTTTACAACTTCTACACAAACGACTTGACTATCGGTCACTTTGGAAATCCAGGTCCGAAATAACAAAAATTTCATCCCGAAAACAACACCCTGTATTTTCGAATTTTCGAAAAACGATTTGATGCTTTGAAACAGCACAAAAATCTGAAGCAAAATATGTATTCTTCATTCTCGCGCATGTTCTTTGTCTACTTCTTTTCAATCTTTGCATTTCACGTTTATTCATTTCGAGAATCAAAAATTGATGTAATAGAAAATCATCTAATCTAATGTCAAAATGCATAAACCTGAAATGTGAAGTTTAAAAGATAGTAAACAAAGAACATTCGCGAAAGTGAAAAGTACACAGTTCACTTCAGTTTTTTGTGCTATTCCAAAACATCAAACCGTATTTCGAAAATACAGAATGTTGTTTTCGGGATGCGAAGGCATATGAAATTTATGTTAATCCGGACTTGTATTTCCAAAGTGACAGATAATCAGGTCGCTTGTATAGAAGTAGAATAATGTTCTTTACAAAAATCATAAAAATATTCGGAGTGGTTCGTAAGTTATGGCCACTCAAAAAAAAAAAGAAATCGGCCAAATTAATTAAACAACCCGTATCTCTGAAATGAAACTTGTTAGATTCATAAAATACAGGGTTGGGATAAAGTTCGGCACCAAATTAATATATTTAAAACGGAACGGACGATAATTTTTAAATTTGGTAGCTGAGTGTAATGGACCACAATGCATCTGATGAGCATATTTTCATTAACAAGATACTTCCGGTCTAACCGGAAATGACCAAATTTTTTTTTATTCAAATGGGACACCCTGTATATTTCTGCAGATTCTGAAAGAGCACTTTGTTTCGGATCTGTCCATACCAGGTTCCATGTAAAAATTAACTGTAAAAAGAAGAATTGATACAACGGATTCTTGATGAATGTGCATTAATACATAGAGATGTCTTGAGAAAAAATACTCAAGAATTTGTTAATAGACTGGCATATTGTCAGGAGGTGAACGGCAAGTACTTCGAACAATTAAATTGATTATTTTTAATAAATTTTTTCTACTAGTAAAGTAATTTCTTCTTTTAATAGATTTCATAAAAAATACGTCATGAAAAGCAGAAAGAGTTATCTACTACAAAGTATTTCGTTTTATTTCTCACTATTGATACAAATAACAACGATTTATTTATTTGAATGGATTTTTTCTCAAACGTACAAAAAGACATTTACAGAGAATTTTTACATGGAATCCGATATGGACAGATCCGAAACGAGGTGCACTTTCAGAATCTGCAAAAATATACAGGGTGTCCCATTTAAATAAAAAAATTTTAGGTCATTTCCGGTTAAACCGGAAGTATCTCATTAGTGAAATATGCTCATCAGATGCATTGTGGTCCATTACACTCAGCTGCCAAATTTAAAAAATATCGCCCGTTTCGTTTTAAAGATATTAATTTGGTGCCGAACTTTATCCCAACCCTGTATAGTATACTAGCAAACCCGGCGAACTCCGTTCGCCACCAGATGGCTTCGTTTTCTGTAACATTTCGTTTGGTGATGAAAAAATTAAGAAAATTTTTTTTGTATTTGAAAAGGAAGAATTTTATTTCATTTCACAACAGTAATAAATTCATTTCGATTACAAAAATGAAGTGTTATTTAGTTAAACTTCTCTAAGTAAATGAAAGTGAATCCAAAGTAAATACTGAATCGAAGCGTTATACGTGTCCGCAAACTATCCGGGTGTCAATTCTCGGGATCACTCGTTCGACGAACGATACGTTAGTGACATTTTGAGAGTAGATTTCATGAAATTGTTATGATTTTATCCGTTCAAAATGAATGTACACTTTCGTCCGAACGATAAGTTGACGATATGCTCAGGAATTAACTTGTTCCGAACTATTTCTTTGATTTTATTCATTCACGAACGTATACGTTCGTGAGCGAGTGATCCCGAGAATTGACACCCCGTTTTTTTTGAAATGCTCTTTGGTAAAGCATATTTTTGTTTTTTGGCCTGACGTAAACACAAACAAAGCGGATGGTTTTCCAACTGGTGAACACGTATAACGTATAACTGCCATGTAAAAAGCAATGATTTTCTAGTCAGGCCAGTAGATCTACCTTTTTAAGTAGATTTGTGAAACCGGTAGATCTACCTTTCTAAGTAGAATAATTTAACCGGTAGATCAATTGAACCGATAGATCAGATGAACAGTAGGTCATTCGAACCGTTTTGTATACGTCGATAGATCATCATTGGTTATTGATGTTCATAGATATTTGATATATTCCTTGGTATCTGTCTGACTACACTACACACCCTGTATATACTCAGAGCGTCTATTGAACATTTATGGGAAAAGTGGTACAAATGTTCGTGTTAGGAAGTAGAAAATTACAATATTTGGCATTTTTATGAAGAGACCCTGTATAAATCAAACCACCATCGATAGTAAATCATTTGAAATTCAAAAACTTCTTCGTTTCTGTTGAAATGTCCCTGTGATAATGCAGAAATTCAAAATATTCGACATGTTTATAGGAGCACCCCGTATGAATCCGAAGCATAGTATCTATATTTAAAATTCCACCTCCTATAACGAATCACTCGAAATTCAAAAGCCTCTTCAATTTCATTGCAAGCTTTCTGTTATAACGTAGAAATGTGAAATAATTGATAGATTTATAGAAACACCCTATATTATCTAAAAACGTACCTGTATTAAACATGCACATAAAAATTTTGAATTATTTTCATCAGCTTTCTTTGAACCTGGAAAAAATACTTTTTATCCAGAATAAACAGAACATGCCACCATGGGTATTCGAAACCGGTACACTACCAGGTCCACACACCTAGACGTTAGTCGTTACACCACTTGCCTTGTTACACGTGACGACTGTTTATCTCAGACTTCAACGGGTTTTAACATGTAAACATATCAGGAAATGGAAAAAATACAGGGTGTCCGGTAAACCTTGTACAATATTGAAACTGGTGATAGACCAGGTCATGACTGTTCAGAATATCATAATTTCACCTCAGTAAAAATATCACCATTTTCGAGATAATGGGCATTTTCTAAATATCTAGAAAATCGCTACCTCACCTTCGTTTTTGAGTGCTATGTCTTCAAATTAAGACTAATTCAAATATCGTTGTTGCTGAAGATTAATGATGAACGATGTTTTCAGACGTACAACAGTTTTTCAGAAATTGATACATTTTTCAAGAAATAGAGGTGAACGGAGTCGAGGTAGTGATTTTCTAGATATTTAAAAAATGTCCATTATCTTGAAAATGGTGATATTTTTACTGAGCTGAAATTCTGATATTCTGAACAGTCATGACCTGGTTTATCACCAGTTTCAATATTGTACAAGGTTTACCGGACACCCTGTTTATTGAAATATCGATAATTATCATAATACATACAGTTTCATATCATTTCCTGGCGTATTTTTTCCTAAAATACGAATAATCCCCGAATTTTGTTCTCATTACGTTATTTGTCAGTGAAAAGAGAAATTCGGTTTAGTAGAAACCTCAAATATCACTGCGACCTGAAATGATTCTTTTGATCGCTGAAATGTTAGGAATTCGTTGAATGAACGTTGAAGTTGATGATTTCATATGGACTTACCTATTCAAATAACGTTTTCCACTCGAAACGAACAAATGTTCACATGAGACGTACCTAGGTCAAAAATATTTTCTTCTTCCTGGTTATTTCAGAATTCCTGCAACGAATATCTTCGTTAATTAACGTTATAGAACTACTCGAAAACGATATTCGTACCTTTTTTGATTTGGATCTGGCCTTTTTCTTCTGAAATGAGGAAATTGTTGAAAGCACTTCCCTCTCGAAAGGAGACTTGACAGTTGTCATTGAATTCGATGTCATAAATAATGAAAATTTCAGAAATGTCAGAAATTTACCAATTTCTTACGTTATTCTCGATATCTTGAAATTTTTCCTGAATTTTCTTTGCTACAAACCTTCCTCTTGAATCACTCTATCTATTAAAAAAACGCATCCAAATCCGTTTCGTAGTTTCAAAGATCTAAGCATACATAGGGACATAGGGACAGAGAAATCGACTTTATTTTATACTATGTAGTGATTCGGAACCACCTAGAGGTGCTTTATTCATCCTCCACTTTGTTTCGTTTCCCAATGAAACGCTCTGTATTGTAGGTTCAATAATGTGGTATTGCATTGTTTAGTGCAATACGCTGAAAATGTCAATTCGTTCAGATGGCCTGAGAAGGAAACTACCTAAGTAATTCGCATTTCCTATCTAAAATAGATAAAGAACCTGAATCAATCAAGTTCATGAACTTCATGGTAGATTTAAATGAACGACGGAAATGTGTATCAGCAACTGTACCGAAGCAGCGTAATCTGAAGATGTTCTTGACTGTTTTTTATGGTCTCATATATTTTTCAGTCTAGGTTAATTTCAATGCAGTTCTAGAAATTTGCATATTTTAAGTATCTCAATAACGACTTCATGATTTTTTCTTCGAATGGCTCTTTCGACACATTCCTTAAGGAAGTGTTAAGTTTTAATTTTTTCAAGATGCAGATATAATTTAAGTATTATCATAAAATAATTCGAGAGGAATTTCGATAATAAACAGGACACTTGTTAATTATTCCTCCCTTGACCCTTTTTTTTCACGGAATGACCCTGCGAAAATATTCAAAATAATTTAAAGTAATAAATGTGGCAAAATGAACGAATTTGAATAATACTTCATCATCTTATTTTGAGAAGGAATGCATTAAAACAATTTTGACTCCGATGTGAAGCCAGATTCTTTTCAAATATTGTCAAATATATCAATTCGATGTGGTACAAATATGAAACGTAGTTACTTAATATTGTTACTCGAAAACTCGCCAAAAGTTTGTAGAAATCTTTCGTCTAGGAAATTAATGAAATAATAATATTCAGATTTTTGGTCCATTTTTGTGCAGTGGTTATAAATGGCTCATCGATTGTTGTAGTTAATTCGAGAAAGCACTGACATGAAGCCAAAAGCTTTTTCGTGCTTATTCATAATGAATAAAAGGCCTGGCGTTCGCATTTTAATCTTCGGAAGAAATATATGAATATCAGAATATCGAATTTACCCAGGAGCGGAATACGCTTTTCAAGTTATTTATTATTTTTCCAATATAGAGTAGTGCTCATAACCTTCTAAATAACTGACGCGAAAAATTCTCTTTCTTTTTACTTGCTGATCAAGACGAATAAGTTAGCCGTGAAACGAAGTGCCTTTCAAATTATCCAACAGATTTATGTTTCTCGAAGTAAATAAGCACAATTTCTAAATTCATTCTGGCGTGCATGATGAATTTCCGAACTTACTTGAAAAGAAATTTCAACACATTATCAACTGTTAAACCATAAACAATAACCATCGGAACTTCTCATGTAGCAGAAAAATATCCGGCATATGTATTTCAAAACTTTCAAACAAGAGTTGCTTTACTGCAGATTCGTTTCCAAACGAGCTACGTTTTGATTAAGAACGAGTGGAAGAATGAGCCTTCTGTACGATTATTATTTATAATAATTTTTTTCATCTTATTCGCCCAATGTTGATTGAAATATTCAATATTTCTTATCTACAATATACTTTCAATATGTATCGTCGAAGTTTTCTAGTAACTGAATCTAAAAGAAATACTCTTTAAATTCGTATTTGTGAATTGTACATATTAGTATTGTCAACTTGGGGAAGCTGTAGAAGCTGTAAATTTCTTTCGACTTCATATTCTGTAAAGCACATGTGAATAATAACGAAAAATGTCAATTAAAACTAAGTAGTACTTCTCTTAGCCAAACGAGATATAATGATTTTAATTCATGCGTTTTACATTGAATGATAGTATATTATGCAACGAGCGTATAATGATAGCTATTATTCACGAGGTGAAGTTTAGGCTACGAGCCATAGGCGAATGGCCCAAATCACCGATTGAATAACATTCAATATACGCGAGTAGCATACTATACTTTTTTCACGACTACTGAATACATTTCTTGAAGATTTTAATATTTTGCGACGAGACAAGACCCTTCTATGACAAGCGTGGAAAAAGTCAAGTTGACACATGATAAATCGTTGGAGAACTGGTCATTGTATATTTGTGATAAAAAAAATTTTAATTTATATAATAAATGTAGATTTGACCCCTGTATACCCATTTTTCTTAGTTGGATTACTTTATGAGACTGAAGAAATGCCAATTTAATGAATATTATATCAAATCTATGAAGCATCTGACAGCAGTGAACAATACCTCATTATTATGTTTATGCAAATTCCGTTGGCATCGATGAAACTGAGACTAAAATAAGTTTTGTTATTTGCTGTTGTTCTCCACAGATAAGTGATCAATAATTATTGAATATAATCATATGAATCTGAGATATTTCCGCAGGATTTTACGACAAGTTATTGTATAACGAACAGGTTCACCACAGTATTAGGAAAGAGTTATATGAAATATTGAGGATCATTTCCAGTCCAACCTACCTGAAAAATATCGAATTGGTGGCTCGAAGGACCATGAAAATTATCCTAGCTCGAGGATTATGAAAACTATCGACTATTTCGATCCGTCTTTAGGGACCCTTGAAATAGAAGATTTGCAATAATTGTCCTAAGTTGTAGGACCACGAAAGTACACTTATATTCTGCTGTATACAAAATATAATGATTTTGAGGTATTGAAATTAAACACTTTCTACCTAAAAGCTATTTAATTAACACCTACTGAATGATCACTAGAACTCACAACTTTGAGTTAGTGATACCTTAACTTTTGAATGCACTGATTTGTAATATTATTCTCTGTTTGAGAATATGTTCACGGTTCGAATTCTACCAATGCACTGCCTGACCTGTTGCATATAGGTCGAACAGACCCTCTCAAGTACCACTTGAACTTGGGGCTGTTGCTAGGCAGAGTTTAACACATATTTCCCTGTGGAATGCAGGGAGATTTCTTAATATAGATCTAGACCGAATATTTGTTTACATTTATGTTGAACGAAATATTCGAGTCCAGATAAAATTCTACACTACCCTTTTTCATACGGTCAAAAACCAATCCTTTTCTCTTTCCCAAACCGCTGATGACTTCATCGATTTGCCGGAAACACTTTACCGTGTTCATCCTGATTTGGAAAGCATGTTTTTTTCCCGTAGATCTGGAGGAAAATGAATCTTCTAGCAGCGAGGATGCCGCAGCGACAAAGGATCGAACTTTAGGATGGTCTGAAAACGGATCCACAGCCGGTTCCACGTCGGATTTGTCATCCAGCAACTCCCTGGAGGGTCGGAAAAGTTTAAGAGGTTACATATTTTATGCTCTATCCCGGCTCGCTTTACTTAACATTGAAATATTGACCGTTTATTCAACAGGAGGGTGAGAAAGGAACCTTCCACCCTATTCGCGATGTCTTCATGAAGGTTTGATATAGCCAGAAATGAGAAAGCAGAAATCTTTCCCGTAAATTTATTTTTACAGGGTGTTTGTAAATGAGTGCTACAAACTTTAGGATGTTATAGTTCGATCAAAATAAATGAATAATAGTTTATTATGCAACTAGCGATAAATGATAGCTATTATTCACGAGGTGAAGTTTAGGCTACGAGCCGTAGGCAAGTGACCCAAATCACCGAGTGAATAATAGACATTATACGCCAGTAAGATACTATACTTTATTCACGACTTCTGAACATATTTCTTGAAGATTTTAACATTTGGTGACCGTGACAAGACCCTTCTATTACAAGTGAGAAAAAAGTCAAATTAACACATGAGAAATTTTTTGTACCTTGTCATTGTATATTTGGTTATGAAAGTAACTTCAATTGATGTAATGAAAGTGAATTTGGCTCTCGATTGACAAGATATACCCATATTTGTTAGTTGCAGTACTTCAGAATACCGAAGAAATATCAATTTAAAGAATTTTATATTAAAGCTCACTCTATGCAGTATCTGAGAGCAGTATACAGGGTGTTTCATCATAAACTGGACAAACATATATTTTCGTGTAGAGGACATCGGGAGAATCATTTTTGCCTTTTACAATATATCCCGTTTTCGAAGCATAAGCGAGATACAGGGTGTCAAACGTCATTTTTGAGCAAGATTCTTATGAGTGTGGTCAGTTATGTATAACACTTGGTGTAACGGTTTTTGGTCAAATCTCAGTATTTTTGGGTCCTCTATCCAGAAAAGTTGACGAACTCCGAAAAAAAATTTACAAAATGGCGGAAAACCTGCAATGTTCCAAATTTTTTTTGCGGTTGTCAAATTGACTTTTGTTTTCTGAATGAACACAATTTTTTAAGACTTTCTGTGAAAAAATTTTTTCAAAAATCGAACACAAATTTTTTTTTACATGTCTACAGCGATGAAAAAATTTCACTCGAAATGAATGAAATTTTGTACAATTGTACTTCTTGAATTATCAATCACGAATATGAAAACAGAATCGTAAAATATCGAACGGTTTCGTTACTACAGTCATTCAAATGTTTCGTTCGGACCTCTGAAATATTGAAAATAAAATTGTTTTGGGTTCTAGAATCAAAATGATTAAATTATTCCCATGTCTAAACATTTTAGATGAATAACGAAAAAAATCAGTAAAACTTAGTTGGGACTCGAAACGACGTAGGTATTAAATAGGGAAATTGCACTGTTCTAAGGATATTAATATTCGTTGCCAGGCAACGGTAGTCTGTAGTTCATAGAGTTTGACTACTGGCTAAATTATATTCACTGAAATTAAAATACCAGTCCAACTCTATGAACTACGAACTACTGTTGCCTGGCAACGAATATTAATATCCTTAGAACAGTGCAATTTCCCTATTTAATACCTACGTCGTTTCGAGTCCCAACTAAGTTTCATGATTTTTTTCGTTTAAATTCATCTAAAATGTTTAGACATGCCAATAATTTAATCATTCTAGAACCCAAAACAATTTTATTTTCAATATTTCAGAGGTCCGAACGAAACATTTGAATGACTGTAGTAACGAAACCGTTCGATATTTTACGATTCTGTTTTCATATTCGTGATTGATAATTCAAGAAGTACAATTGTACAAAATTTCATTCATTTCGAGTGAAATTTTTTCATCGCTGTAGACATGTAAAAAAAAAATTTGTGTTCGATTTTTAAAAAAAATTTTTCACAGGAAGTCTTAGAAAATTGTGTTCATTCAGAAAACAAAACTCAATTTGGCAACCGCAAAAAAAAATTTGGAACATTGCAGGTTTTCCGCCATTTTGTAAATTTTTTTTCGGAGTTCGTCAACTTTTCTGGATAGAGGACCCAAAAATACTGAGATTTGACCAAAAACCGTTACACCAAGTGTTATACATAACTGACCACACTCATAAGAATCTTGCTCAAAAATGACGTTTGACACCCTGTATCTCGCTTATGCTTCGAAAACGGGATATATTGTATAAGGCAAAAATGATTCTCCCGATGTCATCTACACGAAAATATATGTTTGTCCAGTTTATGATGAAACACCCTGTATTCTAGCTCATTGTTAATGAATAATTTTTGGGTATTATTATGGCTGAGCAAGCAGACGTATAATGGGTGGATTATACAATAGTCGTGGATTAAAGATTATATCAACTTTCCCTCTAAAACGCACCGTTTTCAAAATGGTGTTGCAATAAAAAACGTTTTTTTTTGCTAATATCTCCGGACATGTTATCGTACAGAAGATAGCCAATAGTCTCAATCGGTGGTTGGTGGGTGTTTTCCACCAACCTTCACGCTAATGGAAAAAGTTCGGTTTTTGAGATGCCCATTTTAAACACAATGTTTTCTACACAAGAAGGGTCATAGGTTCTGCAGTCGACCGTTTTTTGGTGGAAGTCAACTTATATGTTGAAAAACATGGTGAATTTTCTGACAGTATTTTCTCAAATATCTTTATCAACAGTAAAAAAATTTATAATTTTTTCACATAAAAGTTAAGTTTTTTAGAAAATTATCGATTTTAGAGCTTATCATCAAGAGTGCCTATCTTTTGTGTAGAAAACATTTGTTAATCGATTGGGTGTCTCAAAACCGTACTTTTCCCATCAGCTCAGAAGTTGGCGTCCCAACACCCTTAACGTTTCAAAACCTTCAGCAATTAAATTTTTCGTGAAGAATTGGCAGTAATGCTAAACTTATGAAAAACTGCGGGCTTTCCCTGGAATTTGTCATTATGTGGTACCTATGGAATTTCGATGTTTTTATATCAATTATTGTATGTACCTAAAATGAACTAATCGAAACATTATGTGTATGTTCAAAGGTTATTTATGGACTAAAAAAAATTCTGGAGCTTCTTCTTACTACTCTCTCTGATGCATATTACCAATTTTCTCTCGTGAGGAAATGACTGACCAAATTTGCTTCTGTTTCCCGGACTATTAGTAACATCTGTTTAACGAGAAAATATCCATCAGAAAAAGAGTACGTAGTGAACAGAGCTTATGAATAGACAGAAAAATCGCAGGAAAGATTTTGAAATGGGTTAATGTTATGTAATGCAGAATTAATTTGATTAATTCTGCGTTGTTTCAGCTGATTTACACATTGCGAAATGCGTTCAATTTGAATTTTCATTCCATATTTTTACGTAAACGAAAAAATAATATTACCTAAATGAAATAATAGAAGCGATATATCATAAATCGTAGATTTACTATTTTTTTCGAGTCGATGTCACATTTATCCAATCTATTGAATTGCAAATAACACAGACTTGTTTCCCCATCAAGAATTGATTTCAGAGTTTATCATTTAAAGTTGATTGTCTCAAAAATGATTTGTACCGGCAGAATATCCAAGAATAATTCCATTTTCTGACATAATTTTTATTCAATCCTTGAATGTTTTTCGGTATAACTAAAACCCAGAAAACATCTGATATTTAAATCTGTCAAATATGATGCTTTCTTCCACTCGTGTAAGGGAATCCGTTGTAATATAACTTGAATTCCACCCACTTAAAGCAAAATATTTCTCTTTCATAATTTTCCTCGCACATTTTGGCGCACCAAAATTAAGTTAGCAGAAAATCAAAATCTTTCGAATAATTTCAATTAATATCTGTTGAACATTTCACAAAGGAAAACAGTAAATTTACAAACGATTACAGAAACATTGCGTGAAAATATGAAATAACAGCAACTCAATAGTTTTGAGAACTACGCCAAGTAACAGAGCTACAAATGATTAGTTTTTTGACAAAAATACTACCTGGACGCCACCTGTGCCATTCCGTGCAGGACAGTCCGTAGTTTATTCCCACCATGTTTTCAACACGAAAATGCCATTTTTTTAATTGTTCTTAACAAAAAACCACAAAAATACGCGTTCTTTTTAGTTTTTTCGTTGTAGAATGGAAACTATTGATGCAGTGATAACGTTGCAATGGGATGAATTGTAGAGAATTACATTGTGAAGAGAATGATGGTCAAACGATCCGATCGAATAATTAAAACTGGAGAAAAGAGGAAAAAACCGGAAAATTGCGTGTTTTTTCTTTTAACTCATAACTCTGCCATTTTGCAATATTAAGAACTGAAACTTCACATGATAGTAGCTATTGACGTGCAATTCATGTGTGCCAAAATAGGATTTGGTCGGATAAATAGTTTTCACATAATTCCCATTTGAATTTTTTTTGGACATATTTTCGCGGAGAGCTGGATGCGTTTGAGGTCGTCCGATCGAAATTAAAAAAATTGATTTGGAAAGAAGACGTGATCAGTTTCAAAACGTCTATTCTGATTTTTCAATAAAACGCGTTTAAGTGTGTTAAAAACTAGTGAGAACATGAGGGAAAACGGCCGACCGAGCGAGAGCGGTCGAGTGGAGAGGAAATAAGCGAATCGAGGGGAAACGTATATGTGTACAACATTTGGTGCGCTCTGCGACCGTTGGCTTCCGCGGCGTTTCCCCTCGATTCGTTCATTCCCTCACCACTTGACCACTCCCGCTTGGTCGGTCGTTTTCCCTCATGTTCTCACTAGTTTTTAACACACTTAAACGCATTTTAGTGAAAAATCAGAATAGACGTTTTGTTACTGATCACGTCTTCTTTCCAAATCAATTTTTTCAATTTCGATCGGACGACCTCAAACGCATCCAGCTCTCCGTGAAAATATGTCCAAAAAAAAATTCAAATGGGAATTATGTGAAAACTATTTATCCGACCGAATCCAATTTTGGCACACATGAATTGCACGTCAATAGCTACTATCGTGTGAAGTTTCAGTTCTTAATATTGCAAAATGGCAGAGTTATGAGTTAAAAGAAAAAACACGCAATTTTCCGGTTTTTTCCTCTTTTCTCCAGTTTTAATTATTCGATCGGATCGTTTGACCCATCATTCTCTTCACAATGTAATTCTCTACAATTCATCCCATTGCAACGTTATCACTGCATCAATAGTTTCCATTCTACAACGAAAAACTAAAAAGAACGCGTATTTTTGTTGTTTTCTGTTAATAACAAATAAAAAAATGGCATTTTCGTGTTTAAAACATGGTGGGAATAAACTACGGACTGTCCTGCTCGGAATGGCACAGGTGGCTTCCAGGTAGTATTTTTGTCAAGGAAATATCTCTATTGCTTGGCCTAAACACAAACACTATCTACAGGTAATTTTTCAGTTATCGAAATGGAAATTCACAAAATTATATAGCGAAAAACTGCCGTTGTTTGTGAATGTATAGAATTTAGTATAATATTACATAACCTATTGTCACATTAATACGAACATTTTTGGGTAAACGGATTGAATTATGTTCTGTAAATTTACAAATTCGAGTTCAATTTTACAGTGATTGTAAATTCACTCTGATTCCTACTGGCCTCAAATAACTAATGATTCTTACTGTAAATAATTCTAACAGTGAGATTCCATGTTTTTATTTGATATATAATTCAGTGACTTTTCACCCAATTATTCAATCAATGTGACACCTTTCCAGTTTTATGAAATGAAACACCGACTCGTTGTCAAGAACTGAAAAATGTAAACCTTTCAATGGTGAAAACTAGTGTGTACTGACAGAAAATCTAAAGAATAACCTCATTTTCTGACAAACTTCATTGAAATTTTTTTTTGGACTAACTTAAATTCAGAAAACATCTGGAATATACATCTGTTAAATATGATGCTTCCTTTTCCCCGCGTAGGCGAATCCGTTGAAATATAACTTGAATTCCACCCACGGAGTGCAGAATTTTTCTTTGTCATAATTCTCCCTCGCGCATAGTATTTTGGTCGTTTTTCGCGGACCAAACTCAAGTTAGCAGAAGAACAATTCTTTTGTTTCCCCCATCACTCCGGAACCCCTTGTTTTGTCACCGCACCACATTCATGCAGGATCACGAATATCAAACAAAGAGAATGCACATCGCAGCAGCATACAACCGCCCCTACGACTCGTCGCAAACAAGGGTGTTCATTTAGAATGTTTCACCCTCAATAGTCACTCATTACCGCAGCTCAAATCTTTAAATCTCCCCATATGCTGCCTTTTTACCGCGATCGTCATTATGAATTGTTCATAAGCGTGAACGTTTTGACGTAATTGGAATTTAATTCATTTTCAAATTAAGGGAATGCAACAGGGGTTCGCATATTTTCATGAAATTCGTTGTTCAATTTCGACAATTCGTTTTTAAACGCTTTTATTTTCAAACGTACAATAATAACGCCATTTTTCGACTGACAGGATCATCGAAAATTTCTATTTCTCCGCCAAGGAGGAAAAGTGTTGCTAAGCAACACTTTTGCGTCCGGCGGCAGGAAAAGTGTTACTATGCAAAAGATGAATTAGAATAATTGGTAATAACCATGATCTACCTTTTTAAACAGATCAATAAATGCAAATTTCAAGTACTTACTGTTATTCATATCGGTAACATTCAAGTTCCTTCAATCACCAGTGACCATAGTTATGAAAATCGTGGAAGGATCTATATAAAGCACCAATACATACTGACTTTATAATGAAATTCAATTGTAACAATAAATACATTATTTGCTTTCATCAAATTCCTCTGTGATAGGTTTTCAGTTATCCACAAATGAACTTCGTTCTTTCTCGTAATTTCAATATTCCTGAAACGAATATTTTTATCAATAAACGTAATAGAACTATTCAAAAAGGATATTCGTACCTTGTTTTATTCGTATCTATTTATTTTCCTTCTTAAAATTGCAAATATCTTAGAGCATATTTAGCCTGTGAATTCGCTTGAAAGTTGTCATCGTTCTTCGTTCTTTCTTCTAATTCCAAAGTTCTTGGAACAAATATTTTCAGTAGTAATAAACGTTATTGAACGATTAAAAAAAGATATCCATACCTTGTTTCATTCGGATCTGGCCTATTTCTTCTAAAATGAGCATTTTCCCGATAGACTTCCTCCTCTTAAACACACATGACAGTTGTCAGAATTTTCCGATGTCATAAATAAATCAATTTTAAGAAATGTCAAAAAATCAAAATTATAGCGATCGTAAATGGATAGAGTCATGTGCGTAAATGTAAATCATACTGAAGATGGATATTCAGATTTTCATGAATTTCAAAACGTTTGAAAATAAAATAACATATTTCATTCGGATGAGAAGGGACTTTTCATGGCTCGTTTCAATTGCCAGCCTCACTGCGTTCGGCTGTCAAACTCAAGCTCGCCATGAAAAGTGACACTTCTCCTCCTTATAAAATAATATACTATTTCCACTAGGTAACCGTGTGATTTAGTTTCTCTCGACCATATTTATTTCCGATATTATTTCGAATTATTACTCAGTGTGGGGTGTCTACTTTTGAAGGGAACAAACTTCGAGGGGTGATTATACAAGTGATTTGCAACAAATAATGTCATATAACAAATGGTTGAAATGTTGACGGTTATTCTTCAATTTAACTTTTCTTGATTTCAGGAAAATTTTCAAGTTTTTTCTCTAAAAAGGTCATTATTTTGTTTTCCTTGTAAATTTGACCACATATTCGGAAAGTCTATGTGCAGAAAACACTCTAATTGCAGGCGTGGTAATGAGAAATATATCACGATTTTGAAGTTTAAAATCAGTCCTATTTTCCAATGGTATTTTCGATGAAATATTAATAATTATGCACACATTTCCTTTTCAGTAAAAAATACCTTATTTAGTGTACTTTCGAATGACATATCAACTTTTTTGCTAGCCACAAATTCTGCACCCTTATATCATGGCTAATCTGATAACAACAAAACAATCTACAAATTCCGAACCTTTTGCTCTATTCTGAAGCTCTTCGTGATCGAATTTTAATGTAGAATTATGAAGATGGTCAATTAATCTTGAATCAAAATAATGACGAAGAAATGAACCTCCTTCTCCAATTTATTTGACACATCGTTTTCGTACTAAATCTACAACTCTATAAAGTTCATAGTTTTTCTGACGCATTTCTGCACAACACAATTTTATTCTTTTGATGAGATCCTTCCTTGTCTGAAAGCAAATAAGATATACTTTCTCTTCTCTCTTTCTAGACATAAAAATCCAAAGGCGTAATATCGGGCTTTTCGGTGGCTATCTGACCGTATCTTCCAATCCATTGTATCGCAATATATTCAATAGAACTTGCCATTACGACTATTATGTGCTGAGCAGCCATTCATTTGAAACTAGACATTTTATCTGTTAGACAGGTGCATTTTATCGAATATATCAGTCAAGTTGCTCTGGATTAATCTGTTGAATTCTTCAACATCAAAGTGATCGGATAGTATAACTGGTCCGAAAAGTTTTCGTCTCATGGCTGGCAACCTCATGTTAACTTATGTTGGAAATGAGAAACAATAATCGCATGAGGGTTTTTTCTCTGCCATAGATGGTTGTTTCATGAATCAATCACACCTGATTTCGTGAAAGTGGTCACATCAGTCCTTAATATCCTATTGCCCCCACTCTTCTGAATTATTCTGGTATCAACTACAAAATGTAAGTCTGGTCTCAGATAACAAATGAATTGATGATTTCCTTGAAATTATACTAAGATTCATTCACGAAGAGCTTCAAAATAGATCAAATTTAGTTTCGGAATTTCTAGACTTTTTCGTTGTTATCATGTTAGCCATGATATTATAGCGGAGAATGAGCAGCTATCACAAAAATTGATATGTCATTCGAAAGTACACTAAATGAGGTATTTTCACTGAAAAGAAAGCGTGTGCATAATTATTAATATTTCATCGAAAAACCCATTGGAAAAATAGGACTGATTTTGTTAACTTAACAGATTCGTGCTTAATATCTCATTATTCCCTTGTGATAAATGAGTATTATTATGGCCGAGCACAGAGACGTACAATGGGCGGATTTCACAATGGTTGTGGATAAAATCCATTATTCAATAAAAACATAGTCACTTCAATTATTCATACACTACCCTGTGGCAATATTCTACTAACTTGCCAGAAGTCATTAAGAAGTAGCTCTATTCCTGCGGATAGCTATATCCTGGCGCCATAAGTTGTGACAAGGTCCATTTATGAATTAATCGCTGTAAGTGTGATAAATGTAGAAAGCTGGCGGATTTAAATTGGTCCCGCATTATCCAGTATTCTAGCTCCGCTAGCACACGACTCTGGTAGATTCACTCGAGTAGCCCCCTATGAAAAAAATGAATATAATCCGTGATATATTCCAGCAGCGTGCTCATTTAATTTATTCTAATGGAAAGTGACTCCATTGAATTCATGATACGAAGAGATAAGTCTTTGAATCGGAAGCTGCTGATTATTTGCAGTGGTGCTGTAGGATGTTGCCGTTAGTTTATTTGCGCATATATGTCTGCAAATTGAAGATAAAAACTTCTCGGTTGAGTTACATTTGATTTCGTACGTACTCAGTTATTCGTTCGACAGTATGATTCGATTATCATTACTGCAAATAAAACAATCAAAAAGTTTCAGAACAATTTCTATTCAATTATTATTTACTTTTCGTGCATGATTTATATTCTTCAATTATTTCAAGTTATAGGTTAAATTCTGTAGTCCATCAAACGACTTCGCAATGAAATCATTGAAAGGGGGCCACCAAACATGTTGCTTCTCAATAAAATCCATTTGAAAGAGAATTTTTAATATCTAACAATATAACAAGAATATACAGGGTGGCCATTTGAAAACGAAACAGACGAGATTACAGACGAAATAAATTTTTTCGATAGAAATGCTCGGACAGGTCGATTTCTGTTTCGAGGGGGACAACTTAAGATGTAGGTTACGGACGCATAGCGCTTCAACCCTTGCTACTACAACCCTCACCCCCAATTTTTGAATAGGGAAGATGGGGTGAGTGATACCTCATTTGAAAGGTATTTTTATACTGATTTCAGCACAGTAATTGTTTTTTCATTTTATGCATTAGTTCTCGAAATATTCTTAACTAAGTATTTGAAAATGAAGTGGTGTTTTCATGGCACTTGTAGTGTTTTTTTGTGAAAAATCGACATTTTGAGCTTCGAAACAACCATGACTGTGGCTTCCTTCCTCCAATCCACTGACATAGAAATCTTTAATCAAGATGTCGAACAAACAAAGCGTATTGCGAAGGAGCTCAATCTTGCTGAAACTCAATCTAAATTATCTTCGATATAATTTGCAGTATTTCCAATAACATGCGGTAACACTTGATCGATAGAAATCTCCAAAAAGTCCAAATACGTACATATCACTAATCAGATTACCAGGTAAGAAAATCAAATCATTAATGATGCCACAGAAATATTCCAGTCCCAATTCTTGAAACGATTTCCGACTTAATTATGAAGTGTTTTCTCAGTTGGCTTCAATAATGTTTTCATTTTGTTGATTATTGAATTCATATCTTTTTTAAAAAATTGAGAATCGATAATTTTTTATTTATTACGAACAGATCATTAAGTTGGCTTACTGGTTCTTTGACATGTGAATTATTCTTAGTTTTGAATCGAGACTTGTATGTGTTCTAATTCATTGTTCGACATGGTTTATTCAATTGCAGAGCGGGTGGAAATAATTTCACTTTTTTTTGCAAACAATCAATGTGCGAATAGAACCGCAGAATTCTTCAATCAACGACATTTAGATAAACATGGTTGTTTTGAAGCTCAAAATGTCGATTTTTCACAAAAAAACACTACAAGTGCCATGAAGAACCACTTCATTTTCAAATACTTAGTTAAGAATATTTCGAGAACTAATGCATAAAATGAAAAACCAATTACTGTGCTGAAATCAGTATAAAAGCACCTTTCAAATGAGGTATCACTCACACCATCTTCCCTATTCAAAAATTGGGGGTGAGGGTTGTAGTAGCAAGGGTTGAAGCGCTATGCGTCCGTAACCTACATCTTAATTGTCCCCCTCGAAACAGAAATCGACCTGTCCGAGCATTTCTATCGAAAAAATTTATTTCGTCTGTAATCTCGTCTGTTTCGTTTTCAAATGGCCACCCTGTATAGCATACCATAAAAGTTACTTGTACGGAGAATTATGGAGGCAAATCCACGCACTCGTCGATTTTAAATTTAATATTTCTAATATATAAACTGTGATACTTCAAATGAAAGGTAATATGATTACCTATTCAACGATGTGGCTGAAAGCAGAATTGGTTGTGCCGTTTTCTCATTGAAAGATTAGGAAATAATTTACAATTTATGATCGCGGAGTCGTGCAATCAGAACATTATTCTTTTATTAATTATCACTAGGAGAATTCTAAGGCAGGTCTTCCCATGTTTGTTTGAATTTGAAATCTCTCACCTCCTACTCCCACACTTTTTTTTCGAATAGTAATTTATGGATCGTGACATATCAAATTAAAAGTAATTTTTCGTCGATCTCAAATAAAAGGGGATTTCAGTGTGAACGAAATTGATCATTAATGACCAATTTCAATGCTCAAATTATGCTATTTTAATGTGCAATCGTACAGAAAGTACTCAGAAGCACCACGAGAAATGTCAAAACTCAACTGGAACATAGATACATAAAAATTTTAAAATATCAAATGTGAGTCTTGTGCAAAATGAGGATGTATTTCAATCAGAATTCATACGCAATTCAATTGAGATCGGAATATCTTGTAATCAACTTGGTTATTAATCGAGCAACTAAAGGTCTCGAGCTATTAACGCGTGAGCGAAGCGAACGACAACATATTATATTCCACCAAGAGCGTAAAGGTGAAAACTTTAGTCTGTCTACATCATACTGTCTGTCCCTCCGTATTCCCGTATAAGTGTAGTGATATTGGATTTGCTGAAAAAATAAGTTGTAGTATTCACAGAGTTTCTTTTTCATTGATTTTTTTTCTTTCCTATCATATGGTGTGGCTGTGTATCTTGACAAATATAGGTAAAAATCAGAAAGAAGACGAAAAATAAGTAGGCAATGAATATCCTTTCCTCTACACCAAAAATTAGTAAATTCTGATAAATAATGACTGTTTTACTCAGAAACCCTTTCGATATTCAAATTCGGAGATATCTGTATATAAATACATACCTGACACGTAGAACGGTCTTGTAACATCAATATCTCCAACCCTTCTGAGTTAATCTGGCCTGGTGTATCTTAGTAACTAAATCCAAACTTTCAATTCAACGCTGTCAATATTTCAATGTTTTTTCGTCAATTCGAAGTTCGAGTATGTAACAAATCAATATTTACATAGACAGTTCAACGCGCTGCAACAGAGATTTCCAATGGATAGCTAAAGAAACGTCTACGAACGACCTCAAGCTCCCAAAAATGGAGGTCCAGTCCCCCCCTTCCCCAACAGCCACAAACCCCCTATCAATAGAATCGGCAATCGAGAAAAAATGGTACGAAAGGAAAAGCACCAGGTAGCCTGGACCGGCGAAGGCATCATAACCAAAATCGACAAGAAAGAGACCAAAAATCCAGGTCGACCCATGTGAGAGCCCCTCCAGGTCGGATGAGTTCCAGTCATGTCAAAGCTGGTGCTGCAGTCCTGTGGAGAACTTCAATTTCGAGCATTTTCACAGAAGACACGAAAGGACCGATCCTCAAAAATATGGGAGTAATCCTATGCTATTGGAACAGAGAGGGAGTCATCCTGATATTTATGGGGATATGAATAGGTGTAGACACGATATGATGGGGTGTTGTTCCTACCATATGGCGCCTCCACCTTGTTATTTTTACGGTGATAGAGGGTACAGATGGACACCGCCACCATATGCGAAGGTAAGGTTATCGAATCACTGCGCAACCACAAGATGGTCCTAATTAGTCAATAGATGTGCTGCAAACTACTCTGACCGGCAAAATAATCGATACACTCAAAAAATCGATACACTCAAAAAATCGATGAATTTTGTTAATTCATAAATATGTTGTTTCAAGTCCGATTCAAATTATTTTTTTTCAATTGTAGGTATGTTCATCCCATAGAGATAGAATAGTATTCTATTCTATATAATAATAATAGTATTCTATTCTATTCTATCTCTATGGTTCATCCTCAATCAACCACCAGTTTTGAATTTCGAAAAAACTCGTCGTACGTCATTTTATACAGTTATATGTTTTTTTACCTAGCTTAAGAACCACCCCTGGTGTGTTCCAGTTGTTCCACCGTGTGATTTCTTATTCCATCATCAATACACATCTTCTTTTGACAATTTAATTCTTCATTGATAGCAATAGCTCAATTTTTGTTAAAGATACATGGCTCTTATATTATGTTTTCACTCAGTTTTCACTTTATTTTCATAAGGATTTAAGGTTAGATCTGTGAAATTACTTTCGTAGCCATAGCGAAATAGTGGAGTTGTTGTTGCTCTGAAAACGCTGTATCTTTAACAAAAATTGAGCTTTTGTCATAAATGAAGAATTAAATTACCAAGAGAAGATGTGACTTGATGACAAAATAAGAAATCACACGGTGGAACAACTGGAACACACCAAAGGTGGTCCTGAAGTCAGGGTAAAAAACATTTTTTGTTTCACCCTGTATGAAATGACGTACCGGGTTTTTCACCATAATTTGACCCCCCCTTTAACTTTGTTACTGAAGGAGATACAGAAAAATGTTTCGTATAAAAGTTTCACGAAATCAACTGGGGTTTTTCGAGTCCAGAAACTGAAATATATACAGGGTGATCAACATATTGATGGCAACTTCATTTTTTCAAATGGAATGCCCTGTATATTTTTCCCCTGATTTCGAATATGGAACATATGTTAGTCTATTCTTCTTATTCTTAGCACCACAGAGTTCCAATTTTCAATAACCATCTGGCATAGCGTTTTGGAAGTTCGTGAATATTTTAGTGGCCAATTTGATCTTTGGATTGGTAATGGCGCACCCATTTTATAGCCACCAAATAGTCTCGATTCAGCACCGTTGGACACGTTTTTATAGCCGTTCCTGAAGGAAAAAATTGACTTCAGCAATAATGACAATCAATGAAAGCGGAGAATAATATTGATAATATAAAATCAACAAAATTAAACTCATAAATCGGAACTAATCCCGTCAACGCACAAAGAACTATATGAACTATGTGTATTGAATGAAGGTGGTCATTTTGAGCAATTTATTATATTCATGTTATGTTATATCATTTTTCTTTGGTTAATTATTTTGTAAGTATTCATTCTAAAATAATACTTTTAAGTAGATTGTTTGGATATAAAGAATTTCGTAGGTATTTCACATATTTTTTATTCGGTGTCATCATTTCAAAACTCTGAAACTCTGAAAATGACATCCACATACGCATTTATATTCGAGATCGAGGAAATAGCCTATCAAAAAAGAAAGAATATATAGGACAGGGTGTCCCATTTGAAAAAATATAGTTGCATTCAATGTTGTTCACCCTGTATATCTTTCCATTGACGTTATTATAACTCCAAAAATGAGCATTTTCAGTAAACGCACTCTGTCACTTGTAAAATCATTACAGATCTTGGCAGGTGGTTCTTAAAAATTTGAAACTCTGTGGTTCTCAGAATAAAAGAGATAGACCAACATATGTCACATATTCGAAATCAGGGGAGAAAGAGCTAACCAAATATGGAAAATATACAGGGTGTTACATTTGAAAAAATGAAATAGCCATCAATATGTTGGCCACCCTGTATATATTTCAGTTTCTAGACTCATATCAAAAAACCTCAGTTGATATCGTGAAACTTTTAAACGAAACATTTTTTTGTATCTCCTTCAGTAACAAAGTTAAAGGGGGGGTCAAATTATAGTGAAAACCCCGGTACATCGAGTTTTCTTGAAATTCAAAACTGGTCATTGATTGAGGATCAACATACCTATAATTGAAAAAAAAATTCCATCGAATCGTACCTGAAATAACATAAATTGAAAGTTTATTTGGATTTCTCGGTCGAAGGATTAGTGATACACTTATTGGGATAAATAATTACCGATCGCGGCGCTGCAATCGCCGAATCAGCTGTTCCCGAAACGAGTATTGTTTCGTGCACCTCAAAGCAAAACAAGAGAGATTTGGTGTTTCTCAAGTGTTTCAGTTGATTTATTTAGTCTTTTGACTGAACAATCGTGAAAATGGACCTATGAAATGATTTATTAAGTTCATATCATATACATCGAGGACGATATGTAGAAAAATATCAGTTTAGGGCATTCACCCTTGTCAACTGCAGAAGGAAGATATTTAACCATCTAACTTGGCTTATTTCAAAGATATTGTATCCTGATATAATTAGTTATTTAGTAGAAACAAGGAATCCTGCTGCAGTGATCAAATTATATTTATTATTTATTCTTCAATATATAGAAAGAAAAATGACAATATTTGTTATTGAAATGAAAGCCGTTGAATTCCATGATGATTTTATTACAGAAATGAAAGACTTTATGAAAATAAACAACTTAATTTCAATATTCACAACATCAAAAACTATTTTTATTGAATACAAATCAGAAAAAATTCATTAATATTTTGTCGTAAGTGAATCATTTATCATTCAATACAAACCAACAAATTTTATTCCCTGGTATAAACAAAACTTTTATCTAAAGAAATGATAATTAATTTTACAATACAGAGTTAAAGTAGGTATGTGTATGCTATTTTTTATAAAATAGTGAATATAGCAGTTACCTTCTACTTGTCTCATATAAAAAAACAAAAGATATACTGCAACTTGTAAAGAACATCCAGATAAGTTTTAGCCAAGTGATATGATTTCAGGGCATATATTCATAAAAAACTTAAGTTATCACAACAATTTTGTCAATTAACGAGTAATCTTCATCTGATTTCTTTAACGAGTGAATTGGAAATACATCCAATAATGTACTAGGTATATTTCCTCCTTTAAGTCCAAATATGAATCCTGAAACTGGCTAATCTCTTTGTTTTCTTGATTTTGACTGCACTAAACGTCTGAAATGCTTCCTCTAGTGCAAACTGGTGATCAACTGATAAAATATTATTTTTCCATAACCACAATCCTATAAAATAGTGACCTGTGAGAGAACTCTTTAGAGCTTCATCATAACACAGCAACAATTAGTGTTCTTCACTGTATTTTCTTTAGTCATCTTTAAATCAGATTAAAAACCAACTAACTAGACAAATATTTATAATGAACACACACACACACGAATCTCATTCTTAGGCACAAAACAATCGAGTGTCATATCCCGTCCCGCGTTTCGGAATACTCATTTCGGGATAGTTCTACGTAACGCCGCTAGGGTCGCATAGAGTTGTATTTTGCTCAATATGTACCCAAGCTTTCGGTAATGTTTATTATTTTTTATTTCTTTGACCGAGAAATCCAAATAAACTTTCAATTTAATAACAATTACGGTCGATAAATAATTTTCATATTTGTGAAATAACATATTTATGAATTCACAAACTTCATCGATTTTTTGAATGGATCAATTATTTTTCCGGTGAGTGTATGAATAATTCAAGTTCATTTTAGGTTTATTTTCTTCCAGCTCAAACAAACACTTTTTTCGACGCAAATTCAATTTCAGGAAAGGAAGAATTGAATTTGGAAAAAAATATCAACAGGTTCGGAATAATCCTAATTAGGAACAATTATTCTCAATTTCGAAAAGAGTGATACCACCTTATGATATGAATAATTAATTATGTGCCTTTTGTTATACTTCACAGAATAATGAACAGTACTTCTCTCGCCAATACCCGAGGTATTCGCCTCACTTTACTCCTTTCAATTATTTGTTTTCATTTCTCAATGCAAAATGAATATTTCAATCCTGTATAACTGCATCTTGATAATTCGTTTTCTAGAAAGTTCTGTATCACATTAATAACATTTAGGAATTGAACTTGGAAAACTATGGCGATGTTCAAAGAGCGGCAACACCTATCCTTTATGAATTTATAAGGATCTCTTCCATAAATTCGCTCAGAACATTTCCTTCTCATGGAGGTTTCATTCGGGGGCAAAATGTACTTTAAGTATGGTAACGCACGAAAAAACCTCACTGGTCGCAGTGCAAAAAGATGGTGACGTTGCCAATAGACCACATTTTAATATACCATTTACAGTTATGTGACATAACGACAGATCTTAGAGAACCATACATTACATATGCTTTTTGAAATGATGACGTGAGATATAAAAGCACCATAAGAGATTAATCTAGTTGACACTGAACAGAATCACATTTTCTGCTGGATGGTGTTTTCTAATGTTCTAATCTAACTTCTGAGAGAAAAGACCTAGAGATTCAAAATTTTGAAGATACTAATGCATTAATAATTTTTCGGATCCAAATCTCGTGTTGACATTGAGGTGTAGAGTCGACAGGATTAAAAAAATTGCTTGATGTAAGTACATGCTACAAAATTGGTAGCATTTGGTGAATCAACTTTCGAAATAAAAAGTTGATTGTTTAAATGGACGAGCCAAATGAGCCAATAGCTCAAAAGTTCCTGAATTCATGTTAGTAATTAATTCAATTTTTTTTTATTTTCATTCCTCAATGCAGAATGAATATTTCAAATCCTGTTAACTGTATCTTGATTATTCGTTTTCTAAGTTCTGTATAACATTAATAACATTTGGGAATTGAACTTGGCAAACTAGGGCGACGATAAAGAGGCGGCAACACTTATCCTTTATGAATTTATAAGGATCTCGTTCATGAATTCGCTCAGAATATTTCCTTCTCATTCTCTTCAGCTCGACGTAAAAGATTCAATTTAGTCACAATATGAAACGAAACGTTATATTATCAATCCCCGGAGCATCTTCATCCCCCAGACTGAAACCGACAGCTAAAATGATTGATCCTTTGTGTTATTATGTTATATTGAGAACGAAACACGCTATCTATCGGTTGCCGACAATATTGTATAAGGGATTTCATTTTCATTTTTGTAAGAAATAGATTCTCGCTGTAGAATTAGTTAAAATGATATAGAAAGCTGCTCATTTCATATTATAGGTAAATATACGAGGTTGGAATACAGTATGGAACCAAGTAAATATCTTTTGCATGGAAGGAACAATATTTATGATAATTTGCAGGTGAGTACAATGGCACAAAATGCATCTTATGTACAAATATTGGTTGATAATATACTTCGGATTGAACTGGAAATACCCTCAACTTCTTCAATAAACTGGTGTCCCACTAAGTCTGTTACAATGAATAATCTCAGTTATCAATTGAAATACAATCTTGGGAGGATTCTGCATTTCTAAAAAAACTTTTAAGGTTTTCACTCCCAGTCTCTCGAACAAAAGTAATTGGAAAAAATTTTTAATTAAGATGAAATGCTCCAGCGAAAATCTTCGCACAAATTTGTCAGGAGCAAATTGGTTTTGAAAAAATTGTTGCCTAACAGTAAAACTAAAATGTTTAAGATACTGGGAGTGAAAACCTTAAAAGATTTTCAGAAATATATTCTCCGTCATTTGGAAAGATACAAATTTGAAAATTTCATGTTCTGCATTTCGTTCGAAAGTTACACTGATTTTTCATTTTATATAGCACCTTGTATATTTTTTTCAGTTTTTGATTCCTATTCAAAAATGCCTTTTCAACGATGTATAGTCCGTTCACGAAAGGTTGAGCCGTCGGTGGGCCGTGGAAATTTGGCATATTCCACTGTGTATATTAAATTTTAGGTTATGTTTATTTTCTTGTCAGATTGAAACGCAATGTTGTCAATATTGCATAGAGTTCTCTAATAACTCACACTCGTCGGACGAGGCCGGGTTCATTCGGCAACGTTGACTTTATTTCACGTTATGATATAATACCAACTTCAGATAAATAAACAAATGCCTACTATGCGCTCAAACTTTCGTGAACGGACTTTATATACTTGTGTTTTAGTTCTGTTTTTATGGGAAAAGTCAATTGAAATTCCAAACTGGAAGAATAAATGAATAAATTGTAGTAGGCTACGATATTCTGTGTAATTTTCATTTTGACTCAATAATTAATATAATTAATAATCCATGGAAACATAAATACATTATCTTGTGCAACTTTCACAGTTCTTAATAGTTGTGTGAGTATAAGGGCAAATAACATGCAATAACGAACACCCTTGAAGGTGAAATTTCAAAAAAAGTGATATACAAAGTGTGATACTTCGTTGAAAAAGATCATTTTGGGTGAAAATCGTAAAAAAATAGGTGCGTTATGAAATAAAAAAATAATTAAATAAAAAAAAATCAATGTCACGTCTACGTAAACACGTGATTTATGTTGATTCGAGTTTGACACTTATGCAATAGGTACTGCCAGATTAGATGCTATGCATACACACAACATCAAACTTTTTTACGGTAATGTGAAAAAGGAGTTGATTAAAGCACGAAAATTTCTCGTGTAGGTATACAGATTTTTTACACTGAAACCAGTACCTATGTATGAATTCGAAATCCCAAGCTCTTTCAACATCTCCAAAGATATACAGGAGCTCTTTATCATTTCAAAGAGTTGAGGCTATTTTCGGTTCAACCGGATCAGATGCATTTTGCGACATTGCAAAATTTCATAAATATTGTTCTTCGTTCCAAAGATATTTACTTCTTTTCATACTTTATCCCGACCCTGTTTGTATCAGAGCTATCTATCGGTTGTCGACAAGGTTGCATGAGAGATTTTATATCATTTTCGTAGGAACAGATTCTCGCTGTACAATTAGTTAAAATTATATAGAAAGCTGCTCATTCCTAAAATCAATGAATATAATATGTAGAATGAGATTGATTTTCATTATTTTTTATTGCTTTTTGTAGCCTGGGGAGCAAGATGAAAAACTACGAAAACTACAATTCGAAAAGGATAACTTGCATTGCAAGTTCAAGTACTCACAGACCAGATAGAAGCCCAGTCGTACAAATCTCCGATTTGGAAAAAATTTACAAGATAAGAAACATTGTCTAGTCGAGGCTGAGGAGAAACTTCAAAGAGTAAGTAAAATAATTTATATTTTCAAATGATTTATGAAATTTATTCCGAGGTATATGGTGTTTGAGTTCTATTTTTTTAGCTTTTTAGTTTTTTCATATCTGCACTTCAGAGGGTATTATACAGGGTTTTCCTAAATTGAACGTACAAACGAAAAGGGATTCCTTAAGTGAGTTTAAGAAAAAAAAGTCTCATAAAACATGGGGTCGCAAACGTTTCGTTTTCCAGATACAGAGTGTTGAAGTTTGAATTTTTTTCAAGTTTTTTTTTCATAGTATCTACACTTCACAAGATATTCAACTGAATTTTTCATAGATATTACATTTGAAAGTTCTCACCACGTGACATGGTAATTTCGATAGAAGATCTACAGGTGATATTTTTTCTGGAATACTGCCACCTGTTCTTCTGCAGAACTTTTTTTTGGTGAGCAACTGTTAATATGAAAAATGTAAAATAAGCTTTGTTTCTTATACTAAACTTTTCGGTCTTTTGTAGTTTTGTCGTATCTACCAACGATTTTGAGAAAAAAAATTTTGAACGATTCTCTCGAAATCCTCGTGAAAATCCAAATTATGTTGGGAAGGCCACTTTGTATAAACTCGTATAATCAACACATGTTTTTGATTAAAACTTTAACACCCTGTATCTCGAAAACAAAACGTTTGCGACCCCATGTTTATGGGACTTTTTTTCTTAAACTCACTTAAGGAATCTCACCTTTTCGTTTGAACGTTCAATTTAGGAACACCCTGTATATTTGGCATAGATATAAAAATTTAGAGTTTAGTCCATATGAAATGGCGCTTGCCATTCTTTTTGATTAATCACATTTTGAAGAATTAAAATAGAATCTAAAAAATTCCTAGTGATGATTATACGCAATATTCTGAGTTCTTGCTACCGCGAAAATAAACAAGAAAACTTACAAAGGACTTACTCAACGCCGTTTATACTTACAGGATTCTTGAGACAATTCAGATTTTTTGTTGGTTTCCATACAATACAAGATACTGTAGACTTGTAAAGTTTGAAAAAACAAAGTTTCTTTTGGCAATTTTTCATACTAGCATTGGATCATCAATTTTTCGGGGAAGCAGGTGACACTGTTTCAAAATATTATAATAACTATATTTCAGTTCAATTTTCTGTGTAGAAATGATCAGAAAAAATTCAAGAAAAGCACTGAGCAGGAGCTTTTGAGCGCTCGTTCTTTGGTGGAGCAGAAAGACTATTACCTCATAATTTTATATGGGATTTGAGATTGATACCAAATATATAAATGCAGAATTTCAGCACAATTGGAATTATATTCTGGAAAATTTTCCAAAAAATTAAATATATCAGTTTTGATTCACAAAATAAATTTCACTTGAATCGGTTATCCTGTTATGGAAATAAAGGGATTCTTCTTTTCAATATTCCAATTGAATTTTCTATGGTTTTGTTGACACTATGGCCACAAAATTTTTCATGAAGATTCAGGATAACAGTTTTCATTCACAAAAAAATTCACTTGAATCGAATGTCCAGTTATGGAAATATAAAGATTTTTTTTTCAATGTTCCAATGGAATATTCTATGGTTCTGTTAACACTTTGGCCACAACATTTTGATGAACATGAAGTATATCGATTTCCATTCACAAAATAAATTTCACCCGAATCGAATATCTTCTTATGGAAATGGAAGTTTTTCTTTTCAATATCCCAATTGAATTTTCTATGGTTCTGTTCATACTATGGCTTGCTATGAGCATCTTCCGTTTGGCCGTAACATTTCATTTCGATTAGTTTCTTTTTTTTCTGAGATATTGAGGAACAAAGATTTTGAATGGCCATATTTTATGAAACACCCTGTACGATTTAGCTGGTTAACGAACTTGACCGAGCATTTGGGACCCGAACTCTTCTTGAAAATTTCAAGTCTCTAGAACAATCACTTCATCGGTGGACGGCCCCAGGGACAGAATTGGGATAGGGAGTCTAACCCTATCGTTTGAGACCGTTTTCGGCTCAAAATTAAAAAATTACCTACATTTTGGCAATACGATATAGTACTAATTTAAGTAGAACGAGCGCTCAAAAATCATTAAAATACTTCTCGCATATTTGAATCATTCATTCCTACATTCATATTTCTAGGTTGTCTTCCTCATTAGGTTGTCCATAAACGTGATTAAATCATTCCAAAGCTAACCGAAGTGAATAGAGTATTATATAAGTTCAAATGTATTCAATTCGCAGGAAGGGAACAGGTAATAAATTATATGAAATAGCGCAAAGCTATCATCCACGCTATAAATCTGTTTTGCTGCTCTTAAAACTACAACCGGCGCATTCGCCATTTTGCATAAATTAAATTCGTTGGTTCGGGTAAAGGAACTTTCATTTGTGCATTTAATCTGGAAGTTGAATAATATGAATCAGCATCTATGCAATTTTTTCTATGATAATTAAAAAAATGTTTCTCAGTTGATTAATCTATTGTATCAAAAGACAGTATGTACTGGGTGTCCTATATTCGTTGTCTAATGAGGGGATCTCAAAAACCCAATGAGCTGAACAAAATGTTATGAAGAAAAATGATTACTTCAATGAATTCTACTGAAGAAAGTGCCTGTATAATGTTTTAGTTTCACGTTTGTAACTTGTAACTAACAGTGATAAGGAAGTTATGAGAGCTTTTCATTTGACACCATTTTCCAATTTTTCTCTAATAACTCGAAAACAGTTTGACTTAGAAGGTCGCGGTTTTCACCAAATGAATTCTCTCAAAAATCGGGCCCGAAACTGTCCCCATTCATTTTGTTCTAGCTCATCGGGTCAGTATATCAGTCTTCATTCACAAAGTAAATTTCACTCGAATCGGATATCTCGGTGTGAAAATAGGTATGAAGATTCCTCTTTCCAATTTTTCATGGTTCGTTTCTAGCAGTATTCAGTTTCTAGCAGTGTTCAGATTCTAGCAGTATTCAGTTTCTAGCAAATAACCATAGCTGCAATCTTCTGTTTCCAGGAAATGTTATCCAGATCGTCTCTCGAAACGCAGAAATTAGAATTAATGAGTATAATAAGTGACCTAAAACTACAACAGGCAGCTGCAGAACGTGAAAATATGGAGCTACGTAATAACCTTCATATGAACAATAATGGCGACTTGAAGAAGCCATCTTTAGTACCTCGCAACTCGCCCCAACCACATGCAGCGTCATCGCCACTGCAGCTTTCTACCAGTGGTCCGGTAAGTCTATAAACAATAATATTAATAATAATGAATAAATTGATGTGCGATGGTTAAACTGAATCTTGTCAGTTAAATTTAGTAAATTCGCGAAATGCGAGTACGTTTCAGTTCACAGCGACTGAGGGTAAACATCTCGTTACTTTATTCAAGGTTCATTCTATGGAAGTTTTCGGTATTATAATACCTGAAAGAAGGTGCCAATCGTATTGTAGATTCGAGTGAACAAACATTTTTAACTCACGTGTCGTATACAAAATTTTATCCCATTTTGATGAAAATTCAAATAATGAATACTTTTTAGAGGAAATATTAGGTATAATTCAAATTCATAACGAGATTTCCCTTCGATCGATGGTTGCTAGGGCACTGTGTAATTAATTGTTTGCAAGTGTCAAGGAAAATTATAGAACAGTCAAAGAATTTTTGTTTCGAAAAAAATGTTGAGCGGTGACGACGAGGTTGTAGTACCTGATGAGTGCATTATACAAGAAGATAATGAGGCAGCAGAAGCAGTAATTCCATTAAAATCAAAAATATTGTACGAAAAGCAATATACGGCATTTTGTGCCTGGAGAAATAATTAAAAAGCCAAAGGTGTCAACGAAAAAATAATTTTGGCGTATATTTCCGAACAATCCAAGAAAGTTAAGTCTTAAGAAAATGATGGCTCTGAAAGAAAAATAGACATCGGCAGATTTCACCAAGTCACCGCCTTTTTGAAGCAACATTCCAGGGGATACGTAGCAAAGAAATCGAAGGTATTCACAAGAGAGGAGTTAGAATACTTTTTAGATGTCGCTCCTGATGAGCAATATTGATAAAGGTGGTTTTTATTATGTGTGTTGCTGGAGGGTGTAGAATCGGCGAGCTGGTGACTTAATAATTGTAATTTTTACTTTAATGATAGGAATGACTGTTATTGTAGAAGTTTTGATAAATTTTAATGAACATACTTCAAAATGAGTTGTAGGTGCATTGTGTGTGGAAAGAATTATTTCCAGGAAGTGAGTGATGAACATTTTATTCCACTAGTGAATTAAAAAAATTTTAATTCACTCAGTGGATAAACGTTAACTTACCCTTGTTACCATGGGTTGAATATTGTCGTCTTCAAACGTCAAAATGGGATAAAAAATCTATTCACTTTTACTTTTTCATACTTATCTTAAACGGTTTTTGAGTTGTTTATTATTTTTCGAAATTTTAGATCAAATTGACGTGTTACAAAAGTGACTCTAGTTCGCTCAATATTTGAGATTTAATTCAGAAATTTAGCGAGTCATTAGATGTTGATCTGATCTATGTCAGTGTTTTCGAATTATAATTGTCAGTTATACAGGATTTGCCAAAAAATCATCATTTGCCAAGTATCAAAATCGTAAAATAGTCTATTTTTTCAAATAAAGCACCTAGTATATTTTGCAATTCTTGGAATCAGTACAACACACTCTACAATTTATAATTCGAAAAAAACAAAAACCGTTTAGTATGGAAGGTATGAAAAAGTAATAGAGAATAGATTTAATATTTTAGGTAGTATTATAAAAATATAGAAATACCGGATGTCCCATTTAAACTAAAAAAAGTTGTTGCCAAATTGTCGTACATCCGGCAACACTGGAAATGTGAAATTATTATTGAAATTTACCTTACATGGCCAAATATCGATCCACAAAATTGAAATCTTTAGCATCAATAGTTTTCATAATGATCTAGTAGGCCCCACCTTGAGACACCCGATATAGTGCTTCCTAATGGTACTATTTCGAATTCATGGAATATACATAAAAAAGGTTATGATATGTCTATAAAATAATTATGATTGGCTATTTTAAGGGTTCTAGCTTGAGACTTTCACCATCTCCTAGTCCGATTATAAGTATGAACTCTGCGAGGAGATCAGAAACTAGTTATTCTCTTCAAATATTCAACCTCCAAAGGTAGGAAATGTTACCAGAAAAATGTTTTACTCTTTCCACCCTATCTTTCTGTGCCTTCTACATTCATCGTCTTCTTCATTTTCAATTAACCAAACCACCTTGATGTTTACTTACCTCTTTTCATCTTGCATCGGCATAAGGCTTCAAATCCGAAAAGATCTATAGTTTACAATTGTTGAATTAGAGTATGTGAACTTGAGTAGTATAGGAACTTAAAACTAAGGAAATTATTTTTGAATTACATATACGAACAGAATACCAATCGCGGAGTCTAGGATGAACATACAGTCAAGTACCGGGTGTCCTAAATTCGTTGTCTGGCACATTTTCGGGTTCGATTTTTGAGGAGTTCATTTGGTGAATACCGCCACCTTCTAAGTCAAACCGTTTTCGAGCTTTTAGAGAAAAATGGTGTCAAATGAAAAGTTTCCATTACTTCTTTATCACTGAAGTTATAAACATGAAACTTAAAAAAATTATACAGGAGGAACTTTTTCAATACCATTCATTGAAGTAATCAATTTTTCTTTATTACATTTTGTTCTAGCTCATCGGGTTTCTGAGATCCCCTCACTAGACAACGAATTTAGGACACCCGGTACAGTACAACATCCTCATCGATATCTTTGATTTTGTCTTGCTCCATTCTCTCCTACTCCGTTTTTCTTTCGTGGTACTATCATCACAACCGCTTCCTGCTTTTCGACCAAAAGAGGTTATAATTTCAAAATTTTCACTTCATTGGAGATTAGATCAATGAATCAAATGAATAAGTTCAATATAATTCTCATGAAAAATCTGCAAGATAAGAAATAATTTTGAAGACAATCTTATTTGAAATATTACAACTCCTGGATTTTGTATGTACTGAAAATGTAATAGTTAAAAATATCCTTTGAATAATTTCATTTTCCAAATAATTCGGCCTATTAAGTTAGGGTTATTCAAAAAACGTGTATCTTTGACAACTCTCTGATCAGGTTTAATGAACATTTTAATCTTTATATACAATTTTATTTGATGAAAGTTATTCAATCAACTAGGTTATTAAAAACAGCTCTAATAGTCAAGATGTTTTAAACACGTTCGACACCGTTAGTCGCTCGATTAATAACCGAGTTGATTACAAGATTTTTCCGACTATCTCAATATGAATTGTGTATGAATTCTTGATTGAAAGACATGGTCATTTTTCACAAGGCTTACATTTGACATAATAAAATTTCTATGTATCTATGTATCATTAGTGATCAATTTCGTACATTTCAAATTCACCTTTCATTCTGAGATCGACGGAAAAATTAATTTTCCGCCGATCTCGAAATAAAGGATGACCTTAATGTGTACGAAATTAATCATTTATGGCCCTTTTAATGCTCAATTTCGGTTATTTCAACGTGCAATCCAAGAGAAATGTCAAAACTCTACTGGAATATAGATACCTACTTAGAAATTTTATTATGTCAAATGTGAGTCCTGTGCAGAAAGGGAATGTATTTCAATTAATAATTCATACACAATTCATACTGAGATCATAGGAAAAATCTTGCAATCAACTCGGTTATTATTCGAGCGACTAATGGTCTCGAACTATTAACGCGTTCGCTTCGCTCACACATTGAAATATCTCTACCAAAAGTCGCTATCTTTAATGACCTAGTTGATTAAATAACTATTAATACATATAAGATTATGTTCTAGTTCAAATCACTCCTCTGTAAAGTTGATTCTGTTTTTTATAGCACAGAAGATTCAATACTTTGAGTAAGGTAATTCCGGGTTAGATGCCCCACCGCCACCGGTACAGATACCCCGATCAGCATAACTTCGGACCTAATCGTTTGTTGACGCCACGTGCATGGTCGTGGTTTACTTGTTCTTCGTTTTGCGAAAGTCATAGGAAATAAAACCACAAAATCTTTTTAATCCCGAAATATTCAAGAAAAACAGGAAACTGTTGGTGACTTGCTCCTATGATCTAATTTAGGTGTGAACATATCACAGTGGAAAATATTTATCTTTTAACGTTTAATGCAATACTATTGCATTTTCGTATGAAAGGGTCCTATGGTTCATTTTAGGTTAGAAAATAGTAGAGGAATTCTTCATGGGTCAATTTTGATATACTGGGGCATCTCTCCCGTATAAAAAGGATAGATGGCCTGAAATAATACGGGATAGACGCCCTTAGATTCATTTGTATATTTTGCAAATGTTGATGATATATCTGATGAGTCTCGCCCTTGCTGTTTAATTGAGGGAATATTTCTTAATGAATGAATAATAAAATTTCGGATAATATGTCCCAACTTAAAAACTCAGACGAAGTCAGCGCCGAACTGGTTCCTTGTACGAAAAGGTACAATGGTACTCCACCAAAAAAAAACCCTTCTAAATAGCTGAAAGTTATAAGCCTGGTACAAGTTCTCCTGAAATCGATCAGGAAATGAAACTTTGACAAAACGAAACCCAAAATAAAAAAAAAATATAAAAGAACATTTTTCGTTCTCGGAAGATGAAATCCCATTCCTATAAAAAGTTCTGCTAAAGGATCAGAATCAGCTAGGAAAATTGATATCACAACGAACAAGGCAGATTGGTCAAAATGTTTGGGTTGTGGCTAGTGGTTCCACGAGACGTTTACAATGGTTATAACTGCGTCACTTGAGGACGTGAAAAATTAAGGGCTGTAAATCTTGACCGCCGTAAAAAAATATTCTCATGATCTGAGGTTTGGCTAATCCTTCTTCTTAAAATTAAGATAAAAAAAAACTAATGAAATTTTCTGCTCTTCTTTTATAAAGCGCTTTTCTTGAGTGGGGCGGCTCACCCAAACTACAGGGGCAACTCTCCCTTACTCTCGGGAGAGATGGCCAAAAAAGTTGTTTTTATTTTTACCTTTTTTTTAGAAGGAACATAAGAATTTTAAGTTTTTGAACAAACAATATTGTGTCTAAATAAATATCTCATGTTTTCAGCATCTGTTTTATAATTTTAAATTATAATTGCATTTTTAATCACAGTTTTTCGTTAGGTTGGGCATCTAACCCGGATTTACCTTATAATATTTTCGTTTCGAACAACTTGTACAGCCTCAGATTGCCGTCAATGTAGACTTCAATGGTATTTTATGAATAATGTAGTTTAATTATATTTTGTTTTGTCTTTCTTCAACTGCGGAACATTCATTGATGATTCGATCTAGGAAATTTTCCGAGAAATTCTAACTGAATAGGGTACTATTTATGGAAAAACTGGATTTTTCTAGGAGATTCTTCAACGAATACTTGGCGTTGTGTAAAAATGACAATATCATATGAAATGATCAAAAAGCCCCGAAATATTATTACTTTATCATTTATTTTCTAAGACTCATAAAAATCTACCCAGAATCCGGTACTCTGATGTCCTTTATGAATTGTAGATTTGAGCTGGGTTGCATGAAACTTCGATTATGTTGATTTATTGAATGTGCTCATTTGTATACGAATTTCAGTTCATTTTTGACTTAACCTACCTATGAAAATCCCATTAAACGATTTGATCGGCTGATCAAGTAAAACCCATCATTATAGTATATTTCGTATTGATTTGTTATAATATACAATTTTCGAATGCAAACAACTACTGAAAACCCTATCTACAATATTGTCTTCGCCATTCATCTGTTCCTAACAATTTCACTGCTTGAATTTCAAACCATATACCAATATCATTACTATAGAGGTATTCTTTTGATATGCCGATATTTAAGGGAGCGATTTTTGAAGCTTATTCTGAAACTTTATCGCAAACGTGCTGCTGACTGTTGAGATACGGGGGTTAAAGTTGCTTGAGTAAATTTTGTTCCGGAAATTAGTAATTAAACCTTCAAAAAGACTTAAAGAACATCTTTATCTCCTGTCATATACATACAATATCTTAGAAATTCATTCTATGGAACACTTATAGGATGAAATGGATTGAACAGTGATCATAATTGCTCGTAATATTTTATTTTTGCCGAGAAAAGAAACGACTCTAGAATTAAATGTGAAACCATAAGAGAATTTTATTTTTCGAAAATCTATCCCACGAAAACAATTTTTGAACGAAAAGCATAGGGGGTTGTTATTTTTAACCCTCAATAATAAAGTTATGAGAACTAGAAATTTGTGTGAGAAACATCTACTTAGTGCTTTATATTAGGTATAATTTTATTACTTAGTGGTTTTAAAAAGCCGTAAAAAAATAAAAATTGTAATATGTCAACTCGTCATCGCCTTCTAAAGGCTGCATCTTGGAAGGCAGGTCGATTTAGGAAAAAAATTTATATGAACTACCTCTGCTTATTTTCATCGAAGAATCATCTCCAAAAGTCCTTCGCATTTGTTTACAGACACCCTGTATATTGTATTATTATATACTTCAAAAAACCGCGCACTTTGAAACACCATTCATTGTTATGATTAAAAATAATTATTTTCTGAAAACTAAACCACCTCAAAAGTTCGCCTGTTTAACAAGCATGCACGTATTCTTGGAGTTTTTAAAATGGCTCCACTGGTTGCTCTCTTCAATGTAAGCGTATCATAAAGAAAAACCTTTCTTTCTATCTCCTTCTATTCCTTCTCCATAAGTATCTAGTTGTATACCTAACGAACTTGCATTGTTTCAGACCCCTCCATCCAGCTATAAAAGACAAATAGACATTCACTACGCCAGCTTACCTAGGCAACAGTTCTTGAGCAATGGAGGCAGCATATCGTCGGTGGACTTCAACGCAAATCCTTCGCAGAACGGCGGCAAAAAGGCCGTAGCCTTTGGTAGGGGATTCACCAATCTCATTGGGGTCAGGGCAAAGGGATTCTCTGTACCCAATCTAGGTGATAATAGCTCTTGTCTACGTTAATAACGGCTTTCATAGGCATAATAATAATTATAACTAAACTAACCTGAGAGACCTTTATTCAAGTTTCAGCAGATTCGTTAAGGGAGACAATACGTCTATTCAAGTTGGGAAAATTGTCATATTCAGTGTTTCTAATTAAGTGGGTGCAGTCAATAGAGGATGATTATCAATTAAGATTGATAACTTCTGAAGATAAACACTCTTTGAAAACGATCACTAATGATAAAAAAGTTCTATAATAAGTGTGGACGCTAATGTTTCAACACTTCATATACAGGATGTCGCAGTAGAAACCATACCACCATTTGAAGCATCCATCGACACTGTCACAAAGTATTTACATACTTAGGTGGTTCAATCTTTTATTTTACGTAGATTCAACCCTCAAAAGTAAGAATTTTAAATTGTGGAACAGGTTTCCGCTTTGTTTTATTTTGACACCTTATTCAATAATTAAGTTGTTTTTAGTATGTTACAGTGTCCATTGTCTTAATATTTTGTTTACTGCCTGTATTGTGTGTCTTGGAATACAAAAAAATATTTCATCATGAATCGCAAAATGGTGAATGCGCCAGTATTCCTAGGTATTATTATTGAATGTTTAATTTATATATATAAAATGATGCAAAATTGTTTTCAAAATTTTTCTCTTTCGCTGTAGAATCGTTTGAAAGGAGATAAATATAAGTCTGCAAATATCCGGAGGAAGTTTTTTTGAGGGTGGTAATCAGAAACAAAATTTTAACGACGGATTTATTGAGTTTTTGCTTTCATTAAAATTAAAAAGAAATTGTGTTCGATTTTTGAAAAAAAAATTTTCACAGAAATTCTTGGGAAATTTTGTTCATTCAGAAAATAAAATTCAATTTGACAGTGGAAAAAAATAGGAACATTGCAGGTTTTCCGCCATTTTGTAGAAAAATTTTCGGAGTTCGTCAACTTTTCTGAATAGAGGACCCAAAAACACTGAGATTTGTCCAAAAACCCCCACTTTAAGTTTTATACATAACTGACCACACTCAAAAGAATCTTGCTCAAAAATGACGTTTAACATCCTGTATCTCGCTTATGCTTCTAAAACAGGATATATTGTATAAGGCAAAAATGATTTTCCCGATGTCCCTTACACGAATATATATATTTGTCCAGTTTATGATGAAAAACCCTGTATCTATAACATTTATTTTCTAAATTTGAAAAACATGCCTGAATAACAACTGTAGCCCATAACCTGACTAGAGCTATTTGCCTTGATATCACATTATACTTAAAACACATAACACATTAGTTACCACATCATTTCATCATAACCTTGTTCGACTGCAATGATAATCTTCTATTTACTATTTTGCTTCTTTTATTACAAACCACATTCACCACCACCAGAAAACTTTTGTCACCTTTCCAATTGTCATTCAGAAAACGTGAAATGTAATTCAGAAAAGCAAATTGAATTTGTAATTCAGAATGGTGAGTTGATATTCAGAATAGGTAATTTGAATTTCAGAATAAGAACTTTATATTCAGAAACGGTAATGTGAATTTCAAAATAGTAATATGTAATTCGGAAATAGTAAATTGTAAATCAGAATTGATTCAATATATTTTTGAATCTTTAACAATTTCACTGCCGCAATAAAAAAATTAATCCTCGGGGCCGCATATTTCTAATTGCCGATATGAAATAAAAATTCACTAGCAACTCAATACTTTATATAGTCCGTTCACGAAAGGTTGAGCCGTCGGTTGGCCATGGAAATTTGGCATATTCCACTGTGTATATTAAAATTAGGTTATGTTCTTGTCAGATTGATACGCAATGTTGTCAATATTGCATAGAGTTCTCTGATAACCCGCAAGCTAGTCGGACGAGGCCGAGTACATTCGGCAACGTTGACTTTATTTTACTCTATGACAGTAAATACTTGAGATAAATAAAAAAACGCCTACTATGTGCTCAACCTTTCGTGAACGGACTATATGTACAAATACCATGTATATATCTATGTTTACCTAATATTATGTATGTAGGTTATTCAAATTTAGACATGATTTCATTCAAAATGGTTGTCGCAAAATAGTGCTAATGATTCTCGTGTACGTAGATAGTTCATGAAATTGAACTGATAACTTCTGAATTTGCCGGTTATGAATTACAAACTTTGTTTTTCTGAATTCCAACTTCCTAATCTGAAATTCAATTACGTTGTCTTGAAATCAAATTCATAAGTCTCAAATTCAATTTCTGTTTTCTATTTACATATTCCTATTTTAAAATACATGTTCCCTTCTCTGAAATTGAGCTTGAATTTTCTGAATTACAACTGTAAAAGGTGTAATTTGACAATAAATTATCTTCTATAACTTTTCGCGTTTTCAGTTTCGGAAAAAATGAACCAATTCCTATAAAAGTTAGTTCAATTTCCGACTAATAATCAAATTTATTTTGTTCTTTTCTACGCGCTTGTTTCCAGACGAACATCGTGCTATATTTCGGACTTTTGAGCCTATGAAAAATCAGAAGTGGTCCTGTCCGCAGGAAATTAGAGTTTTAGAATTTTGGGTTCAGTGGGGATCCCGAATATCGCTATCTAGTTTCCGAGTTATCAACATTCGAAAATTTTCAGTAGTTTCCTGTTTTACAGAAACCGCATAAATCTAAATTCGATAATAATGACGCGCAATCTCGTGGTAGGACCGTGTTATTAGAAAATTTTCAGAAAAATATTTTGTAACTCGATAAGCGGACTAGACTTGCCTAGTTACATCGAGATTCAACTCCTATCGAATAGAGTAACTTCATTATTTATACCCGAAGCATATTACACTTCATTCATTTCAATTTTCATCTCAAAAAACCGGAGAATTTTCACTCATCGAAACCATAAAATGATATCGTCTTAAACAAGATTCATTTTAACAGCACAAACGGAAAAAGGCTCTGGAGATGAAAATAATGGCGATGCTTCCCAAGTACAATTCAATAAAAATAAGGGTATCAAGAAAATTTTCGGAAAAATCAAACGGTCTGGATCGGGAAATCTAGAAGATCTTCCCGGAATTGGTGAATTCCAGAGAGGAGGAGTTCGAGCTACTGCAGCTGCAAGATTAGGATGGAGTGAAGCACCACTAACTCAAAGTAAGTGATACATCATACAGATCTCAAATGATTTTTATCCACGACTATTGTAAAATCCGTCCATTGTACGTCTCCGTGCTCGGCCTTAATAATACTCATTAATCACAAGGCAATAATGAGACTATATATCACTGCTGTCGGATGCTTCATAGATTTTGCTTTGATGTAATATTCTTTAAATTGGTATTTCTTCAGTATTCTTAAGTACTTCAACTAACAAATATGGGAATACCTTGTCAATCGAGGGCCAAATCTATTTTAATTATAACAATTAAAGCTTTTTTCATTACAAAATATACAATGACCAGTTCCCCAAATCATAGACAAACTAAAAAATTAGATGAGCCACTCGTATATTCCGCGCCATCTGTCGGAGGAGGAGACTAATACACGAAAAAATTATTTTCAATTTGATAGTTAGATGTCGTTGCATTCATGGAAATCCTATCGAGAAAATAGTAAGTATGTAAAATCATTATTATCAAAAAACCTTTGAATTGTCAACTGACACAAGAAGTGGTTTGACACGTTCTTTTTGAAATATAATAAATTTCGATATGCCTGCAAGAGTGAAGACTAGATTATATACATTCTGTTACCTATAAGAATTAAGATAAGTTTTCAAAAAAGTTTTTCATGTATTGAATAAGTTTAGTAGGTGAATACTCATATTTTGTATTATTGAATTCATTATTGTTAGTTTTTGAAAATGTTTTCAATGCAATTATTAGTTATTAATTAGATATTCATGAAATAAATCTGTATTTTCAATTGGTGATACCTATTTCAGTTAATGAATTTTCATTCTATCCAGAATTTGATTATTGATCCTAATTTCTCGATTCCAAAAGAAAATCAGATGAAAGTTCGTTGCAGGTATTATTTTCATGAAAATAAATTTCCCTCACTCATCGATAACTTGCACGAATCCATTTCTGATTTCCTTTTGGAAATTGAATTCCAAAAAACTTTCTGCGTCTTGTATATGGGTGTACCTACCTATTCAAAAGGTGCACTACAGAATTTTTTTTGAGGCAACTTTACGATACAGATTCCTTTTTCAATTGAGCTTTTTCACGAATTAGTAATGTTGTACAAAAACAGATGGCGTTGAAGCTTGTTCTACTAGTGTCTCATCTATTCTCCGTTTAGTTAGTCTATACTCAGTTCACGAAAGGTTGAGCCATCGGTTGGCCATGGAAATTTGGCATATTTCACTGTGTATATTGAAATTTTAGGTTATGTTCTTATTGTCATGTCAGATTGCTACGCAATGTTGTCAATATAGCATAGAGTTCTCTGATAACTCGCAAGGTCGTCGGAAGAGGCCGGGTACATTCGGCAACGTTGACTTTATTTACTTTATGACAGTAAATACTGCCAACTTCAGATAAATAAAGAAACGCCTACTATGTGCTCAACATTTCGTGAACGAAGTATAGTCCGTTCACGAAAGGCTGAGCACATAGTAGGCGTTTCTTTATTTATTTGAAGTTGGCAGTATTTACTGTCATGAAGTAAAATAAAGTCAACGTTGCCGAATCTACTCGGCCTCGTCCGACGAGCTTGCGAGTTATCAGAGAACTCTATGCAATATTGACAACATTGCGTATAAATCTGACAAGAAAATAAAGAACATAACCTAAAATTTTAATATACACAGTGAAATATGTCAAATTGTCATGGCCAACCGTTGGCTCAACCTTTCGTGAACGGACTGTATATGCCCCAAATATTTCTCATGCGTCAACTTGACTTTTTCCACGCTTGTCATAGAAGGGTCTTGTCGCGGTCGCTAAAATCTTCAAGAAATATATTCAGTAGTCGTGGATAAAGTAAAGTATGCTACTCGCGAATAATAGCTATTATTATACTCTCGTTGCATAATATACTATTTGACATTTAACAAGTTAAACTACGACATTACTAACAATTAAAGGACTTGGCGTCAGGAGCTTTTGCTAGCTTGTTCATTCTAAGAAAACGTTCATTCATATTTGAATATCTTGAGAGCTCTGGTTTCATTCTATTCATTCCTTATTTCAACTTTCGTATTCAAATTTTGAATCTATTCTTATAATCGTCAAGTTCCCTTGAGTTATTGTGTTAACGGTCGCCTGCAGGTTTTTTATGAGTACCTGATTTAATCGATGCTTAATGTGAAGTAAAAATTTCAGAGATGTATATCGAACAATTTATTGAAAACTTTTTTTTCTCTTTCTATGGTCGTCACGAAATTTTGCACAAACTTTTGAATCGTTTCTGAGCATCTATTGCTTTTCTTTAAGTTCAATGATGATATTTTGTGCCAAAATTCGTTCTCTCAAAAAGAAAATCTGAAAACGCATAGATTCTCATGGTACATCTATTCTGAGGTAGGAATATCTTGGCTGAGTGCGTTAATGATTCGAGTCGGTCCAGTAGTTTTCGTGTTATAGAGATTAGAAATTATATCTTTCGAGTTTCCGAAACTAGATGGAAATGTTGTAAATAACGCTACTCAATCACGATTAAAACATTTTTATTTCGTCAGAATCTTTGGAATAGAAAAATGTCAAAATAATTACTGAAAATTATTAAGGCTCGTATTCTTTGAAATTGTAGTAGAAATCCGCTGTTGTATTCCATAGGTACTTTTTTAGTTTTTCCGAAAGACTTCATAGGTTTTCACTCCCACTGTCTGAAACAGAAATAATTGAGAAATTTTCAATTAGGATGAAGTGCTCCTGCGAAAATCTTGGCACTTATTTGTCAGAAGCAAATTGGTTTCGAAAAAATTGTTGCCTAACAGTAAAACTGAAAAAGGAATAAATGAAAAGGATAATGTAACGTTTCGGTGTCTATATCAGACACCTTCTTCAGGCAAACTTGTAAAATTTTCGAAATTGTGTGTGTTTTTCATTTGCAGTCTAATTGACATTGAAAGTTGTCAACACATCGAGATGTTGATTCATTTAATTTCGAAATTTCCTGATGTAATTTCTTTCTCCAACAAATCAATCCAAATATGATCTATTCCAACAGAACAATTGGCCAAATCATCTAACAAAATACACGAGTTCAAATAAACGAGCTATTAAGCATTATTGGAAAATGACAATTTTTCAGTTTTTATTCATAACTCAAAATCTATGAAAGATAGCGATCCGTTTCCATATTCTGATTAGTCAGGAACAAATATCTCGAGAATAAGTTTTCTTCCAGCTTCGATCGTTCTCGAGATTCCTTCAGCGAACAACGATTTCTGCACATCCTGTACAATCATTTCATCAAAATCAAATCACTGAACCGGATTTATTACCTCCTGAATTCCATAACGAATAATTCATTTAAATTAAATCGAATGTTGGACATTAAACTATTATCGCACTGCCGTAAAACAATTTAAATTTCAGTGCATTGACCTCATGTATATAACGCAGTCTCGATGTCAACATTTCACGTTGTTGCGGCAGATCCGGGGGGTTAATCAATCCAATGGGGTGAATATTTGAACAGGTGGTTACTGGTTATCGGAGCGTTTTTCCAAATGGGCTTTTTCCGTATGTTAAAATATACGGGTTTTTTCATGTGCCGGCATTGAGACTGATGTTTCTTGGTAATGAGCATACGGTAACCTGGGCTAGAGCTAACCTGGGCGAGTCCGAAAAACCTATATATGCAGATAAATCTAATCAATTTCACAACCGAAGTATAGGGTGGTTAATTTCTAGAAAATTTTTTTTAGGTTTCCACTTCCAGTCTGTGAAACAGAAATAATAAAAAAATTTGTAATTAAGATGAAATGCTCCTGCGAAAATTGTTGCTCTAATTTGTCAGGAGCAAATTGGTTTTGAAAAAATACAAGTAAACAGTTAAACTAAAAAAGGAAAAAATGGAAAGGATAATGTAACGTTTCGGTGTCTATATCAGACACCTTCTTCATACAAACTCGTTAAATCTTAGGAATTGTGTATTTTTTCGTTTGCAGTGTAATTGACATTGAAAATTGTCAATACAATAGTTAGAATGGATCTCAAATCAAATCCATTCTAACCAGAACGAAACCAATGAATGAGACACAAAAATAATACAATATTCCCTGTATATGTAAAAAATCTTATGCAGGAGAGACATCAAGACCTTAACAGATAAGAATCATCTATGTTGAAATAGCGGAGATCATATGATGAACTGGAACAACACAAAAATCCTAATGACGGAACCTGATAATTATAAGAGGAAAATTAAGGAATCCACAAGTATTTTGTTAGATCGAGAAGATAATTTGTCTAATTGTCTGTTGGGATAGATTGTGAGATTGTGTTTGGATTGAACCAAGTTCATGTTGATAATGCTAAATTTCAAGAAGAATGCGATCCTCTCAAAACAGTAAAATTCATTTTTTTAATTATTGATATTTTACATATTATTTCATTTCCTGAATAATTTCCATTTTGCTTTCATATCCTTGGCATGAATTTCAAGTCCTATACAAAATTTTGAGGTAATATCATCCACCAATGAACGAGCGCTCGAAAGCATCTGCTCAGGCCTTTTCTTATTTTTCTAAAATAGTCCTCTTATATTATGTTTTAAGCTGGGTTGACTTTCATTTATTGCCTATCGAATATCTTGGGATACCAAAAATATTTCACAAATCGCAAAATGGTGAATGCGCTACAATTGAAAACTATTCTTTTTAAGGGTTCAATTTACTTTGAAGGTAAAAAATCGTTTTTACAAATTCTGTTTATCGGGTAATTGTTGTAAGGTGAAAGAAATATTAGGGTGAAAAAAAAATCTATCCATAGTGATATGAAATTTTAATGAGATTCTGATTTTGGATGCCATTCAAAATACTTTTTGTTTGAACTTTTTACACTTTCTGGGAGTAGAAATATGGTCTTTATCGGATACTTTTGCATCGTTTTCTGCCGAGATTCTTGTCCTCTTCGTTTCCTTCCATTCCTGAGTGACCTAGAACCAACTTGAAGCATAATAATGCTTATATTATAACTTACATCCAATTTAACTTCCTTTTGACTCTACGGCTCTAGTGATATATAGCCTCTTTTCAATAGGACCTTCTGCAGAATAACACAATTACTTCGAACATTTTATAGATGTTGCATAAAAAAATTTTGCGGAATAAAAGTTATTACAGTGAATTCGAATTATTATGTATGCTATGTATTCCAATAAATGAAATAATTCACTATTTGTTAAAAGCTTTTTTCATCTCTCTTAAGTTGAAGGGAAAATATATTTTTTGTTCAATTTCCATCTTTATGGAAAGTTAAATTAATGAACCATTCACAATCACAATGAAACTTCCCTATAGCGAACGTCTGTGATCTGTATAACGAATTTATCTGTATAACGAATTTCGTTCAAGAAATTTTACCAAATTCCATGTTGAAAACAAACTCTTTAACGAAGTAAATTCTCTCTATAACGAAATATTTTAAGAACAAGAACATCCCTCTTTGAATGGGTATTGGTAAAAAGATATAAGGGTGAGTTTTTTCCAAAATTATGCCGGACGTAGGTAATAAATCCCAACCATAAGCTAAACCATTAGGATAGATCCTCCGGAAACGTTGGATTCAGCTGGAAATATTGATAATGACGGTTACTTCAAATGATTTCGTTAATGTCGATGTTAAATTGTAACAAATGAACTTCCAACTGAAAAGGACATGTTAAACAGTGTCAAATGCGGTGAAGGGGTTCCGGAAAATATTTTTCTACAAACGTCAAAAAATGACAAGGTTCGCGCATTGGCAAGAATATGCGAAGTGACCTTTTTTTTCATTTTCCTTTGTTACTATGACACCGTGCGCGAAGTAGTGTGCGAAATACTTACTTCGCACACTGCATGTAAACTATATGGCATTTTTATATTTTTACTTGGTGAATTTCTTGAAATCCACGTTTTCTTTAACATTGAGTGTTGCTTTCAACATAGAATATATTGCCCATAGTTATACCTAATACCTAATTACTTGATTTGGAAAACAGTTCAAACCAGTTCAATATCTTTTTTTCATATTAAGCTAAGCGTTTGTAGAAACAATTTTGTTTGCATCTCATGCGCGAAATACTTTGGTGATCTCGACTATTTTTTTAACTCGGCTAGGCCTCGTTAAAAAAAAATCAGTTCTCGATCACCAAAGTAGCATTTCGCGCACTAGATACAAAAATAACTATTTGAATATTCGCGAAAATGCGAAAAAATTTTTATGAGAATAATAGTTATTTAATCAACTGGGTTATTAAAGACAGCGACTAATGGTCAAGCTATTTTAAAGCGTTCGTTCCGATCACGCTTTAATAGTTCGAGACCATTAGTCACTAGATTAATAACCGAGTTGATTACAAGATTTTTTCGCCGATCTCAATATGAATTCTGTATAAATATTTGATTGGAAAACATTCATATTTTGCAAAGGGCATTCATTTGACAAAAATAAATTTTTATGTTTCTTGTAGTGCTTCTGAATACTTTGTGTACGGTTGCCATGAGGATTGCACATTAAAATGGGTAAAAAATTGAGCATTAAATGGGTCATTATGGGGAAAATGTTTTTTAATGGCACCACTCAGACAAAAATTACGAATTATTTGCCTAAAAAATCGTGAATAGCTATGTATTCTATACGTACCTACATAAAATTCCTATAAGCTAATAGATTTGCACTTACACACCTTTTCGATTATGTGAATATATGAATGCAATTGCTTGTTTCGATACTTGACACTAAGAAAAAACTTCTGTATAACGAAATTTGTTTGCGGATTTAGCGATTTCGTTATAGGTTCCACTGAGTGAAAAAGCATTAATTCGAACCTGTTATAAATTGAAAGTTTCATAAGTGTCACTTTTATAATTTCAGACCAGACAAGCCATTTAGTGAATGGGATACCGAAAATATTTGTGATTGGTTACAAGACCTCGGCCTGGATCAGTACATACCCGAAGCCAGGAAATGGGTTAAGAATGGCCAACAGCTTCAAGAGTGCGCTATAGCGGAGATAGAAAAAGAGCTCAACATAAAAAACCCTCTTCACAAAAAGAAACTTCAATTGGCACTGATCGATGCCGAAGAAAATGGATCTAGTGATCCTTACCTAAGGAAAGCCGGAGAATTAGATACCGCTTGGGTCTTAAGGTGGTTAGACGACGTTGGACTGCCTCAACACAAGGAAAGTTTCCTCATAAACAGGGTAGATGGCAGGGTACTCCACAGATTAACTGTAGATGATTTGGGAGCATTACATGTAACGTCGCTATTACATGTAGCGAGTATTAAAAGAGGTATTCAGGTTTTGAGAGAAAACGATTACAGCGCTGCTTGTTTGAAGAGAAGGTCCATACCAGATGAAGGTGTCCCTACGCCAAAACAAGTCTCGCTTTGGACCACACATAGGTAAGTCGAAATTTTTTCTATGAGTTTGAGGGTCCGTGAAGTTAGCGAAAAGTTGAAAGCACTCATTCTGAAACTATGTCCAATATTTAGTGCGTTTTAGTGCTTCTTCATCCTCTTTCAGCACCGCTATAGTTTTTGAGGAATTGGTAATTATAGTTTCTGAAAGTTTCTAACTAACTTTCTAACTTTCAAATTACCATGAAATTAATATACCAATATTCAGTGCTTAATTGCTGCTTATTGGTGCTTTTGGAACCAATGGAAAAAATGAATCATTTTTATGATACACTCTAGCTAAGCACTAAATATTTGTCAAAGTTTCAGGAGTTGTGCTTCCAACTTTTTGCTAACTTCACGCTAGGTCGAAAACAACATTCATATACTGTGAAACTAAAAATGATATCACAACTATTTTAGAAGCACTAATATACATTAATCAAGCACTAATTAATCAAACAAAAATTTTGAAGAAATTCGAATTATGTTGGTGCTGACCGTGAAGTCAGCACCGAGGTAAATAATCTCAGATATTATAAAAACGGTTAGTTTCTTCATTGCTTCTGAAAGCACCAATTAAGCACCAGAAACTATAACTGTCAGTTTCTCAAACACTTTAGTGGTGCTTAGAGAGGATGGTGAGCACTTATAGACACTAATTAAGCACTCAATTTTAGACCTAGTTTCAGAATTAGTGCTTCCAACTTTTCGCTAACTTCACGGACCCTGAGTGTGACCAACTAACTAACAAAATTTTTGAAAATTTTGACAGTATACCCTTCGCGGCTGATGAAATTCCAAAATGTTTTCTCGATACATTTTGTCAACAGAGAAGTTCTATCTAGCGGCTGTGAAATCATATTCTATTGAAAACACATACATAAGTGAAATAATTATTTGATCAAGCTTGAGCAGAGATTAATACATAGTAACATAGTTGGAAACCATTAATCGTTAGATTAAGAAACGAGCTGATCACATCATTTTTCGGTTGACCTCATTATGAATTGAGTATACATTTTTGATTAAAAAACATTATTATTTTGCACAAGAGATATATAGGTTTGGAAATTCACATCGGAAATATAAGAAATTCAATGCATCCGACAGAGGATTTTGCCGTGCAGTTGAAATGGTGTACCTAATCGAAAGGTTCACGTGATTCGTAACTCTGAATGAACGACTGATTGGAAAAATGTAGTTTGTCTCAATCTCAGAGTAAGAAATAAACAGAGATGCCACTACGCGTGAATAGTACTGCATTGTAATCAACCAAGCATTAGAGTGAGATGCCACACTGGGGTGTAAGTACACAATTGGTTAGATTTGCATTTCTCCAATTCCTGAATATAAATTTTCGCAACTTTTGCTCTAGCTATAATTAACGTAATAGCCTTAACCGACAAAAAACTACCACAAAATCATTGAAATAATTAAGTTTATGAACGTCAATACGGAATAAATATAAGGCGTGATTTCGCAACGACGGAAGTTTGTTCGCGCGTATAAACATATGCCACTTGGCTGGCCTGGGCTCCCCCTATATACGCCAGTGGCTCAAAATACTATATTTCCAAATTTAAGCACGCTCATCTTTATAGGCAAAGCAATTAAGACAACGTTATGATGGTTGAGAGTATAGAATATTGTAAAAACCTGATATTATTCCAAGTCATTTGATTTAAATGTTTTTTTAGGGTTATGGAATGGCTTCGTGCTGTTGATTTGGCAGAGTACGCACCAAATCTTCGAGGCGCTGGCATTCATGGTGGCCTGATGATCTACGAAACTAAATTCACCGCAGAATTGCTAGCTTCCCTTCTCTCAATACCGCCAGGAAAAACTTTATTGAGAAGGCATCTAAATACACATTTCAAGGAACTGCTAGGAAGAGACATTATTCAAGAAAAGAGAGAAGCACAATCAACGATGGGCTACATTCCCCTTACACCGACTGCTAAATTGAAGGTAGGAATATTTAAAACATTCAATTTACTAAGTAGAAGTACTAGTCAAGATTATCATCGGGATTTTACTTCAGCAACAACAATAACTGCATAACTCAAATCCAGAGGCATTTTTTCACACAAATTATATCAGACTACAAAAAATGTTCCTCCAGCGGACGAATCTTCAATGTCATTCGCGTTGTAGTTGTATAAAAGGTCCCAGAAAAAATCCCTCCGGAACACCAAAATGAAAACGTTTTTTCAATGTATTTAGACAAAAATTTTGACAAACCGCATTAACATTCATCCTGAATCCTGATTTCACAGATTTTGAGTTCTCGAAATGTGAAAAAATTATTTGGCGTATTCGAAAATGTCCTTCAGTTATGAATAAATCGGTACACGTTGGAAATTAAAGCTTTCAATCTTGATTTTATATATGTATAGTCCATTCACAAATTTTGAGCGCATAGTAGGCGTTCGTTTATTTATCTGAAGTTGGCAGTATTTGCTGCCATAACGTAAAATAAAGTCAACGTTGCCGAATGTACCTGGTCTCGTCCAAAGAGCATAAAGAACATAACCTAAAATTTTAATATAATATATATTTTAATAACCTAAAATTTTAATATACACAGTGGAATATGCCAAATTTCCATGGCAACAGATGGCTCAAACTTTCGTTAACGGACTATAATTAACGAAACGAATGATACAGGGTCTGGCACTCGAAGTGTAACCTATTCAAATGGCCATAAATTCGATTAGGAATTTGATTTCCTTTCATTTTATGTACAGAACATGTGAAAATAATCAAAGTTTCAGAATCAATTCACTTTGGCTCGATATGACCACCTCTCACAGTGCCTTGAGACGGTCAAAAAACGTATCGCAAGTTGCTAGAACAACTTGCCGGTATTTTAACACACTCATGAACAATGGTTTTCTTCAGCGTCTCGAGGCTGGTATACAGGGTGAGTCTTTGACTTGTACATATATTTTAACCGTATATTCCTTGGGTCGAAAGAAACACTTTTTTCCTCCACCATTTTTTCCGATTCGGCCTAAATAAGAATATATAGCCCTTTTTTGTTTCAGAATGAGCTATGCCGCCACTGGTAAACTAACCACTGAATTTTTGCAAGTACGAGATATAGCATTCAAACCTTTGAAATAAGCTATTGTATCAAAGAAACGAGTAGATATACCATTCGAAATTTTAAAATAAGCTGCTGTATTAAAGAAAGAAATAGGTATGAACTCACTTTTTCAATACAAGTTGTATATTTTCTAATGCAATGATTGATTCATCCAAAATTTTGCTAGTGATGAAGAGCAGAATAATCTCTTCTTGATGTACACTTCATTTTTGATTATATCGGATTAACTTACAAACCACCTATTCTAGCTATAGCATTCATTTCCAATATCTCTTGAAATCTTCCGTGCAAGAGTTTCCGAAATTAAAACAACAACTCAACAATAACACGCATTACATTTCAGGTTCATAAACACCAGTTGGGGCAATTGAATTTCAAGGGGTGTCCGCATCATAGAACAAACTTTTCTCTATGGTCCGCATGGTGAAAGTCACAGACGTGACATTAGATTCTTTGACATCGGTGTTCTGTGGTTAGTTTGTTTTCAAAATCATACGACTTCATGAATAATTACTTATTAAGATCATTTTAGTAGTAATAATATGATGAAAAATGAGAAATGAACGTATTCTAACGTAATGTAAATTTGGATCAACGTATGTCAAAGCTCGACGAAACAAAATTGCAATAGGTACTTCAAAAGTGGTGTGGAAATTTGCTTGAATAGATAAGGATTTACACTGAAGATGTATAGAGGTGAGCTTATTCATTGTAACCCCATTTTTAAAGAAAATCCCCTAGTTCTCTTACCATTCATCATTCCAGATAACAAATTCTCGAATTATTCTTGAAATTTGTCAAAGTGACCACATAGGGAAAATTGAATTCTGTGAATATTTTCGACAGAGTTGCATTCAGCCAAAGTACCCAATTTTTCGAATTTCTAAGATTTTTTTTTCTTTCAACATCGAATTACTGGGAATTTTGTAGTCGGGAAAGATAAATCATATTCATGAAAAACTATGTGTCAAAAATCATTTCATTTGAAGGAATCGTTTGCGAGATATTACTGAAAATTTATGCTTTTCATGGATTTCAACAGCCTGTATTTTTTTAACCAGGCCGAATCGGAAAAAATGGTAAAGGAAAAAAGTGTTTCTTTTGACCTCAGGAATCTACGGTTAAAATATATGTACAAGTCAAAGACTCACCCTGTATATTTGGTTCGCTCCATGTTTTCCAAAATGTCTCAGAGAGAATAATCTATTGCCACTGTGTTCGAAACGTTGTTTTTCAACCATTCTTGGTTCACTCGCGCTTTGTGAGCCGGTACAGAGTGTTGTTGGAACGTCTATGGTCTTCTACCGAAATGATTGTCTGTCCACAGAGCCAAAGCAGCCTCAAGAACACTTTCCTGATAATATGTCGCATTAACTTTGGCGCCAGGCTCAATGAAAACGATTAAGAAGCACCCATTGGCGGTTACAGCGGTCCAAACCATTATTTATTTGTGGCGGGTGCTGGTTTCTGGTAGCCAACCGATGATTCAGATTCTCATATGAACAGTTTTTCACTCAACTCCTTCGTTCACAAATTGCTCAAGTGGAAACATTTTCTCGTCAGAAAACACGATGTTCGGAAAGTCACCACTTTCGGCCAAACAAAGCAAATTCTTCGCTCTCTCAAATCATATACCTTTTTTTTCCTTTACTTTTAGGAAATGCTTTTGTACGCTTGTATACTTCGTTCACATGTTATTGACCGCAAAGTATGCATTTGTTTATTTTCTGAGATTGGCAGTATTTGCCTCATAACGATTAACAAAGTCAACGTTGCCGAATGTTCCCGGCCTCGTTCGACGAGCTTCCGAGTTATCAGAGAACTTTATGTTATATTGACAACAGTGCGTATAAATCTGACAAAAAAGTAAACAACATAACCTAAAATTTTAATATACACAGTGGAATATGCCAAATTGTCATGGCCAACCGACAGCTCAAAGTTCGTGAACGGACTATAAGCAATACTTAGGGCCGTATTCTTAGTCATCCCTCAAGGTGAGGGTGAGTGTAAGATCACACTTGAATTTCAGTATCAGTGGAGCGCGATTTTTGCTAGCCTCAACTTGAGGGAAGGCGCTAGTACCCATGAAATTGTTGGACAATTCATTTGCAGCATTGTTTCCAAGTTTTATGTTCTATGAACAATATTGATAGTTGTATGTAATGTCAGTTGTACATGTTGAAATAAAAAGTCTTGTCAGACATCCGTAAACTCTTTCTTCATTTAGTCCTCGAACGAATCCTCGATCAACAGGTTATGGGCCCAGGATTCGCCAGTTAGTGAATATTCTACAAGTTTTTCCTTTCGTTCCCAATGTCTCAGAACCAGTCGCTGCCGATTGAACGTCTTAAAGGACGGGAAAATTTTGACACATGGAAATTCGCAGTGCAGGCCTATCTTGAAGATTTGGAACTGTGGGACTGTATTACTGGAGAGAATCCCACAAAGAAGAAAGACACGAAGTGCCGTTCAAAATTAATTCTATTGGTTGAACCGGTGAATTATGTTCACATTCAAAACACAACCACTGCCAAAGAAGCATGGGAAAAACTATCGAAAGCTTTTCAGGACGACGGATTGACAAGACGTGTTGGTCTTCTCCGTACTCTTATAACTACAAAGTTAGAAGACTGTGGTTCGATAGAAGAATATGTGAACCGGATAATCACAACCGCACACAAGTTAACGTCAGTTGGTCTAACAGTTAGTGATGAATGGATAGGAACAATCCTTCTTGCCGGATTACAAAACGTTTCGAACCCATGATCATGGGCATTGAGAGTTCGGGCTTGGCAGTAACCGGAGATTCGGTTAAAACAAAACTGTTGCAGGACCTTTCTATTGTAAAATCAAGCTCAGAAAATAATTATGAAGATTCAAATTCAGCTTTGTATGGTCGCAGTTCTGTTCAGTTTGACGGAAATCAGAAATACAGAAACTATGAACACGGTAAGGCTGATAAAAATTTCTCCAGAGGTCCCCGATGTTTTCAATGTAACGGATATGGACACATCGCCAAGAACTGTTCTTCACCTGCTGTTAAAAAGAATAATCCGAATAAAAGTGCAGGATCGTCGTTGTTTGCAGCATTTTCTGCGCAATTGTCTGATAATTACGAATTTTTTCTGGACAGTGGAGCGTCTTGCCACCTTTGTAGAAGTCTCGAAATGTTGACAAATGTAAGAAGGACCGAAAAAATATCCATTACTGCTGCTGACAATAAGAAAATGACGTCAGATACAGTGGGCGATATTTCATTACCAGTGATCATTTCAGGTAATAAAACAGAAGTAAATGTTAATAACGTATACTATGTTCCAGAACTAGAAGTAAACTTGCTATCAGTTAGTCAAATTGTCGGTAAAGGACATCGTGTTGTGTTCGATAGCAACGGAGCAAGAATATTAAATCACCAGAGACAACTGATTGCATCTGCCAGTTTAGTGAACAGTTTATAAATTCAATTGGATGTTTCTACTAGTAGCACGTTTGCATTATCTACGAAATGTGATATGAAACTGTGGCATCGGCGCATGGCACATTTGAATTATGATAGCCTATGTAAGTTAGGTACAATTTCTAATGCTTTCAAGCCTTCTGGTCAGAAATCAAATACTGCCTGTGATATTTGCACGTTGGGAAAAAGCCATCGTTTACCTTTCCCGAAGAGTGTCTCCACTATTGAACATTGTTTACAATTAGTGCACTCAGACCTTGTAGGGCCTATGGAGGTAGGCAGTTTAGCAGGTTCCAGATATTTGCTGACATTTCTAGATGATTTTAGTCATAAGACATTCGTCTATTTCTTGAAATCAAAGGATCAAGTCGCTGATTATTTCAGAATTTTCAAATCAGTTTGTTGAGAATCAGTCTGAAAAAAGAATCAAAATCTTACGTACTGACAATGGAGGAGAATACTGTAATAAAAAATTGAGTGAGTTTTTAAGGACGTCGGGTATTACGCATCAGACCTCATGTCCTTACTCTCCACAGCAAAATGGAAAGGCGGAGCGCCTAAACCGCTCTCTTTTAGACCGTGCAAGATGTCTGCTGATAGAGTCAGGACTCCCAACCGTTTTTGGGCAGAAGCTGTTAACTGTGCAGTGTATCTTTTCAACAGGTCTCCGTGCAAGTCTGTTGATACAACTCCAGAACAAGTTTGGACAGCTAAGAAGTTTGCTCTTCAACATCTTCGAATATTCGGCTGTAAGGCATATGCACACATCCCTGCCCCGAAGCGAAAGAAACTCAGCCCCAGATCAACTCCTTGTATATTTGTGGGATATTGTGAAAACACAAAAGGGTACAGATTGTATGACCCTCAGAAGAAAATTACCTTTGTATCAAGAGATGTAACATTCAACGAATACCAGTGGGGCAATTCATTGTTACAAAACACTTATGAAGGTACCGATAGAAACTTCTATGTACTTCCTATTGAATCAAATTTCGAAAACGCTAATTTTGAGAACAGTGTCGGCTCGGGCTCTGACGACACAACAGAATCACGGCCATCGATTGATGATGATTCTCCGGAAAATGATGTACAGTCCGAGAGTGATAATGACCCAGATTTTTTCATCAAATACTCTAACATCGACACAACAAACTGATATCGACCAGACCTGAGAGAGAAAGACGGCCACCATCTACACTGGATGACTTTGTAACTTATTCTGCTTTCTCTACCAACTCAGAGCTGTCAGATCCGATGTCCTATGAAGATGCGTTACATCGTCGGATAATCAGTTGTGGGTTGATGCCATGCAACGTGAATTGAAGGCTCAAATGACTAATAGGACTTGGGAATTGGTCGAACTCCCTGCTTCGAGACAACCCCTTCCGTGCAAGTGGGTCTTCAAAACAAAAAGGGATGCCAATGGTAAAATAACGGGCCATAAAGCGAGGCTGGTAGCAAAGGGATTCGCCCAAAGGAGGGGAGTTGATTACGATGAACATTTTCACCAGTTGTTCGGTATAGTTCCATCAGATATCTTATATCGCTGGCTGCAGAATACAATCTAGACATTGATCAGATGGACGCAGTATCCGCATTCCTTCAGGGAGACCTGGAGGAGGAAATTTACATGTCTCAGCCACCTGGTTTTAGCGATGGAACTTCAAAAGTATGTCGACTTAGGAAGAGCTTATATGGGCTCAAGCAAGCGAGCCGAGTTTGGAATAGAAAATTGGATTCAGTTCTACAAGAATTTGGTTTGACACAGTCAAAATTTGACTCTTGAGTCTATTACAGAATAACAGAAAAATGTATGATAATAGTGGCTGTCTGGGTGGATGACTTGTTGATTTTTCAAATAATAAAAAGTTGAAAAATCAGGTCAAGTTGCAACTTTCAAGATCATTCGAGATGACTGACCTTGGTGAGGCAAATCATTCTTAGGTCTTGGATTAACACGTGATCGACAATCAAAGGTAATTTGGCTTAGTCAACAGCATTATATTGAGCAGATTCTCAAACGGTTCAACATGGATGAAGCCAATCCTGTATCCACTCCGATATCAAATGGTGACAATTTTTCCAAACTCAGGAGCCACGAACAGAAGGAGAAAAGGAAAAGATGAAAAAATTCCTTATCAAGAAACTATTGGCAGCCTCTTATTCGCCGCACAGATTACAAGACCAGATATAGCATTTGCTGTAAGTAGTCTCAGTCGATTAACAATAATCCAGGCATGCCACACTGGGCAGGTGTGAAACGGGTACTGAGATATCTACGTGGAACCTCTTCATATAAACTTAAATTTGATGGATCAAAGGTTGGACCCATTTACGGATACTGCGATGCTGATTGGGCTAGTGATCCAGATGAAAGAGATCAGTGACAGGTTATATTTTTATCAAGTGCGATGCTCCGATATCCTGGTGCACTAAGCGGCAACCTACTGTAGCTCTTTCAACCACAGAGGCTGAATATATGTCCATGTCATCAGCAGCACAAGAAGCTTTATGGTTGAGGGGCCTCAGTGAAGAATTGAGCAACCTTCGAAGAGTCCTACTCAAATCTTTTTCGACAACCAAGGAGCCAGGAACTTAGCACTGAATGGTGCTTATCAGCCCAGGATCAAAATATCGACGTACGGCACCATTTCATGAGAGAAAGGTAGAGGCGAAGATTCTGACATTCACATACATACCAACCAAAAGATGGTCGCCGATTCTTTGACTAAGGCGCTTGATGTGAATAAATTTAGTGAGTGTATCAAGTGCCAAGGAATCTGCAAATAGGGAGGGTGTTGGACAATTCATTTGCAGCATTGTTTCCAAGTTTTATGTTCTATGAACAATATTGATAGTTGTATGTAATGTCAGTTGTACATGTTGAAATAAAAAGTCTTGTCAGACATCCGTAAACTCTTTCTTCATTTAGTCCTCGAACGAATCCTCGATCAACAGAAATGAGTATGCTTTATGAAATGGCTACAGCGCTCAAGGGCGATCAGACTCTCACCCTCACCTTGAGGGCCCTTATACCTATCACTTAGCAATTGAAACTGGTTTACACTTCGAGTGCCGGACCCTGTAGTATTGTTTCAACAATCCTGATAAGTAATTAGAGTCTTTTCTCATTTTGTATTTATTTCAGACAACAAAGAAGTCGCAATTCTCACTAAAGAGGAAGAAAAGCAAAGGTGAAGCAGATTATGGTGATTTAGTATGTCCGTTGAATCCGGAAAAACAATCAGGTGAAATGAATGGCTCTGCTCTTAACAGCTCTATGGGTGTAAGTTACTAACTTTTTAACCATGAAGGCTTTATTACCAAAGTTTGATTTTGTTTTTGGTTTTTTGAACGTTTTTGGCAGCAGTGGACGACACTGCACATGTGAGATCAGTCAAAATATACGTATTTAATAGGTTCAATTTGCTCTAATCAAATAGTACTTGGTGAGAATTAAACTATACAAAGCTCAGTTTTGATCAATCATTGAAAAAGTTATTAAATCTAGTTCATTGAGAACGTGCGAGCGGAGCGAGCTCATTAATAGTTCGAAAAATTCATCATCGCTATATTAATGAACTAAGTAGTTGATAAGATTTTTCTGTCGACCCTCATTATGAATTGAGTGTAAATTGTTGATTGGAGTACATTTTGCGAAAGAAATAATTTCTATGTAAAGTTGTTGCATTGCCGTTATTGCTATGAATTATATTTATGTGCGGTCACCCATGACAATCATATTTCGAAATAGGAGGAATCATGCATAAAAATGGCTCATTTTTATCAATTTCGTGTACGTTAAGCTGAGCTTCATTTTAAGGTCGACGGAAAAAGTTATTAATGCTCTATTTCGAAAACTGAATAGAAAGAAATAACCTGAAACTATAGATGTTGATCATAACCTGACATCCATTTTTTCTCCTAGGGTTCGTTATTTTTGAAGATGCTTAAAACACCAATGTACCGATAACAGACGTTTTCTATTTGCTCGTCAAGTATATCAATATCAACATAAAATTATAAAGTCTGTGAGCGAGCACCAGAATAATCATTATTTCAAGAGATTTTTTATGTTCGAGAGAATCGCCTAATAATCGCCAACACCAATCGACCAGTTCGAAATTTAGATATTTTATCAGGAAAAAGTATCTCATTGCTGTGAGTTGTGGCAACTTGAAGTATTTTTCATTACAAAATACAGAAAGAAATCAGACAATTATTTGCAAAACACGCAGCTAATCCTTCTGGCTGAGCCTACCAGGCTTAAAACATACCAAAGTTTTCATCGGAAGACTGCAAACCATTAACTGAAAGATCTTATGCTCTAGATCTGAGCAGATTTAAAGTTGAAACACTTCTCGTTATTATGACAGGTCACTGCAGGCTGAAGGCGCATCTGCTCAAAATCAGACTGGTCTAAACGATAAATGCAGACTGTGACAGTAGGTTTGTTTTGGTTCCGAGTTCAGAACTGTTCAGGACGGTTCCTACATACATGCGCCGTTGCGAATTTTAAACACAAATTCGGAATGTGCGCACTTGCGAACCGTCCTGGATCAGTTCTTAAGCGTAACCAAAACAAACCTTCTGATACCCTGAAACAGCCATGCGCATCGTCTCAGAATGCTAAGCCTACATTCACATCAGATTCGGAGTACCTCATCGATGAAAATTGTTTTCCTATATTTGTTATTTGCGACATTTCAGCTCTAATAAAAAAAGATATTTTAGTTTCAAACAGTAGTAAAACGCGCGGTCACCTTATTTTTTTCCACCGACTTTGACCAAATATAAGGCTGTTTGCATTCGTTTGTCTTCCATAAAAGTTCTTGCCACAAATTTTCTGTCTTTGTGAGAGAAATGCTTGGAGTTGACTAATTTTCAGTAATGAGATCTATAATTTTTCTCTATAAACTTTGTCAATTTCAATGATCCGTCCCCGCTTTCATGTGATCCTGGATCATAGGCGTATCTAGCCTCAGTGTTCAGGGGTGCCGCGGCCCCTGGTTGTTTTGTGATACCTATACGTAGTTTTTGATAAGAATCTTTCAGGCGGCATAGGTACATCAGGGGGGGGATGGCCCTCCTAGCCCCCCCCTAAATACGCCAGTGTCCTGAATGCTACGGCAGATTGGTCGATAGGTGTTTACTGTTCAGGATTTTCAATCTACTACCAGGATAAATTAAAACATCCCATTCTGTTTATACTTTGATTTTGCTGGCTCGAACTCTTGGTATATAAATTGTTGTTTTTCTTTTTGATATGATCTCGAAGCTGCTGCCATTTATTAACAATTGTTTTTTTTTTAATATACTCACAGTGTTTTATTTGTTTTTTTTATTTTGAAATACGGAGAGGCCCACACGAAAAAGTCCAGCTTTAGGAAAATTTTCAGCTAGACTCTTTTATGTGGATTCCCCCATATGCATACATATGTATGTGTGTTATTTTTAATGATTCGAAAATAGTTTCTTAACTCTAGTCCCATATCATGGGAATCGCTAGAAAAAAACGCATAAATGGGTCGTTGTTCTCACTACAGTTTATATACGAAACAAAATCAATGAAAGATTATTCGACGATTTTAAATAGGGCTTAACTTTTCTCTTTGCAGATTTGAGCCTATGAATTAATTGAGGTCACATGAAATCCGGGATTTTTTTCTCGCTCATCTCCCCTCGTCTTCGACTTGGAATATTTTTCAAAATATTGAAGAGCTCAAAAAAATTCCGGAAATAATTTGACCTCTAGTGGTATTACTAGTAAAAATTTCATTAACGAATGGATTTGTGCAATGCCTGGGCGTATTGGGCAGTTGATTAAAAGAGAGGTTTTTTTTTTCAATTAACTTTTGGTGCCAGGCAGATGTTCGATACTTTCTTACTAATCATAGCATGTTTGTGATGAGCGAATCACGTTTCTTAGCACTATTTCAGGATCAGGAACAACAGAAGGAATTGAGCAAGAATTATTTTATTCTGCGCCATATGAGAAAATTTCCATTATCTAAACTGAAGTCATAATACTTCGTTATTTACATATTTTTACATTTGATTTCTAGAAGAATAAGTATGTACCTCATTTCACTGGCGTACATAGGGGGGGGGGGGTTGCAGAGGGCAGCTAAGCATTCTGAATACGTTTTCATGTTAAAACTTTTAGGTCAGGGCTGCCATCTACATAAATATGTAAAGTTTCTTTTCTTCCTTTACTACCTTTGAAAGTTTATATTTTCCAAAAAAAAAATACATATACAGCGGTACTCATTGAATCAGGTCAATTTCTCAAGTGTAGATTTCCCACTGAAATATTGATTCATTATAATATTTACAATGATAACGCACATCAAAAACTGAAATGAGTTCTGAAATCAGAAGCATCAGAACAATTACTTTAGTCATCAAAAATTCATTGATATTTCCGATAATGTATCGCTCTGAATTCAAATGATTTTTTCATGCTCACCTGAATGGATTCAGATTCCTGAAATTCTCATAATACACTGTTGATAAAGCCTTTTCTATAGGATGTGAAAGCAATTATTCTAATGATGGTGAAGGTCTGTTTAAAGATAATCGAATGATATCATTAGAGTAGATAGAATGCTTCAACTGCAATATTTAAATATTTTTGTAGGTAGATTATAAAGGTATTGGTAGAAATCAAATATGTAATTCGTCTTGAAATAGTAAAAGCTTATTAACATAATTGCATAGCTTATTAGTGTCCTAGATCAGTGAAGTAGAGTAGTTTGAAGATGTACTGCAGTCACTGTTGCAGAAAAAAACTTATTCTGCTTTAATTGCGTTTTGCTCATATTACTCCGGTGAATTGACTAGAATTTTTTTTTGTAAAAACTGGGAAAACGCAATTATTTCAGAAATAACACCAGTGTTCTTATATTTCGAATAGAACTGAAAAAACAATATAAATATTTATACGTTTTCTGATTCATTCCAGCAGATGAGGAAGATAAACCAAGAGGAAGAGGATGTTTATCATCTCGCTGACAAAGGTGCTAAATCCCTACCTGCATCGGTTACCAATTCCCCTATTCCTTTCAGGAATGCCAAACCATGAGATGAAGTAGACTGACAATAGTCGAACATTGAATTTTAACTTGTTGATCAATAATAATACGTAAAACTTTTATTGAATTCATATTTTCATTATTAATCATTCTTTATTATTAATTTGGTTTTTAGAAACAACGATACTATTATAATTCATTTCATTGCTGAATATTTATTGAAGAACACTGAATGAATTTTAACACATATCCAATGCCTTTTTATGAGTTTCATTGTTCAATTCTACAATCAATAATCTTTTCTTGAATAATTTCATCATTTATTTATATTTCGATCATATGGGAAAAGTTTGAGAATTTGTAGTGAATGTTAAAATTATTTTGTGCCAAAGGACAATCTTATACTACTCAGTATTATAACTCAAACCTGGTAGTTAATAATTCGAATCCTGTACACTCTTTGCATCGAAAGAGAGTAAAAATCTTATGTGCAGTTTTTAGGAATTTCAATTGTAGATGTACCTCATTTCTTCTTGAAATATGGAATTCATCTCCAGAAAAATAATTTTATACATAAGTAACATAAATATAAGTGTTTGTTACCGAAGCGTATGTAACTGAAGTTTTGCAAAATATTCACCAATAATGTCTTCCCCAACCATTTGCCTTAGTGAAGTGCATGAAATTAGTTTTATAGAATTGATTTAAGGAAAATACTGCAAATTAATATTGAAATTTAGTGTTATAAATATTATGACATCCTTTAAGTCGATCCAATCAGTATTAATCAGACTTTGAAGAAAATTTGGAATTCAAGAAATTAATGAAGAATTTTGAACTTGGCTTATACCTTTTGTTTTCAATTCATTGTTGTTATAAATATAAATGAAATATTTTAATTCCAGACAAAGGATGACATAAAATAAAATTGAATTTTTAAACTGTTACCAGTGCATATAATTGAGGTAGCTTAGAAAATTGTTGGAAAAACATATTCCAGTAATATAAATATTCAAAGAATTTGACTGATTGTGAAATACCTATTTTATTTGTCAGAATCATGATGACTTATATGAAATTATAGAATTTTGAGATACCTTCTGAATTGTAGTGGGTATTTTTACCCTTTTTTGAAATATTTTTATACATCGATACAACTTTGGTTGAATGAAAACATAACTTTTGGTAGCTATTTTTTGTTTGTATATGTTCAGATGTAATATTTGTTTAAAACGCCTTCTGCAGCTTGAACGAAATTTGAAAACCAACAGAGTGTATTATATGTGTTATTATTTGTATTATAGAATAATATTCATTCATATTTTCATCATATACATATTTATCACAAAATTGTTCATCATCATATTGTAAGGGTTAGAATATTATTAATATATGCATTTTTATCAATTGTAATAATATTTTGTGAAATATTTTTATTATATAGTATTCACTAAATATAGAATGTATAAATTATCATATGTGATATTCATTATATAACAAACCTTTGATTCCCAATGTTGAAGGATGAAAGTCAAGATACTTTTACTTATACAAACATCTACATCTACTGACATGAACTATTCGTTAATCCATTATCTTTGAAAATGAATAAGCTTCCCCAATTAATCCTCTCTTAGACAACTAAAATGTAATTCCTGAATAATCGGGTGGAGTGTTATTATTGATGACACAATAAGGCTATTGCTGATATTGGATTTCTTCACCTTGTTTCCAAGGAAGTATCAATGCCCAAATGTTTGTAAGTTTCAAAGAAGCAGAAGAGGTCTTCAACGACCACGGTTGGAATTAGTGATGAATTATGCCAGGTGAAAACCATTTTGTCCTATTGATCGAAAAGGGATAGATACTTGAAGTTTTTAGAGTAGGTAGGTAAAAGGCTCGATCTAGTTTCGAAACTAGAAATCCGAACCGGTCCAAACTATAAATGTATATGCCCAATGATGACATGAACACTCTTGTGAATTTCATGAGGTTTCTTTCAAGATTTGAGATTTAAAAAGTATATAGTCCGTTCACGAAAGTTTGAGCGCATAGTAGGCGTTTGTTCATTTATCTGAAGTCAGTATTTGCTGTCATAACGTAGAATAAAGTCAACGTTGCCGAATTTACCCGGCCTCGTCCGACGAGCTTCTGAGTTATTAGAAAACTCCATGTTATATTGACAACAATTGCGTATCAATCTGACAAGAAAATAAACAACATAAACTAAAATTTCAATATACACAGTGGAATATGCCAAATTTCCATAGTCAACCGACGGCTCAACCTTTCGTGAACGGACTATATAGTCCGTTCACGAAAGTTTGAGCGCATAGTAGGCGTTTGTTTATTTAAAAATAAAGTCAACGTTGCCGAATGTACCCTACCTGGTCCGGCAGTGGAATATGACAAATTGTCATGGCCAACTGACGGCTCAAACTTGGTGGCAATATCTTGGCTTATCAGATAACTCGAAGGCTTGGTTGAAATCTCTCAGAACCTATTAAGCTTATTCGAGTTAGGAAAATCAGTTATAGGTACGTTCTGTGGAGGGCTCTGTATATGACCGTGTTCTTATGACCCCTTAAGATTCAGTATACAGGTTTGGAAATTCACATCTGAAAAAAAACGAAATTCAATACATCAGAGGGATAATTTTGCCGTACAGTTGAACAGTGGTATACTCGAAAGATTTACGAGCGCCGATTCGAGAGGAATAAGTGGTCGTATGCGGACTATTAGGTTGGCTTTGTCTTATAGTTTGAAATGGCCTGAATAAAGGCCGGGACACACCTGTCATGCAGCCTTCCGATCCGACTACGGTCATACAGCGGGACGACTGTATGATATGGGAATAAACAATGGTTTGGAATGCAGTAGGTCTCACCTGTCCGACACGCGACCCGTCCTACTCACATTTAAGCAATATCGGACCGGAGTCGGATCGGAAGGCTGCATGACAGGTGTGTCCCCGCCTTAAACCGGTATGGTAAGTAACTTAAAGTACTCGAATCGACTATCAGGCGCAACCTGACTCAATGCGTCGGACTGCCCGTAGCCCGTGTTATTCGATTGGAGAGAGACAACCATACTTTTGTTCATTGAACCATTAGTCCGAGAGCTGGCACGAATTTTAGGGAAGGTATTTGAGGCAAGCTGAAAACTTGTCAGATACCTCTCCTATTATATCCCAACTCGGGATTGCAGACCTGGCTGGTGAGTAGCGGGGCTAAATCAACCCCTGCATTTTTTTATTTTTTTTTTCCAAAAATATATTTGAGGCAATACGCAATTTATATATGTTGCAGTGTAATGCTTTATAAATACTAAAAAAATAAGCCAGATAATTTAATCGGGGTTTTAACATTGCCAGACGCGTGCTAAAATAAAATGAAAAAATTATAAAAAATGTTTTTGAGGCAGTTTGAAATTTTTATGGAGTGTTATTTATAACTCAAAAATAAGATTCCCAAAAAGACAGATCATTTCTGTAGGGCTTTCTACCTGCCAGGCCATTAAAAATGTAGGGGTTGATTTAGCCCCGCTACTCACCAGCCAGGTCTACAATCCCGAGTTGGGATATAATAGGAGAGGTATCTGACAAGTTTTCAGCTTGCCTCAAATACCTACCCTAAAATTGGTGCCAGCTCTCCTACTACATCCATATAGCGTCAGTAACATATACCACGTAAATTTGTCAAGTATACCACTGCTCAACTTGACGCCAAAATACTCACTCCCCGGCCCTAATGCATTGAATATCGTATATTTCCGATGTGAATTTCCGTACCTGTATGTCGTGCTTTTCGGATTATCCTCGTATCGTTTTCCAAGTTTTCAAAATATTTGGAACAAAAACCACAACAATAAGCGGGTTTATGAATAGATTTTTCTAACTAACTAATCTTTTCGAAACCTCTCTGAATTGTTTCTGATTGAGATTTTACGGACTCGTTGATTAAAAGACTTTATTTATCTTCAGTTTATAACCAGTCTCAGGTAGGTGAAGATGTTTTCCTCATTTCTTCTATTTCAAGGTAGATGACAATGGCCGAGTGGCCGCATTCAGCAAAGGAAACTGTTACAGTTAACATGTTACCAATATTTTATGCTCTTCTACAGAACGTAGAACATGAAAACTGTAACTTATAGTTTCGAAAAAGGGACTTTAAATACAATTACGGAATCTTCCGATATCACTTACAAAGAAGTAAGTGAAACAACTAGAGTAATATCCTCTTCCGAAATCATGGTTAAATGCTAAAAAAAATTGCTGATGTTTGGGGGAGAAAGGGGAATTCCGCGCACCTAAAGTAAATGCTCACAAAAACCTTCCAATGTAGAAACAAACTTTCATAATTAACTTATGAATCTTGGACCTATTTGGAACCTTCCCATCACAAGAAAAACGTTCATCTATGTATAACAATCAAGAAAAAATTTAAGAATTTTAAAAAACTGTCTTTGCGCGGTATTCCTCTACGACGTAGAGGAATCCAGTACGTAGAGTCTACGTACTGGATAATACCGCGAAGGCAATGGGGTGATTATGCGCAATTAGTTAGTTTAGGTGACAATATGTGGATAAAACAAATTTCCATGAATAGGTACAAAAAATGATTTAGGAATTGATTTTATTGTCTACCTTTCATTTTTAGTTTTGGCGTACTTATATATCGCATGTGTAATTAACTTATATTAACATTCTGAATGTGCCCAGTTTGAACAAATCATCTATATTGACCTTTAGTCAGTCACGAAGAGTGGATTCTAGAACAGTTAAAGAACGACCAACTTTTTGTATTTTTCGCCCAGATTCTATAACAGTGATAGCTGCTTTGAGTTCATTTTTATCCATTTTGACTTTTCGGTTTTCCAGGCATTATAAATCATCCCAAAAACAAAAAAATACTAAATATCGGTATAAATTTCCATACTGGGTAATACCCCGCAGCGCGAAATTACTCCTCTGCAGCTGCGCGTCATTATAGACTGAGAGCTGGCTACGGAGGGGTAAGGGTCACTAGGTGCAAGGCTAATTTTATCGTTCACAAGTTCGATTGTTACCGACATAGCGTAAGGCGGGCAGCCAGAAGGCACACTGGAAGAATAACGCAAGGGTAGGGGGTTAAACATGCAATTTTTTTACGAAAAAAAAGTCATAAGGTGCAAAGATGGCAATTTGTAGAATAAGAGAAGGTGGTATGAGTAAGCAGGAAAAAACATTGCCAGAAGGCTGAGTGGAAGAATAACGCGAAGGAAGGGGGTTAAACATGCATATTTTTTTACGAAAAAAAAGTCATAAGGTGCAAAGATGGCAATTTGTAGCATAAGAGGAGGTAGTATGAGTAAGCAGGAAAAAACATTGCCAGAAGGCTGAGTGGAAGAATAACGCGACGGGAGGGGGATAAACATTCATATTTTTTTCGAAAAAAAAGTCATAAAGTGCAAGGATGGCAATGTGTAGAATAATAGGGGGTAGTATGAGAAAGCAGGAAAAAAAATTGCCAGGAGGCTAAGTGGAAGAATAACGCGAAGGCAGGGGGTTAAACAAGCAACTTTTTAACGAAAAAAAGGCATAAGATGCAAAGCTGACAATTTGTAGAATGATCGGAGGTAGTATGGGTAAGTTGGAAAAAAAATTCGAAAAGGCTAAATGGAAGTATAACGAGAGGCATTTATCCAAAGACCAAAGGTGACATGAAATATCTCAAAATATGTAAACAAAGTGCCAGATTCTTTCAATAAATGAAATATCGAGAAGGCTACCGATGCTCTTTGTATCGCTGATATCTTTGTCATGCTTCCACTTAGCCTTCTGACAATTTTCTTCCTTCTCCTACTTGTACTATCTCCGTTTATTCCACAAATCGTCCATTTTGCACTTTATGACAATTTTTTTCAAAAGAAGATGCTGGTTTAACTCCTTTCTACTTACTTATACTATCTCCGATTAGAATAATCGGAGATAATTTTGCAGATTCAAAATGCCATCTTTCCAACTTATGACTTTTTTCGAAAAAATAGATGCATGTTCAACCCCCTTCCTTCACGTTATTCTTCCACTTAGCCTTCTGACAATGTTTTTCCTACTTACTCATACTACATTCTTTTATTTTACAAATAGCCAGCTTTGCACCACACGCCTTTTTTTCGTTAAAAGTTGCTTGTTTTAACCCCCTTCAACTTAGCCTCCTGGCAATTTTTTTTTCCTGCTTTCTCATACTACCCCCTATTATTCTACAAATTGCCATTTTTGCACCTTATGACTTTTTTCGAAAAAAATATGCATGTTTAACCCCCTCCCTTCGCGTTATTCTTCCACTCAGCCTTCTGGCAATGTTTTTTCCTGCTTACTCATACCACCTTCTCTTATTCTACAAATTGCCATCTTTGCACCTTATGACTTTTTTTTCGAAAAAAATATGCATGTTAACCCCCTCCCTTCGCGTTATTCTTCCACTCAGCCTTCTGGCAATGTTTTTTCCTGCTTACTCATACCACCTTCTCTTATTCTACAAATTGCCATCTTTGCACCTTATGACTTTTTTTTCGTAAAAAAATTGCATGTTTAACCCCCTACCCTTCCGTTATTCTTCCAGTGTGCCTTCTGGCTGCCCGCCTTACGCTATGTCGGTAACAATCGAACCTGTGAACGATAAAATTACCCTTGCACCTAGTGACCCCTCCGTAGCCAGCTCTTAGACTATTACCCCTAACCTAATTAATCACTGACGGAAAATACCGAAATATAATTAATGGTTCTTTTGCAGTGAATAATAAACATATAAAGAGCGTCGTTAAACACACAATCGACGGCCTTGTCTGAACTAACCTTAGACTAAGGAACTAACACCTTAACTGCCCTTAAATTACGAGCGAATGTTGGGCACGCAAATACGAGATGGCACGCTGTATTCAAATTCCCAGATAATTGAGCTAAGTTGCAAAAAGATCTATGCGCAGGAATTCACCGGTGGCGGAATTCCCCTGTCTCCCCCTACGTCAAAATAATTAACTATCAATGAAATAAATTTATTGGTAATATTTTTTCACCTACAATTTTTTCAGCGTTTACGCGTAGTTTTAATTTCGTTGAAAAAATGTGAGGATGCTCAATGTCAATTAATTATAAATTTATTTGGATAATTACACTCAGATTTTTTATTTCGAATTTATTAGAAAGAAACAGGTTTTTTAGTTAAGAAGGATGAGGTTGACACTTAAGCGTTGTTTTAGGTACATATTCCCGAAGGTAGTGCGAAATAATAATCTTTAAGTAGTAGTTTATCACAAGATTTAGTTTTCAAGTATACCACAGCTGGGGACTCGTATTTTGCCGTGTGCATTTTTGAAGCTGAAAACGGACTTGTTCAATAAAGTTCGAATCCAAAGATCACTTGTTCAAAATACGTGCCCTGTTCTTTCGATAACAAACCTCAAAAAATAAGATAATAGATATCATCTGAGATGTTTACCATTATCATCTAAAGTGTGATAAACTGAAGTACCTAGATAGATTAAACTCAATATATCAACAACAAAACTAGTATTGTTGGTTCAGACCCAAAATTTGCATAAAATCAGCCTGAACTTATTCTTTTATATTTGCACATTTTTGAAACCAATCAATGAATTTAATTACTTACTTAGCTTTCAACATATTCAGACAAGTTTGTGCTGAGAATAACCTGAAGTGCTTGGTAATCACAGAAATAATCCTGGACTTAAGTAAAATATATTCAGATACACCATAACAGAATTCACTCAAGAAAATTACATCCCCCATGTAAATCACAGAAATATTTTCAAGATTATGACTTATGCAAGTAAGAAATTCAACTGTAGTTATGTGATAGTAGAACAAATTGCAATGTAATAGTAAAATAATGATATAAACTCAAAAAACCAGTACATTATTAAAAAAAATAATTTATGGCTTAGATAACAAAATAACAATTCTCTTATATTTACAAACAATCCTTGGATGCCAATATTAAAGTTTGTTAATGAACTAATACTATTGTGGCAGGTAATTTGGATAAAATATTTGATTTTAACACAGTGGAATCAACAGAAAAACAATTGCATTTTAATATGCGAAACATAGATCTTTCTTGTAATTAAGTTTTTCCAAATTTGGTAGACAAGCATAGTTTATCATTGGTGGGGGTCCACACATGAGGACAATCGAAGTATCTGAAGGTGGCAGTAGATGATTTTTTATCATTTCCTCACTAATAAAACCAGTACTATATTTCCAATCTGGAGGAGCATTATCAAGTGTATACCACAATTTGAATTGATCAGGATGAGACTGAGCAACTTCTTCCAATTCTTTTCTAACTAAAATATCTTTTTCACTTTGATTAGCAAATATTAGAGCCATTTTGATCTTTTTGTTATCATGCTTAATTATATGTCGTATGAGCTGAAGCATAGGGGTGATTCCAGTCCCCCCTGCAATCATAGAAATACTATCGACTGTCAATGTTTGTGGAGGATCTTTCCTTAGTTTTTTTATTACAAATGCTCCTTCTCCTACATATTGTAATCTACCAGAAGGTCCTCTCACTTGGATTTGATCACCAACTTTCAAATTTTCCAGATACTGTGTCATTTTACCGCCATCAGGAAATCGGGGATGTACATTTTTGAAATAAACTTTAATGACCAAGTCAATATATCCCATGTCATCATCGGACGAAACAGGTGTATATGAACGAATAACCAATTCATCATCAATTTTCGCAATAATATTTATGTGTTGTCCAATAGGTAGTCCTAAAGCATGTTCTGCTGAAGGTAAAGCGAATCTGAATCTACGTGTGTCGTGGGAGAGTTCTTCTTTTTCAATTAGTGGTATGTTATACTTCACTTGAGCATCTTCAAGTAACACTTTCTTTTTTTTAGATTTTCTATTGGTATCATCACTTTTAGTATTCAACAAGCGATATACAACCACTCCTGCAACAACCACACCAACACTAATTAAAATAGGTAGGATTGTACTCCACATCTTATAGGATACTGCCACTGCCATAGCTGCGATTCAGAAATCAGCATAGGAACGGAATAAGCTAGTGAGGTTATCCTTGTTTACTCAATTTCAGATAACCGGTTGATAAATAATGAATAAATACATGTAATTGTCTCTATTAATTATTCGACCAGAGGCCAAGGGCGTTCGTTCAGAACCCCTAATTTTTCGAAAAAAGTGGAAAAGTGACAGAAATACTAACACAAATTACACCCAGCAATCTAATATCACAGAAATTAATGTGTGATTCTGTGCTAATATGGTTTTAATAATTCTTTAATTACTTCATTGTTGTTTCTGATTACATCACAAATTTGTGTAATGAAAAATCACACAATCACAGATAACAGAATAATTTCGCTGTTATCTGTGTGTAAAAAATGTAATCCACAGAACATAATGTCGGATAAAGAAGAATCCACAGATCAGAAATCTTCATATGAAACACTTTTCTGATAATCAATTATCATTAAATACACCAGCTGTTTGATCAATTATAATATAATTCCAAATACATACTCAGTACTCACCCTTAGTTAGCTTAAGCTTCGCAAATAATGATAATCGAGAGATGAGCTCACCATCTAGTCAATATTGTACAGGGGTCGAAAGAAAAGTACCCGTGCTTCCCTTTAATTTTTCACACACTACACACACAGAATACATCAAATAAATAAAAAGAATGGAGCTATATAATCATAATTGAAATAATTATCTTACATTCATTGATAAGAATTTATGGTCAATATTTTTAGCTGTTAAATTACATTTGATGTAGAACATGCAGACATAAGAATTAAAGACGGCAAATGACTTGTATTAGTTGTTGATTTAAACTTTAAACTGATCGTGCCGATTCGGTATTATTATAAACATTTTCATTTCGTTGACGCATTCAGTACCAAAATCATAGAATGATTTATATGAAATTGTCAACTAGCAGTTTGCTTTCTGCATCAAAATGTCGTTCCCCAGATTAAAACAGAGCCAATAAATTGCTTGTAAATATGATCAGAAAAATAAACAATAGAAATGCCAGCCTTGACCTCCACATCCGAAGAACTCACTCTTTCCAACAGAGGCTACAAACTGCTAAAACAACTAGGAGAAGGATCCTATGCAAAAGTTTTTTTATCTGAATATACGTACAATAAATCTGACTCCGGTAGCGTTAAAGTGCTAGCATGTAAAATAATCGATACGGCAAAAGCACCAAGAGATTTCGTGAAAAAATTTTTACCTAGAGAATTGGACATATTGGTAAAAATCAATCATCCACATATAATACACGTGCACAGTATATTTCAAAGAAAGGCCAAATACTACATATTCATGAGATTTGCTGAGAATGGTGATCTCCTTGAATTCGTTTTGAAAAGAGGTGCTATTTCTGAAGCTCAAGCCAGAGTATGGTTGAGACAGATGGCCCTAGGAATTCAATATCTACACGATATGGACATAGCTCATAGAGATTTGAAGTGCGAAAATGTTCTAATAACGAATAATTACAATGTTAAAATTGCAGATTTTGGTTTTGCAAGGTTCGTAACAGGTAAGGCCATATAATTATACTGTTTCAAATAATTTGAGTTTCTCTTTTTATTTGCACCAAAGTTGCGAAAGATTCGCAAAAAAGTTTAGCTCTTTTAGTCATTATAGTGTGCAATATATTTTTTCGGACTATTTTGCGATTGTTTAATATTAATAAGGATTCCTTCTTATCTTTGTATTAAAGTGGATTTAAAATAAAGAAGAACAAGAGCTTGAAACATTTTTGCGAACGCCGATAGAACAAAGAATGTTCTATGTTTGCTTATACTAGAAGCATTCGATAGAGGTGGAGAAGAATGAGCCTTCAAGACAAGGTTTTTGCAGTGTAATATGCAAATATACGATATTCTTACATAAGACACAGAACGTTGCCATCCAGTTGAGAAGTGGAATATTCGATACGTTTATGATGAAATGAAAAATAAACTGCGAATAATGTGGTTATATTTCTCTCATCTGGAAGTGGCCTAATTCAAGCAGGATGGTAGGCAACCATTGGATATCTATCGATTCAATGCGTTAGGTTGCCCTAGCCCAGCAAACACTGAAACGCAGGAACTGTACAAAATTCGTACTGCGTTGCTGCACTCCACTGCAGCAGCTTACAGTACAGTACAAACTGCATTCATATACAGCCATTGTTCAGCGTTGCTGCAATTCATATGAAGCGAGGTTTTTTAGTAACTGTACAAAAACTGTTCAGCCTCGCTGCATTTAAAATGCGGCAACGCTATAGAATGGTTGCATACTAAACGCAGTTTGTACTGTTCAACAACTTATTTAAATTTGATTACGGAATTCAATATGTAAAAGTTCTGAAACAAACTGAAAATTTAATAATCTTGATCTATTTTCGGTTTTGGTGTGAAATCCAATGAAAAGTTAGCTTAAAAAAATTCTATATTAAACAAAAAAATATATAACTAAAACAGGAATATTCATACAAAATATAAAATAAATATGTGTATATAAATCAAAATATAATAAAACAAAATAAATTTCTTCGGAGGTTTATAGATTTTGGGTTTGGCTGCTCCTCACTCCTCATACAGGTTTCTCAACCATGCTTTTATTGTTGTTTCAACATCAGTCTGCGTGGCATTTTCGCAGCTCTTGTTCCTACGTATGGCTTCTTAAATAGGAGGAATATGAGGTTAGAAAATTTTTTTTACCTTGTTTCATCTTGATAGGACTGCATCATTGCAGTCGCATAAGATCTAGCGGAGAATACACTGCACACTTTCAAAACCGAATTATTTTATAAGGCGCTAAATCCAATATTTTATCACTTTCCACAATCTTTACGCAACCTCCCAACAACTACACATGATAAACAATAAAATGGTGGCACCTGAACCAAACGTAAAGACACCGCGTACCGAATAATAAGGACCCCGACCTACCCACACGATGGGGACATGTTGTGATTGGTCGGAGTCCGTACGATGACGTGCGTGGTAACAAGCATTTGAACTTTTTGCAGTTATTACATCACAGTTACTGCACATTTACTGAACTTCACTGTTGCGCATGAGTCACTTAATTTTTGTTGCGCAGAAACTGTACAGCAACTATACTGAATTCTTTGAAATGCATTATTATCAATACAGAAACTGTGCAGTTTTAATACAACAATTTATGTGCTGCATTCAGGTGGCACTTGTAACGCAGTATCTGTACAGTTGCTGTATGTCGTGTTTGCTGGGAGGATACTCGATTCGAGAAAAACAACATTATTCGCAGTTGACCATTAATTTCGTCATAAACGTAGCACGCAAATCTTTCGAATATATCATTGTCCAACTGAACACCAAAGTTCTCTCTCTCTCTCTCTGATGCAGCATATAGCATCTTTCGCTGATTTTTTCATGCGTATGTGATTGTTCAAAATTACTATGGGAACTTTTTAATTTACTATTTTGATTTTTTATACCTCAGAAAACAAAAAGGTATTCCGTATTTGGTAACTTTCTTCTACCTTCAAAAACATCATTTCAGATGCAACTGGAAAGAGAATATCCAGCGAAACATATTGTGGTTCCTTATCTTACGCAGCTCCAGAAATCCTGAAGGGTAGTCCATACCATCCCAGAATTGCTGATTTATGGTCATTAGGAATAATTCTTTACGTAATGCTGAATAAAGCCATGCCTTTCGATGACACAAACATCAAAAGGCTATACGAGCAGCAAACAAACCAAAGATGGAAATTCCGTGCCAAAGTGGCAGATATACTGAGCGAGCAGGTTAAGAAATTGATTCATCATATCTTAGAACCAGATGTAACAAAACGATATAGAATAGAACAGGTGCTAAACTCTGATTGGATAGCGATGGATCCAAGATTAGCACAATTAAATCCAGCTGAACAAGCTGCAATGATTGAAGCCCAACAAGGTAAAAGGAGACACTTGGAGGGCAATCCTAAAACAGCTACAAGAAGGGCAACTAATGAAGATATGACCATCTTGAAAGATGGAAAATCAGACGAGAAAGATGATAAACAAATGAATAATACGAGCACTCCTAGTTTGATAGTCTGAATTAATCTGCGGAAACGAATTTTGATTAAAATATATAACCTAAACTGTATATTTTCATTCACTTCCCATAGTGATTGCAAAAATTTCCGAAACACGTGAAATAATTTTTTTGGGGGTCATCTTTTGACGTATATTTGAGGCTTGAATGAACAACCTCTGAGAAGGGGCCGGCGCTTCCATCCCTCAAAATTGAATAGGGAAGAGGGGTTGATTTCATTTGGAAGGTCTTGGAAGCCTCTTTACAAACATATAAAAAACGTAATTTTATGAACCGTTTTCGCCAAAAATCAATTTTTTAGCTCAAATGAGCCACCTTGAATATGGAAAGGACTTAAATGTTGTATGCAACACTACCGAAATAACTTTTCTTGAACCTACAGACTTCCAGAATTTTGTAAATTCGACAAAAAAACCTATCTAACGAACTTATTAGTTAATAGTAATTTGCAAAACAAGTCCGGAAAAAGGGTTTTTTTGGGACAAATCGACTAAATTCTATAGTGAGTGCAAAAAAAACTATTTAATATTTATAAGTCCGTGTGCACTCGACGGTAGAGCGAGGATGTACGAGTTGTCTGCTACCATTAAATAATATTAAATAATGAATAATCGCATTGCTCTTCAAACAAAGGAATACTAAAACTGAAGCCTCGAAATATATTAGTTTCTCTGAAAAAATCAAACTTTTTCATCAAGGCTAAGATATGCATGAAATAAACATCAAAATCAAAAAAGCGATGATTCCAATTAGATACGAATTATGTATCATGATATTGTCAGCAATTTTATTCGATTGGAAGCAATTAAATTTATGATAATTCTCATCTATAAACAAGAAAAGTGTGGAGCCTAAAAGGTAATTTACAAGTTAACTGAATTTCATTTTGATTTAACATCTGGCGTTTTCGGAAACCTACTCGATCACTAACTCGGGTTACAGATAAACAGTTCAATTGCTGTCAATTTGTAACCCGAGTTAGTGATCGAGTAAGTTTCCGAAAACTCCAATCGTGTATAATCTGTCATCGCGGCGTAAATATTGATAAATTTTATTCACCCAAATCAAATAGTTTTTAGATTTGAATGCAAAAGTGAGTTTTGCATGGTCTTATGTTTGACATCAACAGAAATCCAACTTCGAAAATTCATTAGTACCAATAGTAAAACTTTTTCAAGGTCCAACAAAATGAGTACGTTTTCTACCTGAATGGTACAATCATTGTTTAAGGAGAATTAAACAATTAATAAAATAAAATAATCAATATACTTAAACAATGGTACAATTAATATGGGTCTCCCTCATGGTTCAATCTAAGGTCCATTTTTACTATACCTATGCAACAGATGAGTAAAAGATAAATATAATTCGTCTAAGCAAATGATTCTATATTCATGTACACAGGAACAAATTTAAAGAAGGGGAATTGCCTGTCGATGTTCGCACAACAATAAGAGAGCAGAAACTGGCCTCTGATATATCAATCAAAAGAACAAACCAATCATTTCAAACAGAATCATGTTATTATCATTATAAAAAGTACAAAAAAGGCGGCGATAATGTATTTAAACTTTCAAACAATTCCCAGAAAAAAACAAAACAAATTCAGTCCAAGAAAAAGTTTGATTTAACTCCACTGGATATCATCGAACATTAACATTTATTTTCAGTAAATTAAATAATTGTAACAAAATTATCACAAACTTGACCAATTCATTTCTGATGAACCTAACTGAAGGTTATCGATTGGTTTTATGAGACTCCATCTCCTTATCAAAAGTCACCAACATGTGGTCACACATCTTCACTACATTTTCTAAACCCTTACGAAGAGCATCAACAGCCCTATGTCCTTCATTCATCTGAATACGAAAATGCATCTTTGATTCTGAAGGGTGGGGTACAGTATAACCACAAAAATTTATATTTGGGCTGGAAAGAAATTATTTTGAATGTTATTTCAAAGTTTATCAACAATTCTTCACACTTACTCATTTGCCATCACTAATCTTAAGGCATTTCCTAAAGTATGTCCTTCATTGGAGAAAACAAATGTTTTCTTTTTTTCATCATTACTAGATTCTGTTTCTGCTAACTGAAATTACGATCACTTTATAACTTGATAAAAGGATTGCTTTTTCATTTCAAGTCAATAAATCATTACCCAAAACAATATTATATGGTTCAAGGTAATAAATTATATGAAATATTTCAAGTACGACAACTTAAAAATTAAATGATACAAATACTTGTTATAAATCAATCTAGACTGAGTATGAAGATGTTAAAAAGTACTACAATGCTTTGAAAGTAAATAAGTATACTTAAATTGTCCTAATGAAGATTCCTCAGACTGTATTATCCTCAGAGTAAAATACTTTTTACTCTGAGGTAATATCGATTTTTATAAGAGCTAATAACGTCCTACTTAAGAAATACAAAACCTAATGAGTTATCAATTCAACATAAACGAATACAAGTATTTGTTGAATATGAAAAGTATAGCACATTACAGAGAATAATATAAATAAATACAACCTAACTGAGCATTAATAATATTGTATATACCAGAGAATTGATGATTATTTACCTGAGAAATTTTATCTGTGGAATGATAAAAACTCATTTTGTTAATATAAAATTTAAACAAGTTGTTACGATCTGCAAACGTGCTTTGGAATTTGAATTAAATAACAAACTTGAAAAAAACTGACATAAGACATAACCTATAACTACAAAACTTTAACCTATGAAAATTTATAAAAAATGTCTGTGGTTAAAATCAATGAATTAAAAACTTTTTCTTGTTCTTTTGAATTTAAAAATCGTCTTTTACTCTTTTTGTCTATGATCTAAGTGTCTGTGTTCTAACTTCTAACCACAATTTTTTGAAAGATTACTAAAAAATAAAATAAATAAAAAATAATGAAAATAAAGAAGAATTTGAGGCCAGCTCTCGGAACAAATTTGTGTGCTTAGCACGAGCAAAGAACAAAACAACAGAAATATACAGTTAACAGCCTTGTTCAATAATTATTAAGTGGATGTAACTTAGCAAAACTATTTATTGATCTTCGAACATTTTGTGACTTTGATTTTGTGCAATATCAATATAACTTTGTCATGGAGCAGAGTGAGAAAAATAATATATTATTGGAAGAAATACAAGAAGAAATTGATGTAGTTCAAGACAAGGTGATCAGTTTATTCTTACTGAAGAATAGAAACAAGACTTGTGTAGTTGATAGATTGATAAGAGAATTGAATATCATATCCTTCGAAGATATTTTGTGCAAAAAATATGCCAGCTTCAGTAGTACAAAAGATGGAATATGCCATGATGAAGATAATGCAATTGTATGGCAAAACCTCACAGAGGATGATAATTATGATGAAGTGCTAAATAATATAAGCAAATGTGATGTATTATCACCAGAGATATTAGATGAGTTACTCAAAATCCATTTATAGACACTAGGCAAAGTCATTGGCATGATATATCAATGAAGTTACAGGAATGTTTCTGTTCCAAATATAGTTTGTTCTTGAAAAGTTTGAAAATACACTATAAAATAATTATTAGTCAAAATTGTTGTGTTGATGGATATTTGAGTCTTTTAAAAGCCACCAATAGCATTGTGAAAAATCACCTGATAAAATATTTGGAGGAAGAAAATCAACAGTTGAATAACAGAGTTTTTTTGTGCTTGAAAGTTATTCTCACTACAGAGCTATTTATGTTGAGAAATATGCATATTGCTAATGAGAAAGTATTAGTAGATATTGTTGAAAATCTAATTGCATTGTTCAGTTTTGAAACAAATATTCAAGAGCAACAAATAGCAATTTTGGATTTCATCAGTTTATTAGACGAAAAAGCTGAGTGGTTCAAATATCTCTGTTCATCTGGATTTACTAAACCTCTTTTGATGAAAATTTTAACGAAACATCCAAATCTTCTTAGGATGATCTTCAAAAGTTTTCTTTTCCCCATGAGTGATTATATTGGTTATTCAAACATAAAAAATCACATTCATAGTTGCAACTTCCTAGTTCATTATTTCAGCATTCACCAGAACATGAAAGAATTTGAACTGAAAACTGTTGAAAACAGATCATATAGTTTTTTTGAAATGATATCTTTGGTAGTTAACACTATTAATAATAACATTTCATTAGAAATGAGAGAAACATTGAAAAACTTCGTTACATCATTATTTAAAATAAATCCTTCACTAATTAACCAAGAAATCTTGGAAATATTTTTTATTCCGTTCGAAAATGTTATGAAAGAAAATTCAATGAAAGTGATAAGTAGCAATATGTTTATTTTTGAGTTGATTAGACTTTCAGTAAGGAATAATAATAAAATTTTAACAGATAGGTATTTGTTAATAGAAGAAAATACAGAGGAATTTTCAATTTTGGACAATATGAAAGGAACACAATGTCAGCGGACAGAAACTTTGTTAACATACCACAACTAATTATAGACATAACAATTCTCCTGATCAGAAATTATATAAATACAAGTGAAAAAAATGAATCTGTTGATGATAACACGATTCTCTTGCTGGAATGCTGTGATAATATATATCATTCTCATCCGGTTTTTTTACATAATGTATTGACTTCCAAATTCATTATCAACTTGTCCAGTTTTTATAAAGCACTGAATAATTTTCAAACTACCAGAGGAGAAATAGAGATAGTGTTGAATATATTTGGCTTTTTCCTCAAATATTACTCCAATATTTTGAAGTTGTTCAAAGACAAAATATTTGTTTTTAATATATTTGACAGGATAATATCTAAAAAAATAGAAATAAGTAGCTGTATGATTTTCAACAATTTTTCAAATGAAATTTCATGGAAGATGAACTTCAAGTACAATTACATTTGGTGACACAAAGTTTTTTATTGAGTGCATGGCCCCAAGATATTGATGATACATATGGAAATATTGTGGAGAGAGACAGTTTTATTCAACTATTACATTTTCTTTATGGAATATCTCACAAGACAAATTTGATTAGAATCTTGGTAACTAGATGCCACAATATAGATTTCATGAAAAAGGGTGTAATACCTATACCAACCATATTGAAATTATCTGTTCAGAATGTTAGAAATACTCTGGAAACTTGCACTGGATTACTCTTTTCGAGGATTTTCATTTCCAATTTGGATGGTAACCTTTTGCTACAAAGTAATTTCAGCATCAGGGTAAGTCATTTAAGTTCTTCATCATTCAATTAATTTTATACACACTTTGTCGAAAGTCTTGCACGCAATTTAGTAAGGCCCTTTTCCTGAAAGCCGCACCAAGAGTTCAAAACATTCTTTAAGAGATCAATATACAGAGGAATGAACTGGCCAACAAACTCACCAGACATGAATCAAATTGAACACATAGGGGATTATTAAGGCATAGCAATCCAAACTCACCTTGAGGAATTGAGTTCAGCCATTTAGGAGTAATGGAATGATATGCCTTAAATTTTTCACTAATCACAGTTTGGGTTCAGTTCATTGTTCAGTTGTAGAATTACTATAAATAATCAATAAATTTAGTTCATATCTCATTTTTTTATTTTGTCTCAGCAACGAGTAACAAACAAAGATTTTCTCTCAAATATATTGCAGATCTCCAGAACATAAATTGTTTATTTCTTGAGAAACCTGTGTACATATTAACAAAATAAATATTGCAAAATTGTGTTATAGATCTGATTTCGAATACTGTATTTTTCTAGGACAATCTTCTCAAAGCGCTGAGCCACATGGATTACGATTCTGACGATGAAATTGAATCTTTGAACATCGATTTGTGTACAACTCTCCGTAAAAATTTACTGCTGAATATTGACAACATTGGATATCCTAATAAACTACTAAACAATCTTCAGGACTCAACCAACTCCTGGAATTCTGGGTAAATATATTTTAACTTTTGATGAAATAATGAGTCTACGATAACCTATTTTCAGTGGAATCAAAGTTTGGGGTATCAAATCCGGACGTAATTGTGATTTGCAGAAGTATTTAAATAATACTAAGGCCGCTGTGCATGATCATAGTTGGATGCATCAAGTGAAGATGTTCTTCTATAAATTTAGTTGGAAGGATACAAAGTATATTACCCTCCATTTCACACAAAGCACTTACAAAATTCAATTGTGCACATCACAAAATTAGCAACTCTTCACGTTTCAATAGATTCTAGATCTAGGTCATATCTAGATTTTATTCATATTTATATATTGACATTCTTAGGTGTCTGTGGTGTATGAAATTGTAAGTCAGTGCCCGAAACTTAAGGATGAGAAGATTTGTAGAACTTGGCCCGAACCTGGAACATGGCTACCTCAATTGTTTAGAGAAGATTTGATTGCTATAGCAATTATCGTGAAGTGAGTATCGTCTGAGGCAGTTTCGGAAGTACAAGACTTGATGTTAAAGTTTTCATTCTAACATAGAATTTTCAATTCACTTACAAAAGTGATGATTATTTTGAAATTTTTGGAGGTGCTTTGGGTATGAAGGAATTCTTTCTAAAATGTCTTTCATCGATGCAACGATTCTATACTGAATTTTCAAATTAAAATGAAAAAGTTTCTTTGAATTATGTATTAATTTTTGAAATTTATCTAATAAGCCAGATATTTTGGGGAAGAAACCAAATTCAGAAGCTTTTAGTAAAAATGTCAGTATTTATCACAAAGATTCAATATTTTGATATGTGTATCGGGTATCCACAACCTTTCATGGCGTAAGCAAAAATGCCACGCTATCACTTCCAACTTTTTAATATCTCATGATATTTGAATATATAAATGAATGCATACACAAAAATTCATTCAAGTCGATCCAGCTGTTCAGTCAAAGTGTAGGTGAATACCGACTCCAGCGCCACCTGTCGGGCTGATTTATGAATCTAAAACATCCAAGGCGCCATCTAACCTAACCCTAGACGTATACAAAGAAATCATTCAAATCGGTCCAATCATTTAAGAGGACTTCATAGGGCCGTATTCATAGTTCACCCTTGAGGGTGAGTGAGAGTTGAGGTCACCTTTAAGGCTAGTATTCATAAGAGCGATAAACTCTCACTTACCCTCAAGGGTGAACTATGAATACGAGCCATAGACATACACCCAAACAGTAGAATTTTATATATACTGATGAAAAATGGATGATGGTCTTCTCTCAAACAAAAGCTCCATTACATTAGTTGAATGAGAAGAAAATACTTAATTATTACTGAAAATAGCAATAGTCTATAGTTCTACTAATAATTAACGTGAAAGAAATTGGTTCATGAGTAAGAGGAAGTAGATTATTAGACCAATTGTAGCATGGTTACTTACAGAAACATGACTCAGTCTGGTAGTCATGTTTTGGTAGTATCAGATGTTCGAGTGGAACTACACCTGAGATCATCGAGACAGTTTTCGAGGTTTGAATGGAATATTTTTTTTATGAAGAGTGAATATTATATAGCACTATATAATCGATTTGTCAAGTCGAATACTTCTGGAACTGTTCATATTTGGCATAAATGAATTTTATCCTAATTGCTAACTTGAAGGTTTGGAATACAAAATCAATTGTTGACGACAGGGTGTAGGCATGAAGAGAATTTGGCCCATTTGGTTAAACAAAGTCGTGTGTTCTTGAATGAACAATCTGAGGAATTTGCTGGGTTTGATTGGTTTATTGGAATTTGTTTTTTGTTGTGTTCTGGAAATATCGAGAGGTGAATACAATAGATTTTTTTTTCAATATTTACAATTTTTCGTCTTTAGGTGCAAGAGTTTCTGTGTAAATATGTTCCACCTTCCAAGTGTTAACTTGATTTGGCATAACTATGGTAAAAATTTGGAAATATATGGTTAGAGAACTTTTTTCAACATCTTGATGTATTGATGGCAGAAAATACAATACTCTACACCTCACTGAAGGTAATATTTGCATATGTATGACTCCTAAAATCACATAATAAATTTTTTTGGACGTTATTGAAAAGTGGAAATTCAAAACTATCTCCTATCATTTTATTAGGTATATGCTGTTTTTCTATAGTCCGTTCAAATATAAGAAGGAGCTTTGTAAACAAACAGAATCGTCTGGTTTGCGCACAATAAAGCTCGTTTTGGTCAAACTATCATAAAAACGCTTCCTTCGACCGCCCTGAGAGACTGCCAGGATCGTACTCGGAACAGACTGTGGATAGTACTGAATAGAGAATATCTTTTGACGAAGTGTATACAGTGTGGAACCTCCAAATGGAATAAATTCGATAAGGAATAAATGAGAGCGTGTATATATTTCACTTAGATGTGCTGTAAGAATTGCATTCGTATAATAATATTCAGTTAAAACTGAACAATTGTAAGAAATCTCCTCGATTCGACTCTGGACGGAAAGTACCTATCCGAAGGCCGCTGCGCCAAACTTGTTGTTATTGCTCCTTCTTACATTTGAACAGACTATAATCAACAATTCTTTGAGTAAAACAATTTTAAAAATGAGCAATATGAATTGCCGAAAACCGGGTAGGGGAGATGATAAGGAAGGGACTCATATTTCTCTCTCGAATATACTGCTTTTGTTAAGTCTGGTTCTCAGAGCTTCGACGTGGAGCTCGCGACAGTTATTCCACCAATCAGAGAATATCAACAAAACTTCCCCTGACCCCTTCTTTTGGTTTCTGGTTGTCAAAATCTGTAGCGACACGCCTCTTTTGTAGTGGAAATAAACCAACTTCACTTGTATTTCTGCGGCAGCGAGGGAGAAAATAGGAGAAGTGGGGATTGTCGCCGGCTTCACGTCGAAGCTCTGAGAACCAGGCTTTTTGCATCTCCTACATGGTATTCATATCGCAAGATTTGTCTTTGTTAGACCTGTATACAACTGTGTATATTGTCCAATATATTGTTGGAACTGAATTGTGGATTTTTCAAATGATTCGTTTTCATCATGTCAAATTGAAATGATTATGATTTTCAGGGTTTTCAGTGATACTGGGAAAGGTTCAACTTTATAAAGATACCCCTTGAATCAGTTAAAACTTATGATGAAATTGTTGATAGGCCATTTAAAATTTGTATTTTCATATAATATTTCTTTCAGATGGGGAATTTGAACCCCACAATGGTTATGGAGAAATGGCTGAGTCAATGTTTCTTCAACATATTAGATTTCAGAGAAATCTGCAATTTCATAATATTTTCAGTACTTTCACCTTTGGAATGCTCCATGTATTATATGTTGTGTTTGTTCATACACAACAGAAACAGCATTTGTAAAATCACGCATACTCCCAGCTTGGAGAATTTCTTGAATGTGAGTAATTTCTATTGTTTTATAGTTTTCATTCTCACATTTGCACGATTTTCTTTGTGAGAAGTTATTATGCGGATCAGTAATATTGGTTTACAAAAAACATGATATGACAATTTGGTTTTTCCTATTTGTAGCTTATTATGTGATTTTCTTTCAATAGAATTTTTCATTTCGAATATTCTAAATAAAGAACAAAGGTTTCACGCGATTACCATGCAATTTGAAATGAGCAGAGAATTATATTATTTGGTTGGTTGATTCAACAATTTTTAATATTTAGGTACTGTATTAAATGTTTCAGGTGATTTCTTTAGATGACTTCAAGCTGTCTTCCTATGTGCCTACAATTAATGAACTCTCCACAAGATATAAAAATATAATTAAATTGTAAGATGATAATGAATGAATTATGTTAGGAATTATGTCGTTTTACTCTAAACTCTTTATTGCATTTATCATGCTCAAACGCTATATACAATATAATCATAAAATGCTTTCGTAGAAAAATGATTCTTATAATACAATGTTCATCAAAATGAATGATTTTGGGTACTAACACAAACTCCTTTTCTGGTTGAGGTAGATTGAATCCACGAAAGAAGAAATGCGTGATTGTAGTTTTTATTTTTAATCTTGATGTATGTTGAACAACTTGCTACTTCGTTCAGATCGTCGTAAGTTTTATCTTCTTTCAAAATTTGTCTTGCAGTTTGAATTCTATTGAATACATTCCAGAGAACAATACCAACAATTTTTTCATTACGTATGTAAAATACAACTCCTTTACCAAAATCGTCAGGATTTGCAGGACTTGGCATATCAGTTCTCTGAGTTTTGGAGCTTACTTCGATATCTCTTCTTTCTTCTTCATCAATTCTAGCATCACATGAGGGTGGTGCCTGAAAAAAGAATTTTTTCAGTTCTATAAGAAGTGTATCTGCTGGTAGAAAATTTAAAAAGTGTTTGAAAATTCAACATTATCCTCAACTTGTGTGTTTGAGTTGCATTTACTTTATCAAACCGTGATGAGTGCCATGTTGTCAGATTGGTTTCTTAATCAACTGAGTTTTGTTTTCGAATGCAGAATTTTGTTTTGTTATACTCAAATCCATTGATACTTCAATAGAATTCGACAAGAGAATTTTTGCAAAACAGATTTAAATGGTAACTGAATAAAAATATTCTTGGAGAGTATCATAATTAAGTAAATGCATTTCTCCTTGGTATAATGAATTTTCAATTAATTATTACAAACCTGTTCAATTTCAACCCTCGTTCTCACTGCTTCAGAATCGGTTTCGGTAACATGAGCTTTGGGTGTATCTGATACTTTAGCCTTTGCAAACACTCCAACTGTTGGCAGTTTAGAGTCAACAAGACCAATTGCTTCGAAACCAATTTCTGGGCCAAGATCCGACCAGAACATGCTCTGATGAAGATATGGCTTGTGTGCACCAGTCATATTTTCGCCGGCCAATCTGCCTGTGACAACTGCATGGTCATGATGTTCAATACGTCTACGTCCAAATTTGGGGTCATAGAAGCATGCCGCATCACCCGCCTTGAAAATAGTTGAGGATATTAAGTGTAATAATGATTGATGCTTAAAAACCAATAACAAAGAAATCATTTGAAATTTTGCTGTTGTTCCTGAAAGTACCGGATTTTTCACTATAATTTGACCCCCCCTTTAACTTTGTTACTGAAGGAGATACAAAAAAATGTTTCGTATAAAAGTTTCACGCAATCAACTGAGGTTTTTTGATATGAGTCCAGAAACTGAAATTTATACAGGGTGACCAACATATTGATGGTAACTTCATTTCTTCAAATGAAACACCCTGTATATTTTTCCATATTTGGTTAGCTCTTTTTCCCCCGATTTCGAATATGTAACATATGTTGGTCTATCTTTCTTATTCTGAGCACCACAGAGTTTCAAATTTCAATAACCATCTGGCATAGCGTTCTGGAAGTTCGTGAATATTCAAGTGGCCAATTTGATCTTTGGATTGGTAATGGCGCACCCATTTTATGGCTACCAATAGTCCTGATTTAACACCATTGGACACGTTTTAATAGCCGTTCCTGAAGGAAAAACTTTACTTCAGCAATAATGACAATCAATACAAAAGCGAAAGAGAATAATATTAATGATATAAAATCAACCAATATTAAACCCATAATTCGGAGCTAATCCCGCACACATAACGCACAAAGAATAATGATAATATTGTAATGATTAGAAACAAATTTTGAAGCTTCAATTTCTGACTTGAATCAGAGCCATCATAATAATGCTAACAAAAATAGTCTAAACATTGAGACAACGATATGAACTATGTGTATTGAATGAAGGTGGTCATTTTGAGTAATTTCTTTAGTTGATGTTATTCAAAACTTTGAAACTCTGAAAATTGAAGAGACACATCTACGTACGCATTTATATTCGAGATCAGGAGGAAATAGCCTATCAAAAAAAGGAAGAATATACAGGACAGGGTGTCCCATTCGAAAAAATATAGTTGCATTCAATGTTGTTCACCCTGTATATCTTCCCATTGAAGTTATTATAACTCCAAAAGAGATCATTTTCAGTAAACGCACTCTGCCACTTGTAAAATGATTACAGATCTTGGCAGGTGGTTCTTAAAATTTGAAACTCTGTGAATCTCAGAATAAAAGAGATAGACCAACATATGTGACATATTCGAAATCAGGGGAAAAAGAGCTAGCCATCAATACCTCAGTTGATTTCGTGAAACTTTTATACAAAACATTTTTTTGTATCTCCTTCAGTAACAAAGTTAAAGGGGGGGTCAAATTATAGTGAAAAACCCGGTACAATAAAAGTTTGCCTTCGAAAAATGAAATTCTGGATTGTAAGACCAAATATCTTCTAAATAGTAAATAGTCCATTACGTTATTTGGTTCGACCAATAAATATGGAATTCTATGCATCAGATAGCCGTCCAGTTGAACAGTGGTATATTCGAAAGATTTACACTAATGATTTTAAATAACTGTGAAATCAATGAGATGAAATTTTTCATGACGCATCATTATCTACTATATTATATTTATCATTACAATAAAACTTACCACATATAAATCTGATCGTGCTTGAAGTTCAGAATTGACTAAATACCCTCCTAGATCTGGATCAATTTCTAAGCCAGCCTTTTTCGCTAGAGTTATATCAGGTGCCACCCCAGCGCAAATAATTACCTGGTCTACTACCAGTGTCTCACCATTATTCAAGGTGAGATGAAGCATTTTATCTTTGTGATTTAAAACTACACGATGTGACCTCAGTGTTTGGTTTGACCTGTAAATAACGAGAAGAACTAATAAGAGTAATAAGATTCATACCATTTAATCTTACATCTACTCCTTCTTTGGCGACTTTATCAGTAGTCCATCTACTTAGATACTCTGGAAGTACTTTTCCTAGATTTCCACTCTCTTTGAAAACTTGGTATACTTTTTTCTTATCATAACAACCTTGAAACAAAGATAATTTATTTTCCTTGAAATTCAACCAAAATTACCAAATCAATATAGCAACGTCATTTTTTTTAAGCACCGATTTTTCATAATAAAAAAGAACTACTCACCTATCCTTGCTAAAGCACAAGCCAATTCACTGCCTAAAAATCCACCACCAATGACAGCTACTCTTGACGAATATTTGAAAGATTCTTGTATATCTTGAAAATCATAAATGTTCCTTAACACTTTCACCCTTTTCTTAATATCCATATCAGCTTTTGCTGAATCAAAAACAGGCAGTGACTTAGGTCGAGCCCCAGTTGCAAGAAGTGCCTTTTCATATTCGATTTCTATACCATTTTCTAACTTAACTTTGTGGCAATAAGGATCAATTTCTACTATTTTATAGCCAGAAGCTACAGAAATACCACCATTTTCGTTCATGGTAAGGTGTTGAATTGGAGTGTAAAATTCCTCTGGCTCATACAACAAACTGTAAACAGAAAAAAACTATGTATAAATAAACAAAGCAACAAATAAAATAACATTCATTCACCTCCTTTCAGTTCCATTCCATTGCTTGAATATGAGTTTTTCTACTTTTTCTTCATCGGCATTAAACCACATTTCTTTAGAGAGTGGTGGTCTCATATAAGGTAAAAATGGTTCATCTGTGATCATAAGTACCTAATAATGTTAGGTAAGAATGATAATAATCGAAAAACGAACAGGATATTGTAATCACTCACTTGAGCTCTTGGGTCAGAAGATTTAATAGCTCTAAATGCAGAAAACGAAGCTGTGCCGCCTCCTATTAAAAGGTAAGGAATTTTCCTTGGTATGTCAGATTCCGCTTCAGGATTTCTTGGAATAGGCCTTTTATCCTTCCCTGTTCAATATTGCATGGATAAAATGATGAAACTTAAATATCATCAAATACACTTACTCTTTGTTTTTTGTGCAACTGTTTTAATTTTAGATACTACAGGTTTTTTCTCTGATTGGAAATTTGCATAGGCCTGTAAAGAAATAGTTGAATTACTAATTGCTATAGATTTTTTCTGTGTTTAACTCACTGCAGCTACAGATACAATGAAGACAACTACACCTAGATAAAAAATTCTCATATTCCTCTTTTTGAGTTTATCATATTCTTGTTGGAATGGTTTTTCAGGTTTTGGACTCATTGACATCAAGTTTGGTGTACGACATTCAACTTTCTGAAATAATAAACATTAGTTTATCAATTCATAACTGAAATGGAAGTAGATAATTGTTATGAATCAATCCTATTAAAAAAGTTATGCATCATGGAATGGGCATAGTATTGAAAATTTTGGAATGCCTCAACAACAGAATGAACTTGAATATACCATGTTGATCTACTTGAAAAACAAAAATGTTATATTCAATTGTGAATAAGGGTTCATTATATTATATCACTTCAAAATCTTTCCTTTCCAACTCTGGTCATCTCGTAACCAATTTGTTGAGAGACTAGAATATAAAGCTGAAATTTGCTACAAGCTGATGTGAAAATTGAAATTGTAATACAAATAGACTTGAGCGGTTGTTTCTATATACCTTCCAATATTAAGGTATGCAGTATTAGTTTACATGTTACATGCTTTCAAACTCAACCCACTTCAGATTTTGGAGGAATTTGTGGCCCTCTCTTGTCTTCCGAACTGTACAGTCTTTTACATAGTGGGTAATTTGTACTCCTAAAAATGAGAAGGAAACAGTAACTTATTTGAAGTGAAGACTATGAACATGAACTCACTTAAATTTCTAGATGAGAGAAGGCCGTTTAGTCTCATGTTAAGGGCATATCTGTGGGTTCTTGCCCTATCTAAATTTGAAACGATACTATGTAAGTGTTTGAGACTTAGCATTTTAAGGCCGTTACGTAATTTCGGAGCTGAATTCACAAATTTCCAAGGTTTAGGTAGTATGAAAACATTGCATTGAATACTTTACAAACATAAATGCTGTAAATTATAAACTTAAAGCGAAATGATTAACACTTTTACGCCGGACTGTCATCCTCACGCTTTTGTTTTTAAGGTTACTTCGTGAATTTCCCAACTTCTCTGAATGTGTGGTTTTCTAGTACAAACGGAATTGTTGTTTCGAATAAGACTGCCTTAATTACTGTATCCAAATCAATACAATAATTCAATCAGCCAAGACTTTGCCGGAAAATTCAAGTTTTCAAAGGAGCAGCCACAGATATAATTTCCTGTTATGTGGTCATAGAGAATTGAGTTAGATTTCCTTCTTCAAGTCACCATATGTAGCCTATTCGTTTTGAGATATTTCGTGCTCCTGAGTAACTCAAAAGCTCGAAATACGGCTTGCCATTGGCTGCTCACAAGCGCTGGAACAGCTCAGGAGCACGAAACTCCGCAAAACGAATACTGTAATGGACGCCACATTTTGAAATATCGTGCGTTCAAAAAAATTCGTGGTCAAGTAAGCTGTGGATTCTATTTTTCCTAAGAGTCTATGAGGGGGAAAAATAGAATCCACAGCATACTTGACCACGATTTTTTTTTAACGCACGTTAATTAATTCAAGCATCGTTTAAACTGCTTACTGATTCAAGTAACAACAATAAAAGTATCATAGATAGGTACTTCGTGAAAGAGACTGTACTTTCTATCTTGAATATAAATACCAAAAACATTGTTCAAATTTCCTTGTTTCTTCCTAAACAATGCAAAGATATTCAATTATTATTGTTAGAACTGAGGTCGTTATATCTCAGCCTTCTAAAGTCAAGGACCGTTTCTTCAGAGGATTATTTTGTTATTCAACTTCAACTCCCATCGCTGGATCGCTGCGCTTAGGTATATTGTTTTTTTTCCAAGATCACAGAAAGGCTCAGCTCCAGCAAGTGTTAACTACTAACCAATTTTTGCAAATTCATCGACTTTTCATTTCCTTCAATACTACAATACCCTGGCACTCATAGTGGAGTCACTTTATTGCCTTACCAGTTGCTTATGGTGTTGTACTTCGCGGTCAGAAGAGAGCCCTGGCAGAGTGATTTCAGCTCAGATCAACAAAATTTATATTTTTGATCTGAGGATTTCGGGTATCTCAGCTTAGCGTCTGTGTTGATGTAGTACTCTTGAGGCTCATACCCATATTAGATATAGATAGCCAGTATCTCTGGCTCACTTCGCAGTTCTTCAAAGTTGCAATGTCAGTGCCTTTCTCTGAATTTGATCCATCGGTAAACCATATGGATGGATTTTTATTCGAGCGATTTACGAAACATTGCACTAGGACGGTCAGAGATGACCGTTTCAAAAGGGCGTATGGAAATCTTAGATGGTTGGCATAACATCCGATACTTTTGCCAAGAGGTTTGAATCCGATCTCCTCATGTGTCCAACCCAGTTTTTCAAGTAGGATATTCAAGGGATAGGTATTCTTATTGCTTCCAGCAGGGTACATTACCTCAGATGTAGATGTGAGGGAGTCAGATCAAGTATGACCTCGAGCGTTGATATAGGAGCTCAGAACATAGCTCTTGTAACACTAGTACGGGCCAGCCTTTGCAGCACAGAACATATAATAATGCAGTTTCTGCAACCGGTTGCGTTTGTTGACCCCTTCGGTTTTGTCCACCATGCTAGAGAAGCATAGGTATGACAATGGTCGAATTACCGCTGTGGCGCTGTGTATAACCATAATATCATTTTAGGTTTTATGCTGCATGACTTTCTAGAAAGTGTCTTCTTCAGACCTACATCGCTGCCGTGGTTCTGAAAAGAATCTTATCTATGTGTTTCCTATAGTTGAGTAGGTATATACTGTCCAGGATGGCACTAGATATTTGCACTCACTAGAGAAGTCACTAGACTTTAGGACCGAAGCTCTGATTTCTAGATTCGTCCTTCGAGTGAAAGGAATTAATGTTGTTCTTAGGGATTAACTGTTAATCCCTCTTCCTAGCACCATTTTTCGATGATACGGAGGTCCAGTTGCATTTGGCTGCTCAGTAAGCCTTTATGCATGCTTCTAATATTCATCGCTATGTCGTGTGCCGGCGGCGTTAAACCACTTGACTTTTCAGAAGACCATCTATGACCAGGATCCTCATCAAGGTTGAGAATACCCCTGCTCGAGGGCATTCCCTGCACATTGCATATGGAATCGAAAGTCTCCTAAAATCTCCGAATTGATTCTGATTCATCTTCGATTCGTCTGACACATCTCTAAGGAGATGATCAGAGGCGTTTTCAGTTTTTATAACTGTTTATTTTAGAGCTTGTTTTTCCATGGTCTTCTGGAAAAAGTGGTGATGCATATGGATCGATAAGATTAAAGGCTCTAGGCACTTCGGGTATAAACATTGGCTTTGCCTTCCTCTATATTTCGGAATATAACCCCTTGCGTGGTTGGCATTACAAAGCTCAACTGTCGTGGGTATAATGAATTCAACATCCTTCTGAAGCATAACAGCAAAGATATAGTCCATGCCTGCTGATTTGAAGGGCTGAAAGCTTTTTAATGCCCCTTCAATGCTTTCCGGAGTGAATAGTCTACAAGGCCAGTCGATAGGTTTCCCAGTTGCTTTCTCGCTTAGCCTGGTTGAAGCCGTTCTCTTGAGGTTTTCAAGATGATTATTCCTCCAGGGAACTTCTCTAGATATCATCTTCTTCCTGAGTGCACAACTGTTTCCGAAACGTCGAGAGTGGAGTGAGCAGACGCGTTTTCCAAATGCTCATTTCATCTGAATCTGGGGGGCCTTAGATCTCCGCGAAAATGCTGGATGAATGTAATTCTGATACTTTTATCAGCAATTCTGAATGTACGCATTCATGATGAGTTGGAGGGAAATGATACCCAGTCACCACAGGGACATTTTATAGATATTACAGAGATTTCTTTTGGCGAGAACTTGAGTTTTTGTATAACGTCCATGTGAGGTTACTTATAGATTTATTTTTACTCCAAATATCAGTTACAGTACAGGGGATATTTCCAGCGAACTCTCAAAGATATCATCAGATATCCCTTGTAGAAATTCTCAAATTCCTCACATTGTGGAGACCTATGGGTAATTCGCATAAACCTCTCAACAATCTACAATCCTTCCATTTGAAAAATTAATATATTCGTTTATTCTCAATGAATGCCGAATGATTCACAAAAATTTCAAGTAATCAAGTTTTAATTAAATATTGAATATGCCATTTCGATACTCGTAAGTTCAAACGCCGTGCGATGATGGAGGTACGAGCAAGCATAATTGGAGGCAGAAACTCTGATTAGAGGTAGGGACGATTTACAACAAAGTGGCCAGTTCATATCGTTCTAACTGTGATTCAATCATATACTAATAAAACGATTATAATTATTATTAGTCTGGATTCAACACTAAACAAATGAAATAAATGCTGACGCGTACGTCACACTCACCCGCCTTTTCTGGTCATCCGAATTCATTAGCTTATTTCGGTGATCTCAATATTTTTTCTTGTAAACCTGACAACGAATCAAAAAAATGAATAATCGCTATATGATTTTCACTGGGTCCATTACTTCACGATTGATTTTTCCTAGAAATCACTTAAAATGGCCATTTCTTGACTGATTCTTTATCAAACGTATTGGCAAAAATTTAAGATTAGCCCTGAAGAGGTGTTTTTGAGCGCTCGTTCATTGGTGGAGAAATAATGCTATTACCATTTTATAGGACTTGAGATTCATGCTTATTACATATGAATGCAAAACCTCAACACGATCGGTATTATATTCTGGAAATTATTAAATGAATGAACTATGTGAAAAATTAGTATGTAATAACAGAATTAAATTCTTTGGTTCAGATGATTCAATCCTCTTGAAATTTTTTGTATGAACATACAGTATATCAAGCTTCATCCACAAAATAAATAATACACCCTGTACGATTCGGCTGGTTAACGAACATTTGGGAACCGAATTCACCCTGAAAATTTCGAGTGTCTAGGACAACCCCTTCGAAAGTTATCCTGCTAAGGGCGGCTGTACGGCCGGCCCCATCGTACAGAATTGAATTTGACCACAGATTCATCATCAGGGAGTCGAACCTTATCATTTGAACCATTTCGGCTGAAAATTAGGAAATTACAGTCATTTGGGCGAAACTTATAGTAGCACTTGTTTAAGTGAAACGAGCGCTTACAAATTAAACTTACGGCAAGCTACTGCTTGTAGTAAAACTGTTGATTTGTGATCGTCGTGATCGAGATTATTTAAATTTTCAACCGCTTCCGATGTATTCAGTTATTCCATATTATAATTACAATTTCCTGCTGCTGATTATCCGATAATATAATATGGGTATTTTGTTTTTTTAATGTTTGATCGTAATCCGCATTCAACCGGCAACTTTCTCCGTCCGAAGTTTATTTCGGACATAAATTTTAACACCAGATTATGAACGTTTTATATGCACCATCCTCATGAAACACATATAGGTATGGATTTGAAAGGTTCTCATTGTCATAATTCGAAAGTGTTAATGGCTTATTATGTATAACAATGCAACTATTATACTTTTGTGACTAAATCTTATCAGAGGATTGTGAGAAAAAAATGAAATCTCTGAAGTTGCTTCACTTTTTCGCTCCAAATGAAGGTGGTAAAACAAGACGTAGCTGTTGGTTTTTTTAAGCATATGAAGAATAGGCATGGGTCGGAAACTATTAAAATCGAATAGATCGATTATATGGACTCATTTTCGAAAGGAAATTCTATTTCGCCTTCCACAATAGAAATAACTTTATCGAGAATTTTTTGTTTGAAGCCTGAGGGACTTTGCTCGATTATGTTGGATTTTTCTTATCATGGAGTTTCTTTTGTATATTTCAAAGTCACAAATCAAATTGAGATGCTTTTCCTTCAAATAGGTAGTATATGTAATACAGATATATTTAGGAAGTTTCGTGGGAATTGCATCGATATAATGTATGTATCAACCATAATATTATATATAATTATGTGATGAGGTCTATTTCATTATAACCCCATCGAACATATTGGACGGGTAAAATTCTAGAATACATTCATAGATATGTATAAAAATTTCAGCTAACAACTTTGGAACTATATCCATATTACTTTACCTTACACTTATTGCTCGAAGAAAAAAAATTACGCTTATGACCGATATTAGACACTTCATCGAACAAGTTCATTGTAATGCTAGTTTCCTCAACGAGCTCTTACCAAGCCCAATTTTCTGTAGCTTAAAAAAGCGCGTTTGTTCCAGTAAAGCTAATTTTGGTCTCTGAGAGCAGAAGACTTGCGGGGAACTCATAGCTTTTTGAATTTCAGGATACCAAATGAAAAATTTTGTGAAAATTTATAAGGAATATTCAATTGAAAAACTATTTTCATTAAAAATATAAAAATCAATAAACAATTTTGAAACATCACATTTAAAAAAATCAATGATTATTTGAAGATAAATATTTCGCCTTCAGCTACAAATATGACGTGTGTTCTCCCTTCGACTCATACTTTTTTTTTAGAAATAAATAGTTAATGCTTTTTTACAGAATCCAATTCATTCCTACAAATTTGATTTAATTAATTTACACAAAACAGGGCCTTTGTCCTTTTTCCTAGGAAAACAAGTTTCGGTGTATCATTGATAACTATTCGTTATCTAAAAAAGTGCTCGAGTAATGGAATCCAACCACGCTCGTGAAGGGCCGCCAGGATAATAATTATAAATACTTCATCAGGAAGTCGCCATCCAACTCAATAACACCCTGTACGATCGGCCGTAGACTGCGCGTAAACACGATAACTTCCGGAAGGAATTAATCCAAATTTAAAATTTTCAGGATAACTTTGAGATTTTAATAGGACAGTTGAGTTCATGAATGAAAAGAATGAAAGTTATAGTTCTCAAGAGATTCAAATATTTATTTATCGTATTCTCTATATGAACAAACGAACAATGCTTCTGTCTCAACGACAGGGCTTCTTCAGTTTTTGAAATTCACCAATAACATATATCATATGTACATGGTGAGCAAAATTCAATACAACTGATAAAATTCAACATTTTCTTGAATAAATCGCATTTAAATTGATATCCGAAATATGCTTCTCACTGTAGTTCGGAGAAATAAAAAACAAAAACAATAATTTGAAATTCGAACGAAATGATAGCAGAAGCTCAAAGAGCGGAAGAACTAATATTCATCAAACTAACTCATTTCTAATGCGTTGAGAGTCCAAACATTCGATTGCATGGAATTGTTTGCAATCCTTTTCTATAGCAATTGCATTCGTATTCCGTTCAAGAAATAGAAATCAACGAAAGTAATCTGGACAGGTCCAGTTTACCGGATTAGATAATTCAAAAACAAGTATTTATCCTGCGATGCTTTTCTTTACATAATATACCGAATGCACCGGTCTACTTGATATGTCCATTATTGCGCATTATACTCTTTTTGTACTTATTTTACACAGGAAATAACATATCGATTTTTTTCTGGTCAAAAGGTGTGGCATATGAGATCTTGCTTCCAATTAATTAATTATTGGAAATGGAGAAAATTGATTTCATAAAGTGCAAATTGCATTCCAAACTGGCCTATACAATTTCAGAAATAAATACCTAGTCTTAAAAGAGATTGATAAAATATTCATATTCGGTTCAATTTTTAGATATGAATAAGTATAGGAATAATTAAAATGGTTTCAATTATTTGTTAAGCCGATTATAAAATCAAAATTAGTAGGTAGAAAAAAAATATATTAACTCGCCGTTTGGAGAAAAAAGATATTTTCGGTTTTCTAACTATCCAATAACGTAACCAAAAAAAAACAGCTTGCTTCAAACATTTTCTTTTCATGTGACATTCATTTACCTACCTTGATTTATTCGCTCATATCTCTAAAACGGCTCATTTATAGATCCATGTTTATTTATTTTGAGGTCTAGAATAAGCTCCCAAAGTATAGAACATAGTTTTGTATCACCCGGTATAATCCATAATCCATCTTCATCTTGAGATATTTATACTGCGGGTATAAGTGTTCATTCTCGTCTTTATGAAATATCTACATATACAGGGTGTTTCATCATAAACTGGACAAACATATATTTTCGTGTAGAGGACATCCGGAGAATCATTTTGCCTTATACAATATATCCCGTTTTCGAAGCATAAGCGAGAGACAGGGTGTCAAACGTCATTTTTGAGCAAGATTCTTATGAGTGTGGTCAGTTATGTATAACACTTAGTGTAATGGTTTTTGGTCAAATCTCAATATTTTTGGGTCTTCTATTCAGAAAAGTTGACGAACTCCGAAAAAAATTCTACAAAATGGCGGAAGACCTGCAATGTTCCAAATTTTTTTTGCGGTTGTCAAATTGACTTTTATTTTCTGAATGAACATAATTTTCTTAGAATTTCTGTGAAATTTTTTCAAAAATCGAACACAAATTTTTTTTTACATGTCTACAGCGATGAAAAATTTCACTCGAAATGGAGGAAATTTTGTACAATTGTACTTCTTGAATTATCAATCACGAATATGAAAACAGAATTGTGAAATATCGAACGGTTTCGTTACTATAATCATTCAAATGTTTCGTTCAGACCTCTGAAATATTGAAAATAAAATTGTTTCAGGTTCTAGAATCAAAATAATTAAATTATTGGCATGTTTAAACATTCTAGATGAATTTATAAGAAAAAATCAGTGAAACTTAGTTGGGACTCGAAACGACGTAGGTATTAAATAGGGAAATAGCACTGTTCTAAGGATATTAATATTCGTTGTTCATAGAGTTGGACTGGTATTTTAATTTCAGTGAATATAATTTAGCCAGTAGTCAAACTCTATGAACTACGGACTACCGTTGCCTGGCAACGAATATTAATATCCTTAGAACAGTGCCATTTCCCTATTTAATACCTACGTCGTTTCCAGTCCCAATTAAGTTTCACTGATTTTTTTTCGTTTAAATTCATCTAAATGCTTAGACATGCCAATAATTTAATAATTCTGATTCTAGAACCCAAAACAATTTTATTTTCAATATTTCAGAGGTCCGAACGAACATTTGAATGACTGTAGTAACGAAACCGTTCGATATTTTACGATTCTGTTTTCATATTCGTGATTGATAATTCAAGAAGTACAATTGTACAAAATTTCATCCATTTCGAGTGAAACTTTTTCATCGCTGTAGACATGTAAAAAAATTTGTGTTCGATTTTTGAAAAAATTTTTTTACAGAAAGTCTTAGAAAATTGTGTTCATTCAGAAAACAAAAGTCAATTTGACAACCGCAAAAAAAATTGGAACATTGCAGGTTTTCCGTCATTTTAAATTTTTTTCGGAGTTCGTCAACTTTTCTAGATAGAGGACCCAAAAATACTGAGATTTGACCAAAAGCCGTTACACAAGTTGTTATATCTTTGATAACTGATTAAAACAACGTCTGGTACCTAACTGAACTTTATTGTTCTTCCAATCAAGGTGGTCATCCCCACCTTACAAGAGGTGCGCATAAGAGCAATATATGAACTACATTCAATATGTGACATCTCCCTTTTTTTTTACAAATTCAGAATTCATATACAGGTAAGTAAATTCTAATTCAAATTACTATTTACAAATTGTATTTACAGGTTCTTAATCATTAAAACTTTTCAAATCAATTGTACATTAATTTGTCTGGTTTTTTTATTCTTCTACCATATCTAGAAAATGAGGACTTTGTATTATCCAAATCTATACTTTTTGTTTCATTATCTGAATTATCTTCCATTTCAAATTACAATTTTCAATTGTTCCAGAAGTACTGGCGACTTGTTCATTTTTACATTGAATATTTTCATCACTATCAGTATCATAATTAAATGTTATATTATTATACATTGGTTTTAAATAAATTCTATTTCTTCGTTTACACTTATCAGAATTTTCTTCTTGTACAATATAAGAATCAGTGTTATATTTATCAATAACTGTACCAGGTATCCATACATTATTTTTCTTTATATAAATTTTTTGATTTTTGTATAATGGTTTCAATTTTTTTGTTTTTCTATCATAATAAATTTTAGATAAATTCTGTTTTTCTTTCATGAAATCCTTTTGTTTCTTTAGGTTTATCTTCTTATGAACATTCTCAAAATTGGGTAAAAAACTTCTTATTTTTCTTCGAAACAGTAATTCTGATGGTGATAAAATTTTATGAGAAATTGGTGTACTTCGATATTCTAGCAGTGCTGCATTTATATCAGTCTTGTCAAAATTACATTTTTTTACTAAATTTTTGATTGTCTGGATGCTTCTTTCTACCATGCCATTCGATTGTGGGTACAATGGACTAGACTTCTGATGATTGAAATTCCATTGATTAGAAAATTCTTTGAATTCATTACTCGTAAATTGAGGACCTCCGTCAGAAAACAAAATCTGAGGTATCCCATGTATGGAAAAGATATTTTTTAAATGATTTATAATATTACTGCTAGTGGTTGAAAGAAGCTTTCTCAGTTCTACATATTTCGAGAAATAATCAATTACAATGAGGTAAGTAACATTATTCAGTTCATATAGATCAATACCAACTTTTATCCATGCTTTTTCAGGTATAGGATGAGGCTTTAAAGACTGTTTGAAATTATTTCTAGAATATCTGATACATGTTGAACAACTCAAAATTAAATTCTCTATATCATTTGACATGCCTGGCCAATATATCACATTAAATGCTCTCAATTTGGTTTTTGTGATTCCTAAATGGCACAAATGTAAAATTTTCAACATTTCTTTTCTGAGTGATTTGGTACAATTATACTATTACCTCTATACAAAACTTCATTAATTACAACTATTTCATTTCTATCATTCCAAAAAATTTTTGTGTTTTCTATACATTTAGATCTTGTATGAGGCCAACCAAATTTAACATAATCCATCAAATTTTGTAACTGTGGATCTTTTTTAGTTTCCATTCTGAATTGTTCAAGTTTATTTTGACTAACTGGAAAATTTTCAGTTAAAAGATTCACTTGAGCTTCATATTCATTTTCTGGTAAAATTTGTTCATTATTAGAATTAGGTACATTTATTCTGCTCAGAGCATCAGCTATATACATCTGTTTACCTGGTTTATAAATCAAATTTATGTCATACATTTGTAGATCTAACAACATTCTTTGAAGTCTCATTGGACATTTAACTAGTGACTTTTTGAATAATCCCAAAAGAGGCTTATGATCTGTTTCTACTGTTACTTTTTTACCAAATATATAATGATGATACATTTTACAGCCATACACAATAGCAAGAAGTTCTTTTTCTATCTGAGCATACGCTTGTTGTGTCAAAGTTAGAGATTTAGATGAGTAAGCTATTGGTTTACAATTTTGGAGCAATGCTGCACCTAGTGCATATTGACTGGCATCAACAGTTATAGTAATTGGCAAATTAGGGTTGTAATATTGTAAAACAGGAGGTGATATGAGAATTCTCTTCAATTTTTCAAAAGCATTTTGTTGTTCAATATCCCACTGAAAATAATTTTCTTTCTTTAAAAGTTCTCTTAGTGGTTGTGTTAAATCAGATAAGTTTGGAATGAATTTGTGAACATAATTCAAAATTCCTAAAAACCTTTGAACTTCATTCTTATTATTTGGCACAGGATAATTTTTAATTATTTCAATTTTGCTCTCATCAGGTTGTATACCATTTTCACTTATTATATGACCTAAGTATTTGATTTTGCTAACATTAATTTTACATTTACTTCTATTAAATTTAACTTGATTCAATTTTGCACGTTCCAGGACAAGTCTCAATCTTTCATCATGTTCTTTTTTATTCGAACCCCAAATTAAAATATCATCTATATAAATAGCTGTACCTTCGATACCTTCAAAACACTCTAGCATTTTCCGCTGAAAAACTTCACTCGCACTCTTCAAACCATAGGGAAGGCGAAGAAAACGATATCGTCCGAAGGGTGTGTTGAAGGTACAAAGTTTTGAGCTTTGCATATCCAATTGAACATTCCAAAATCCGTTAGCAACATCTAAAACTGAAAATACTTTAGCATTACTTAAATCTTTTATAGTTTCTTCAAATGTTGGAATCTGGAAATGTTCTCTGTAAACAGCTTTATTCAAATCTGTTGGATCGATGCACAAACGAAAATCACCGTTTGATTTACTGACAATAACTAAAGAGTTAACCCATTCTGTTGGCATTGTTTCCCTTACTATAATTTTTTGTTTGACTAGTTTATCTAATTTTACTTTTAATTTATCTCTAATACTGAATGGAACTTTTCTACTTGCATGTACTATAGGTGGAATATTTTTATTGATTTTTATTGAGTACTGTCCTGGAAGGCAACCAATTCCCTCGAAAACTTCTTTATATTCATCCAAAATATTTGTTTCTACATAACTTAACATTTTAGCAACATTCAAATCATTAATTGTTTGGAAACCAATTATGTTAGGTCCATTATTTTTCACAAAATGAAAATATATATTATAAGTTTTTTCTTTGAAACAACAATTCAAATATGCACCACCAATCACATTTAAAGGTTCACCAGTATAAGTACGTAATTTACCTCTATCTTTTTTAAGTCTAATGTTATTGAAATATTCTTTATATGTACTATAAGAAATGATATTTGCTTGTGCACCAGTATCAACTTTAAATTGTAAATTATAGTTGTTAACCAATAAATTCATAACCCATTCTTTAGCATTTTTATTATTACTTACACAACCTAAGAATAAATTGTCTTCATCGGAATCTGAATTTTCTTCTATGTTGTGGATGTTTCGATATTTCTTGTTTCTGCATAAATGTGAAAAGTGATTCATTTTGTTGCATACTCTGCATTTTCTTCCATAGGCTTTGCATTGTCCTGGTCGATGATAATTTCCACATTTTCCACAAACAGTTTGTTTACGTTGATGATTCGGCCATGTTGACTTTGATGAAGAGGTTTGCGCAGTTTGGTACTTTGGAGAGTGCGCTTTGGAATTGTGATGATCGTGTTGTCTAGATTGTTCTGTTCGATGTGATAAGGATTTTTTGTAGGCGTTTTTTTGTAATGAATTTATGTATTCATTTTCTTCGATTTTCATGGATGGAAAATTGGAACAAATGGCTTGTAAATGATTTTTTGACGTTTCTGCTGCTTTGCAAATTTCCATTGCTTTCAACAAATCCAAGTTTTTAGTACGTAATAGTCTTTCTTTGACTGCTGCGTCCTTGATTCCCAAAATTAATCTGTCTTTTATGAGACTATCTGTGAGAGTTGAAAATTCGCAATACTCACTAAGTTGTCTCAAGGAAGTTACGTATTCATCTACTGATTCGTTGTGTTTCATGTCTCTTGTGAGGAAAATATGTCTTTCATACGTAACATTTTTCGACGGCTTGAAGTACTCATCGAACTTTTTCAGTACATCTAGGTATGATGATGATTTTTTTGGTGTGTCGAATTGGAATGTGTTGAATATTTTCAGTCCCTTATCTCCAATGTGATTAAGCAGGAGTGCACATTTTACTTCTTCGGATTCTTCAACTAGTTTCGATGCTTGCAGGAATAATCCGAATTTTTGTTTGAAGAAACGCCATTCTTCTATTGGATCGCCGTTAACTTCCATCGTGCCAGGTGGCTTCACTTTTTCCATTATTTTTCAACTCCGGTATTATTTTTATATACACAAGAGTTTTTATGAATATTATATGACGAGATGTATTCTTATTTTTACGAACACTTTTCTCTATGGATATATTTTTTTTTATTAAACTACCGACTGCGCCATGTTATATCTTTGATAACTGATTAAAACAACGTCTGGTACCTAACTGAACTTTATTGTTCTTCCAATCAAGGTGGTCATCCCCACCTTACAAGAGGTGCGCATAAGAGCAATATATGAACTACATTCAATATGTGACAAGTGTGTTATAATAACTGACCCCACTCATAAGAATCTTGCTCAAAAATGACGTTTGACACCCTGTATCTCGCTTATGCTTCGAAAACGGGATATATTGTATAGGGCAAAATGATTCTCCCGATGTCCTCTTCACGAAAATATTGTTTGTCCAGTTTATGATGAAACACCCTGTATATTTTCACGTACCTATCAGATGCGAAAAATGTTCCATTCTTGTTAAAAAGAAACCGAATTTCTTTTCTGAAATGCTGAAAGCATTTTAATTTTGTTATGATATAGCGCTAAGCAGCTGAATTAAAATTTTGACCTGATTGGATTTTTTGATCTGGAAATGATAAAATAGTTATTTTTGTATCTAGTGCGCGAAATGCTACTTTGGTGATCGAGAACTGATTTTTTTACGAGGCGCAGCGAAGTAAGTATTTCGCACACTGCATGTAAACTATATGGGATTTTTATATTTTAACTTGGTAAATTTCTTGAAATCCACGTTTTCTTTAACATTGAGTGTTGCTTTCAACATATTGCAATATATTGCCCATAGTTATAATACCTAATTACTTGATTGGAAAAACAGTTCAAACCAGTTCAATATTTTTTTTCATATTAAGCTAAGCGTTGTAGAAAAAATTTTGTTTGCATCTCATGCGCGAAATACTTTGGTGATCTCGACTATTTTTTTAACTCGGCTGCGCCTCGTTAAAAAAATCAGTTCTCGATCACCAAAGTAGCATTTCGCGCACTAGATACAAAAATAACTATTGAATTCTTATATCTTGAGGATTAATAAACTTATCCTCGCTATTCCAACCTTACATCGAATGTTTCAATTTTCTTCTGAATTATCTAGTCTAATCTTCACGAAATGTGGCTCAAGTCGTTCATGTTTCCACCAGAGTGGCTTTCTCTTTTCGAAAGATAAAATTTCAGATCTCTCTTGTTGAAGACATTAGTAAATGTCTAGTCTCTTGCTCGTTCTACTGAACAGTGACAGTGTTTGCGTATGGCGGAACCGAATCACTTAAACTAAGTTGGTCAAGGCTATTCTGGGCTCAAATTCAGAACTTACAGGCATTGGGCAAAACTATAGCACGACAGCACGTTGTTGAAGTTTTTATATTTTCTGTTCGAGATATCCTCATATTTTGCACAAATCTTTATGTTATTATTATTGTTCAAATCATCATAAGTCAGGAAGTGTTCGGAATCACCGAGCTATGTATACCTATCGATCTTGCATCAACCCCGAAAATTTTAAATCTTCAGGTCCTTTCGTTTGAAAAGTGGAGGTCAACTAAGTCGTTCGGGATCATTTCCGGTTAAAAATTCCAAATTCACAGTTAACTATGGAGGCAGTTACTCTAAAAACAAGCGCAGAAACGTTTGTTTTATGATATGAAATTGATTTTTTGTTTGAATTCATTCATAACTCAAAATCCCACCCGGTATGCAAACAAAGAAAAGTAAAAGATTGACTGAAAGGTTGTTCATCTAGGTGCCAAATGTTTCATACTTGCCTTTTCTTTTTTCATCGACGAAGGACAGATCAACGAACGTTACAGTAATACAGTTTATAAAATTAATTTTCTCGTTTTTGCTGGTATTCGCCAATAATTATAACTAGAGCAGGTGAAGTATCTGCTAACTCATTCAAGGCAGTTGGGATAATGAATAAATATAACGCTCTACCTATAAAAGGAAGGTAGAATATTTGTAATTCAGAGCAAAGAGGCATAAAAAAACAAGAATAAGTATCTTGAACAGAGGAGGACATTCAGTATTCTATAGCGTTAACATTTCCGTCCGCTATCATTGGATAAGTGGAAAAACTATAAACTTTCACCCCATTATTTTTATGTACTCGCGATATTTTTCGAGGAATGTGGATATACCTATACATTTTGATTTTACGACTGCAATCACATGTTGTTCTAGAGAAAAGAAACACTATAATGCTTTCCAAATGTTCATTATTTTCTAATTAATTAACTATAAAATTGAAACATACGTACAATTTTTATTCGATCTGGAAATTTGAACTTGAAATATTCACAAAAGGCTCTAGGTGTAAAAATATTTGTTTTATTTTGTTGATTGGTACAATATATCACCAATGAATTGGGTTCTAGTGAAATAAGGACAATAATCTTCAGTGACTTGAAATTTTTCTTTATTATTTTCAAATTATTTTTGAGCTCAAGAATCCCTTCAAGTTAAAATTCAGAAATAAATAGATACTTTATAATGTAAGCAAATAAAAGTTCAGCGCAATTCGCGAGATAGTGAAATATTTCCGAGTGAGCGCGTTCTATCGATTTCAGTCTTTTACACGTATTTCTTGGACACTATGAATCCAATTTCGATAATTCTTTTTGCAATGACGAGAAAAACCCGAAAGATAATTCAACTGGTGAATTGAGATGTTGTTGTCATCTGAAAAATTCCCATAATTTACATTTTTTCGATATTTTTTAACTTAGAAGAGGAAGAATTTTGATTCAATTTTGTTTGAAAGATTGTTCTAATTAGTTGCAGTAATTAAATTTATAGCTATTCTAGAAGTAACAGTATTCCTTGCTTTCATGAATTTTTACACTTAACCCAGTATGTACGAATTCGAAATTCCAAACTCCAAACTCCATGGATGAACTCCCAAAAAATTGAGACAGTTTATAGTATTTTCAGTTCGACGGGAAATATTTCATCAACAAAAAAATCCTACATCAAAAGCGTTTTGTGCCATTGTACCTGCAAAAGTTTATATGAATCTTGTTATCTTCGTTCGAAAGATATTTACACAGAGTAGGGAATAATAATAATAATAATAACTGTACTTTATTGCATATGCAATTGGCAATAAAGTACAGTTATTATTATTATTATTATTCCCTACTCTGTGTAAATATCTTTCGAACGAAGATAACAAGATTCATATAAACTTTTGCAGGTACAATGGCACAATATAAATATTCTTCCTGGCAATTTATTGAATTTGAATTTAATCAAATTATACATTTATAAATCCATATATTATTATATATTGTGTTCTGGTAATATGATTCAGCTTTTGATGTTAATGAGGGGAAATCAATACACAAGGTATTTCTGACTTGATGCTAATAGTAGGAGAGCTGGCACGAATTTAGGGTAGGTATTTGAGGCAAGCTGAAAACTTGTCAGATACCTCTCCCATTGGCCTTTATATCCCAACTCGGGATTGCAGACCTGGCTGGTGAGGAGCGGGGCTAAATCAACCCCTACATTTTAAAAATATTTATTTTTTTTTCAGATAGAAAGCCCTACCGAAATGATCTGTCTTTTTGGGAACCTTATTTTTAAGTTATAAACAACACCCATTGAAATTTCAAGCTGCCTCAAAAACATTTTTTGCAAAATATTTTTGCACGCGTCTGGCAATGTTAAAACCCCGATTAAATTATCTGGCTTATTTTTTTTTAGTATTTATAAAGCATTACACTGCAACATATATGAATTGCGTATTGCCTCAAAATATTTTTTGGGAAAAAAAATAATATTTTTTTTAAAATGTAGGGGTTGATTTAGCCCCGCTACTCACCAGCCAGGTCTGCAATCCCGAGTTGGGATATAATAGGAGAGGTATCTGACAAGTTTTCAGCTTGCCTCAAATACCTACCCTAAAATTCGTGCCAGCTCTCGGACTATGAATATAGGTCCGGAAATGCATTGTTTGCAGGGGATGCCGTTTTTGTGTAAGAAATAAAACTTCTTGACGTAGCGTCTCTACTACATAATGCCTTAAACAACGCATATATGCGTTAAGATGTTGTATTTTCTTACACAAGGAAGTGGCGTAACCCTCTATTAAAACAGTTTTCAAGGAAAACTTTAACAGAACGTATCTTGGAAACAATGGCTTTCCGCATTTGTATTTATCGGAATTTTTCTTCAAAAAAATCATATCAGGAATCAATTTATCTTTCGCATCAATTCAAAAACCCTGTATAATGAACAGTCGAAGAAGAAAAAAGCTGAACCAGCACTGACGTGAAGTTATAAGCACACTTAGTTTCATACTTATCAAACTGATTATTGGTTTTTTTCAATTTGGAAATTATAGTTTAGTGAGTATATACTTGATCTTAAAAAGAAAAATTATTTCTAAACATCCTCATAAGTTTTGTAGAAGTTTCAATAGTATTACAATGATAAATCGGCGAAAATTGATATTTAATTAATAATTTAATTTGGTCTCCATGTTACAAAAGCATTAAATCTAAATCAATATTTATTGCGGGTGTAAAAAGCTTTCGCATGCTTTCTTCACTGGGAAAATGATTATTCAGATGGAAATATGATGAGAACTGTTGATTTTGTTCTATTCATTGATGAATTGATTGATTTGCAGTTGTTCGATCAGAGTTTTATTATTTTACGGTCGACAGGTATGCAGAACAGATATCATACTGTATATGCATTAGCTTAAATCTCATAAGCGATAAGTTAGCCGAAATATAGTTTCTTTCTTTTTTTTTGTTCATGGGATACTAATTTTGGCCATTCTTCGGTAGTGTCGTTAAAATATAAAAAACCAAAATAATACAAAAATAGTTTATTCATGAATTTGCTTAATATATGAAGGTACTTGGACTAGTTTTTTTCTTATGAGGGAATAGCATTTCATAAAAAACAGCCTTATCACAGCTGGTCAACTTTTTCACCATCCATAGTTGAGGGTTCAGTGATGGTCTTGACGACTACAGGTACTTGTTTCTTGATGTACACTGGATGAGGTACTGGTACAGCGACCTTCTTGATGACTGGTACTGGGTAAGGCCTGTCAACTGCATATGGAACTGGGTGAGGGACTGGTACTTTGACAGCTACTTTAACTGGGTATGGCACTGGTTCTCGACTGGGTATGGTACAGGCCTGTCGACATGGACTGGGTATGGTCTTGGGACATGGACAGGGTAGGGACGGTCAACAGGAAACTGGTACTGCATGTGGGACTGGTACTGGTACATTTCTGGTGACAGTTACTGGGTAGGGTTGAGAATTGGTACTCCAATATTTCTAGTGATAGTGGTGTGAGTATTTGACCCAAAGATTGAAGGCTGGGAGATGATAGAAGCTCCACCAGTACTCAGATGGCTCCGCTTGAAAGTCCTGAGAGTCCTGACAATCCAGAGATTCCAGAAAGTCCAGAGTATCCAGAATTCCGGAGATTCCAGAGGAAAGTCCACCAAGGCCGTACCCATGGCTGAGTCCACTGGAAGCTGCTAATAAGGCACTCGAGTCCAAGGAAGAAGATAAAATGCTGCTCCATCTAGGGCGCTCCCTACACCTAAGGCTACAGATTCACCAAAGACACCACGTTTAGTGGTCTTCTTTTCTCCTGCAAAGGCGGCGGATATGCCCAAAAGTAAGATGAAGGCCTGAAAAAATAACAATAGGTATTACAATGTGATACAAATTACTCATGAATATTACTTATGGTCCACAAAAACCGAAAATTAATAGAACTAATTGATGTTCAAAACTAAGAAAAAAGAAGCTTTGTAGAAATTGGAGAACTACTTGTAATTTTATATGTTATTTTCAAATTGAATTGAAGTTCAACTTGGAAAAAATATTATTGGTTAGTATTCTGGAATTCAAAAAGATTATTTAATAAATTCGCATTCAAAATATTGGTGAACGTCTCAACTTACAGTGGTTTTCATTATGCTTAGCTGAAGATGAGACAGCAGAAAACTGATACTGTTTGGAGGTGCTTCGGGAGTTTTATATCACCAAAACGGTATCACACTACTTTAAGGGGGGCGGAAGATATGAGTATTGCTTCTGAATGTCAGTATCTGGTAGAGGCGAGACAATATTTCGAAAAAGTTCTTGTTAAAGATGGTCCACATAACTACTTTCATTTTTATGTAACCCCGGTTCACACGTGGGTCAAGAAAAATTATATTATTGTGAAAATGAACTTGGAGGTTGCGTTTCTTGATTTATCTTTATTATTTTTCATTGACAATCGGTTGCCCATTGGTTTGAAGATAAATGTATCAACTTTCACTGAGAATTTCGTATGCAAAAGTGTTGATGAATCCTATGCAAGATTGGAATTCATTTAACTGACCATTGGAGATTACTAGGAGGAGTTTTGAGGTCCGAAGATATCCGCTTTTACGAATGAGAATTAACATATTGTTCTAGAATTGTTGGAATTCATCAATGGGTATGTCCTTGACTCATTTTTGGGTTAATATCAGAGTTGTATTACATTACATTATTAGAATTTTGAAGAAGATATTGGTATGATTTGAAATATTTTTATACAAATTTGAAAAAAAAATTGATAGTTTAATATTTTTCCACTCAACAATAACATTCATTCAAAATGCTTGCAAATATTCACTACGATAACTTTCCTTCTACGGCTGAC
>CM024241.1:62475405-62685702 GCA_013421045.1 Propylea japonica
AATGGCGCCACAATTCATAGCTAAAATTTTAAAGGGTTGAATTCAAGTAAAATGGCACACAATTGTTTCAACATATTCCTTTTTTTTCTGGAAAATCATTCGAAGGGAGAAATATAAGTATGCAATTCAAAAAATTAATCAGGGATAGTTTTTTGGGAGAGGTAATCAGAAACAAAACGACAAGAAGTTCTTGCTACCTTTTGAAATACCTTCTGTTTGAACTTTCTACCTTGTCTGTGAGTCGACATGTTGGATACATGGTCATTTTGGGCAACCCTGTATACCTAGTTGTTATTTGCTCAAAAACAGCAACTAAATATCCGGGCTAATTCAATATTTAGAAGGAAAATTTATTGAGAAATAAAACAGGTAATCACAGAAAACGAAGGGATTCTGTATTCATATTAATGACAGAATAATTTTTGTACAATTCAAAGTAGCAGTCAATTTGGATTTCAAATAAATGAAGCATATGTATTTCTACAAGTGGCGCCCATATGGCTGTAACTATACCCACCATGGATTTATTCTTCTGCTCACCATATCAATGACTTTCAAAAAAACTGATACCAAACAGTGGAAGGGTTAATGACTAGCCAAAAATTCTACATACGCATTTTTTATGTTTCTTTGTCTGCTCTAAATAATTGCACTTACGCAAAGGCTAATCGAATTAGAGCTTTCTACGGACTAGTTGCAATATTGAATGAGCTCCCTTTCAGCTTAATAACTTCGTTATCATTCATAATGCGTAGCTTGCCGGTGTACCTTCCGTTATACATTTCCTGCGTGGAAATTTAAATCAACTCGTTAAATCTCGGTTCATGTTAACCTCAATCCTTCCTTTCTAAGAAGTTAGAATGGCAAAGGTGAACATTGGCGAAATTAGGCGTTGAATGCGGGTGGAAATGGATTTCGCCTGAGCAATTTATCTGAATTTATCATTTCAATTGTAAGTAGTAATTTGAACAAGGTTCTATTCATAGAAGCTCTGCCCCAAATGCCATGAAAATTCTACAGCAAGACAGCAAAATATCGATTTTAACCAGAACGATTCGGATTTGACTGAAAATCTTTAAATAAAGAAAGCAAATTGTTGATGCAATGTTCGAACCATTTACATATTGAAAAAATTACGTGATAGACGTTGTTTTGAAGTTATGTATGTATATAATTTTTCTGATTGGGAAAATGGTAGTAATATTCAGACTATTAAAACATTATGTATTGGGAAGCGGGTCTTGTTTTGTCGTTGTAAAAATGGGTGAAAAATAGTTCATGTTTCAATGAAGGTGAATAATGCTGACAACCTGTTAATTCTTTTGATAGGGGTAATTCTGTCCTGAAAATAGAGTTTTGTTGAATTATTTCCAAGACCCACACTTACTCAAGATTCAATATGACAAGATCTATCCTGAGACTACAAGTAAGCTAACATGAGAGTAGAAAAGTATGCTTAGTTATTTTCCATTTTGCTCTCAAAACCAAAAAACAGGAATGACAACAGAAAGAATCAATCTAAAGACTAGATGTAAGTATCCCTTATCAGTAGCTTGTGATGAAACTCAACATTTTACGTCCATAAATACAGAAATTACTAAAAAAGAAAAGGGTTAGGAAGATATTTTTAACGAATAACAACTGATGTGTGCAGTACAGTTCTGGGTTAAAATCCAGATACTTATATTTAAGGATGAAGGAAACTCAAAAACTGCAGAGGACTGGGATTTCTCTGCTACAGAATTCATAGATAAAGTGTAAAGACAGTATAGGGAGATTAATAGGCTGAAATGCCAAAATCCATTGGAGAAAAAAAGGATTAATTATTTCCTTATTTTCAGGTTGATATCAGCTTACCTTATGATCCCCAGTAGAACGAATTCAATTTTTTTTGACACATTCAAATGTAAAACATGGTGAGTGCCTTTTTTGTGACAAGTCAGACAAACTTTCTTTTGCAATATAACGATATTAGAACTCTCTGTACAAACAAATTTAATTTTTTGGAATTTTCTTAAGAAATTCCATTCAAAAATTGTGGTCACCTTGTCCAACAAAAATCATGCTGAGTATGGGCTAGCCATCATCCTGAAAATGTTGACATTTCGTTACTCTGACTCCCCGTTTATACAAAGATTGTCCGACAAGAATCATTTTGCTTATGGAAAATGTCGATATGATGTCAGTCCGTAACAACAATTTCAATTTTGACATTTTCCGATTCAAAATGAAGCACTTATTGTAAAAAAAAAATTGCGGCCGTTGAATACATGTTGAAATATAGTGATCAAACAAACCAATTCCTGTATATGTTGTTTTCAATAAGTATTTTGAATAAATGACCAATGACATATGATTGATTAAATTACGAATCTTGCTTATTATCGAACAGGGTGACCGCTATTTATAAATTGTCCTCAAAAATTGAAAAAAAAATATTTAGGGAATCGGGAATTCGAAAACGCAGCATCTCCAGAGTTCGCATTTGAAAGTTTGGAAATGGTTGCAAAAAGGCACTCACAAAGCTTCACATTAGTATGTGTCAAAAAACATTTCAGCCAGAGTGCAATGAAATGACTTCACGGGGAGACAAATTCTTCAATTCATAGAATACTACGTGGAAGAAAACAGAATACCTAATAAAATTGTCTTCATGGAAGAGTTGAGTTCCCTTCATTATTCAGGACTTAAAAAATTCCACGTCAATATCGATAAACTGACTTCTGATATATGTTTCGTGTAGTAGTTACCATCTGTTGTTGTTGACCTCTGTTTAATATATTGCCATTAGGTTTTTGTCTCCACGGGACATTTGTCACATACAAAAAAAATCAATCGGGGAACATAATTTTCCTGGGAGAACTATTACAATCTCAACCCATCAGGGAATTAGATATTGTGAAGTCAGTTGGTTTTATCTAACCCAAACATCGAAAATAGTGGTGATATCGACTGAACCTGCACTACAAATAGAATGCCATCATAATCTGTACTAATTTCTTTAGTGCAACTAGATATCTCACATTTTACTCAATAAATAGAGCTTATTTGCCTAAACCATTCATAGCAAATTTTAACAGCATTTCTGTTAAGGAAGGTGCTAAGATATTTCTGAATCAAATAGGATATAACAGACATGTAAACGGAAACTTGTTGGGGTATATCAATTAATATTGATATTTATGCCAAATAATCAAAAAATCAATATGACATGATCACGTTCAAAGAATTACCAGATTCTTTGTGAAACATGGACACCTTCAGTCACAAACTGAAAAATAGTCATTATATATTCCGAAGAATAAAGTTATGAACACGATAAATACTATTTTTTGTCGACCGAAAACAAAATATTTTATAGATTAGATTAAATTCTTGAAGAAACAAACAATCATTCAATTCAATTGAACCTTATGAAAACGTCAATTTATGCCTTTTCAAAATGAAACTAGAAGAGAATTATGTCGATATACTCTGCTCTCCTCATCACGAAAATGGAATGAATATGTTTAACCCATTCTTGAATACGGATATTTACTTCATTCCATTTATACAAGGCTGTAGATGCGAGAGGTCATCATGTGTTATTTAAATATTGTCGATCAATCAGTTTCGCGGTATTTTTTCTAGTTCACTCCTTTAAAAGAGTTACATTAAAGAATTTCGGTAGCATATGAAGTCCAGTTAACCAGGATTCAAAAGAAACATGAAACTATAAAATCAGAATGTATCTCAAAAATGGATTGGTTCGAGCGGTTTTATGATTTTGGTAACATGGTTTTAGTCTGGTGACAAAAGAAAGAAAACCTTGTGGAGCTCAATGCCCTTCATAGAATAAACAAAAAGAATTACCAAAATTTCGAAAAAAGAAGTTATTATAGGTTCTCGGCATCAGCTGATTTCCTTTCTGAGTTAAGGTCTTTTCTTGCACTTATATCACAACAAAAATTCAACCAGAGTGAAAGAAATCAAAATTAGTATCAGAGGTTAAATTTTTCATCCAACAATGTGAACGATTTTTTTTCTTATTAACTAAAAAAAGCCAGTAGGAGATCCGAACCTATGTCAACCTTCACCGAGCTGATAATAGAATAAAACTTATTTTATAATAAATTTAGTTGATTAGAGAACATATTAAAAATGGATTGTCTAAAAAAATCCTGGACAATATATTATCAGCTCGGTGAAGGTCGTCCTAGGTTCGGATCTTAGACTATCTGTAGAGTCGTTCGTATATCAACTTGGTTACTTTGGTTAGTAAATGAGCGGTCCGTATATATCAAATTCCTGAAAAGCAGTGACCATTTCCCGAAATTTCGGTGAATTATTTGTCACCAGATCAACCGGACTTTTATTCTGGTGAGTTTGGTAACCACGCCCATTTGTCAGTCATGTGACCATTCATTGTTATGTTTATTCATTAGTTGTGTCGATTGTGGGATAATTTCGAAGATTTTCAGTGATGTGGTGGAAAGAATTAGTTAATTAAAGAGTAAATATGAAATCTATATGTGTTTTGTGCTATCAGTTAACCTCCAAACTCCTGCCGATGAAAATTTCAAATTATTTTATCAAGAATCACAACGTACCAGCGGTCCGTAAATACGAAGCTGGTCACCTGAAATACTAAAAACCGTTAGTAACCACTCTGAAATTCTTGGCGAGATACGGACAATACCCTAGGTTTAACTTGTTTCTAAATAGTCAATAACTTCCAACTAACTAACGAAATCAGCTAACTTTGTTGAACTGTCAAATTCACGATATTATTCTTCTCGTATATTTAATCGCTTGTTCTGAATAACATAAATATAAAACAATCAGAAACAATCATGATCCATAAAACAACAGCCAAAGGAAAATAATCCTATAGGAGATCAACCTTAACTTTATGGTTATGCCCATAACGCATAAACATATACATTGAAACCATGTCTAGCTCCACTATACACAAAAATAGATTTAAATGTTGACCAGGAATACCAACTACATGTTTATTTCTTCAAGATTAACCAAAACTGTAATCTAGCGTAGTTGAACGGAGCCGGCTGCTGCAAAGTTAATCTGAGATTAAAAAAGTTAATGAGAGATTGTTCAATAGAAAATTAGAACAAGAATGGTGCAATCAGCCCTTAATGACTCAAGCACTTAACTTTCTTTTCACAATCTATATTTCTGCGTAGTTAAGGATAGTTTTTCGATTGCCACCCGATTGAAAGACAATTCCAATCCATTTCTGACGTAAGACTAATTCTTGATTTCATATTTTATAAAAGTCATAACTTCATCATAGGTAACTCCGTACAATTTCGATCCTTGGTTAACTGGACTCTCAATCGTATTCTCAAATCGAATGTGTATAATGATTTACCTTATTCTGCGAGTAAGAGAAACTTAGAATTATTTCTAATGGTTCCTTATGACCGACATGCAAATATTAAAGATAGAGATCCTAAAAACCCTCAATGTTTAATGCTCGAATTAACCCAAAATGCTACATGTACAATTTCTCAAACGAAACCTCTATTCTACTGGTTTTAACATCACTTTTAACAGCAAGATGTGGAGATAACTCCATTGCTGCTTTCAGCTACCAAAACATCGTTAACAGAATTAAACCCATGAATATTTATGAACATCCAGATAATCCATTCATGAATTATAAAATGAAATTCAAATTCAAGAATCCTCCGTTTCGGGTATGAAATTTCAACTGAGGTAACGCACAAAATTGCTGACATCCATCTGTACCTCTTTTCAATCCTGTAGAACTGAACTGATGATGAATTTCATGGGATTGGCCAATTTAATTTGGGAATACCTTTGAAGATACTTGGATTTCCAAGCTTGAAAGGTCTAATATTGGTGCTAAAACTATAAAGCGATCTACCATGCATGCACAAAATACATACTTTTTGAGTTCTAGATCGTGAGTGATTATGTAAGAAAATACTTCAATCTTATGATATATTACTTGAAAAGAGCTTTAATCGGATGAGATGAGATGATTTATCACCTTGATCTTCCATCACTTGGATACCTTTGGTGAAACGGTTGAATGTAAAAATAAAAAATTTGAAATAAAATTTTAATTTTCAATTAAGTCGTCGAATTTTGTTTGAAGAGGATAGTTATGGAGTGGTGTTGCTCTGGTGTCATTCAATGTACGTACATTCATTTTGTACGTTTTTTTGTTGTGAATGAGTGAATTTATAACTGCAATTTCAATATCTTCTGCTAGGTATTTCACTTGCAGCACATATCTTCATTTGACATAGTATTCATAATATAAAAGGCATCCCAAGATGTTCCATACAGCATACAGCCAATATCTCTACCATCAAATGGGGTTGAGAGTTCAAGCAAAAGTTATTTTGAACAGCAGCAAAAACGTTATCAAAATATGTCGTTGAAATTTTTTCCCTGGTTACCACCCCTGAAAAAACTACCTTCAGATATTCTGTTTGAATTGCACCTTAATATGTATTTTCTCCTTAGAACGATTTTCCAGTTTGAGAAACATATGTAGGAATAATTTTCCATTATTTAATATAATTGTGGCGCATTCGCCATTTCGCGATTTTTGGCGAAATATTTCTGGTGTCTCGAAATATTCAGTGAAGACAATAAACAGAACATCAAACATAATAAGAAAACTTAATAATTAAAACAATGAAATAAAAGAAAATGTCAAATTGAACAAAGTGGATATGTCAAAATTCAATATTATTATTTTATTTTACTGGAAAATCGTTTGACAAAAAAATATAAGAGGGCAATTGTCTAATTATCCAGGGGTAGTTTTTTAGGGGTGGTAATCAGAAACAAAATTTTAAAGACGGATTTTGGTAGAGTGTTTGCTGGTATTTGAAATATTTTTTGTGTGAAATTTGTTTTTCTGTATGGAAGATCTTACGATACCCTGTATATTAGTGAGTATAAGTAGACCAAACTATAGCAGAATTGGAGCTCAAAAAGCCCTTCGCGCCAGATCAGCGTATCATCTTTCATAAGTAAGTTACAAAGGAACTGCACTGTCGGAATTCAAGGTCTAGTCTAAAAGATGAGCCTATGATGATTTCAGTCAAAATATTTTCTCACAGATTCCAAGACGAGAACAAAAAAGAAAAATATCATCTCTACTAGTGATACATCAATTGTCATAAAATAGTTTGTGGTAATATCAAAATTAATAAATATGAAGACATTCGGTCTAACCACATCAGCTAATCTACTACATCACAGAAGACATATTTATATCAATAACAATTTGGTAGAACGATTTAACAAACAGAGGTATGATCTTAGTAAAGATATAGTCGCAAATGCTACCAGAAGTTCATATAATCATACCTATATTCATATCCAAGTAAAAATAAAAATCCATCCCTGTTTTTCACTGTTGCCTATTATTTAACGCTTCACCAGATTATATTTATGTTAGAATACCTGTTTTCAAGGCTTTTGTTTGATAGGAAAAAATTGAGATGCTCTAAGCATAATAACATAATTTGATATATTTTACCCAATAAGAGTGACAGAACTACTTTTAACATTAAACATAAGTTAATATCAAACTAAAGTCAAAAATATTCAATCAAAGCGATTTAAAGGTTTGATGGGTCCGCAAAAGCTACGTTACGGAGCTACAAGGTGTTGAAATTTCCGAAAAAAATTGTTTTTTTCTTCATAACTGCAGTTTTCGAGATATTCAGTCAAAATTTGGAATGCGAGCTATTTTCAACAGCCTTTATCATGGCACGTCCTGAATCTTAACTAGCATCTACAGGTTGTTTTCTTTTTTTGGAGCTATGTCTCCCTTTTCCCTTTCAAACTTTTTTGCGATACACCACTGGTCAGCATAAAATTTTGATGATTTCGTTCAATTTAGAATCTTTTTTGACACTTGTAATTTTTTCGTATCTCTAACCATTTTCGAGTATAAATATTATATTTCGTTTTCAGTTTGATATTGAATGAGCTTAAGTTGAGTCTCAGATGACGAGCTATCGGAATAAAAGCAAATTTTGGGCATACCTTTGAGTTTTTCTATATTTTTTTTTATTTAGCGAATAACATTCAATCGTTTAATAATTCTTCCCCAACTCGAAAATGGTAAGAGATACGAAAAAACAACATTAATCAAAAAGTTTCTATTAAGCGAAGATATCAATAAAGGAAAAAGGAAACACAGTACTGGAAAAGAAAACAACCTGTAGATTCTAGTTAAGATTCAAAACGTGCAATGATGGAAGCTGTTGAAAATAGCTAGCATTTTAAATTTCTACTGAATATCTCAAAAAAATGTGACACCCTCTATATGTCTTATATGCCTTGCATTTTCGCGACAATTCCGATTTATACAGTTAAACTTCAATTCAATTCATATTGAGTACTTACTGTAAGCGAAAAATGAATTAAATGAGCGTCTTAACGGGCAAAGTTATTCGAAACATTGACTCGATGATTGAGCAGAATTTCATCTTATTTCATATTCGAACATGATTGTAACTAATTAACAGATAAAACGCCACAACATACGCTCTTCTGAAGAAATGTACAAGCAAAAAATGTTGTGAAATAGCACGTCTGTAATTGAGTAGTCACAAAATCTCTCTTCCTTCCCGGTCTGTATACCTATCTTGCAAATCGAGTGAAAATCCGTTGCCATATTCTGCCACCTAATCAGTGAGCCGAATATATCCGGAAGATAGAAAGACTCAACGGGGATATCTGCAGGGGAAGCTATGCTCATTTGTAGTCCAACTGGTGAACGCCAGTTCAATTTTTCTCTATCTTCTCCTATAACTCAATTTGCTCGATACGGAACGAACACAGTGCGCTTCCAATATTTCAGGACGTTAGTTTTGGAACATGCATGCAACCCATGGCCGTCGATATGGAGATAGAAAGCTATAAAATTTTCCGGTGCCATGTTATTTCTCGCGAAAGTTTGGAACGCCTAAAGCTGGCGGTTTCGAACAACAGAATTTTCACAGACATTGTTTATTTGGGGTCATTTCGAACGAACATCCTGAAATTAAGTCATTCTGAAATTTATTTTCATTTTGTAGTGTAGTGGCATGAATCCATACTAATATTATAAATGCGAAAGTAACTCTGTCTAAACGGCTGAACGGATTTTGATGAAATTTGGTATGGTGATAGATGGTTACCTAAAAACGGATATAAGATCAAAATGATCACGTCATCGTACTTAGGGGGTAGGAAGTAGGCAGAAAACTGAATTGAGTTGGTGATTTTTTTATGGTTTTTGCTGGGAGTTTTGCTCTATCATTCCTAAACGGCTTAACGGATTTTGATGAAATTTAGTTAGGTGATAGATAGTAACCTAAAAAAGGATAGGGCTATTAATATTCATGCTATCGTACTTAAGGCGTAGACAGTAGGCAGAAAACTAATTGAGTTAGTGATTTTTAATCGTTTGTTTTAAAAGTTTACCTCATTCACGCCTTAACGTCTGAACGGATTTTTATAAGACTTGGTTAGTATAAAGATAGGATCCTAGGCATGGACACAGGCTACTTTTTACGGCGGGAAAATACCTCATTTCTGCGGAAATCTAGCGTGATCGTGTCAAGAAGCGCATGACGCCATAGCTACTGAAATGATTTTGATGTTTTTTCTTTTAACTGAGTGTTACTAAGACTTCAAGTTAGTATTTGATCACTTTTCTAACTAAGAGGGTCGGTAGGCGCCATAGTTTAGTACTTCCTACGCAGACGATGTTGCGGATGTCACACTGTCTAACATCGGGGTTGGCAGGTAGGTAGTTAGTAGTATTTTAAACCGATTTACATTATTTACTTTTTATATTTACTAAGGAAACATTCGGAGCTATCCATTATGTAGCTTAGGTTGCTTTTGAACAAATTTTGATGTGAAGTTGAGGACTGGAACACGATAGTGGGACATTGTTGCAGGGGGACTTACAGCCGGGAGAAAACAAAAAAACTTATGCGGACGAAGTCGCGGTTAAAAGCTAGTATTATTATATTTCAATCTTCTCATTAGACGAATAATGACGAAAATATTTCCTGAATCTCACGAGTATTGAAGGAAGTCATTAGAGGGATGTTTTTTCAATTTTTTCTTTCGATATTTTTTGGCGCCGTTTCGTACCTTGCGCCTGTGGCAAGTGCTTTGCCAAGCCCTAGATACGGCCCTGACAGATAACTCTATTTATCCTATTGAAATATTTTGAGGTTTTGGATATGGAATATGTAATATAGTTTTTAATGTGGAAAGAATATTTTCCCTACTGAAAAATCTCAAATGATTTAATTTTAATTAATAGACATATATTTATTTCGATGATATCTGCTAGACAGCTATCAGCAAGCGATGTTGAAACAGGTCTTAAAACTTATACCTATAGTCTGAGGTTGAACCCAACCTGACCTAGAATTGAATATTGATAAAAGGTTATTTAGTTCAACCATAACTGTACATCCTGTATATTATATATTATTCATCCTAGGGCATAAATCACTTTGTTGAATTTGGAATTGTCAGAATAACTCTCTCACTACAACCGATCGTTATGGAAGCTAGTGGGTTGCTTTCGTTTCATCATAATGCGCTTCGCGTGACCAAAGTATACAAATACATAAATAAGGGTAACTTTCAGAAGTTTCGTTTTCTTTAACCCTGTGAGACATTCTAATATTTCGTGCTCTTTATCTGTGGTTTATTACAGGTAAATCTACAGGTAAAAGATAAGGTTAACGTAAGGTATATACGATATTCTTTCCAATGTGATATATACGGATACGTTTTTACACGTGACATTCGAGGTATATAGGTCATAAATATCGTATTTGTAATAAAATCTTCAATGAAATAAATGTTCGATTTATTACTCTGCGCGTGTCGATAGTTTTTGAACGTTTCAGAATTCTTTTCTATTCGAGCGAAAATCTATCCAGAAACGAACGTGAAATTTTAGAATTTTCCGAAATTTTCGTTTTTTTCAACCCTGTGAGACATTCTCATATTTCGTGCTCTTTATCTGTGGTTTATTACAGGTGACAACAACTAAATCTACTGGTAAAATATAAGGTTATCATAAAGTGTATACGACATTCTTTCCAATATGATATACCAATTTGTTTCTACACGTGACATTCGAGGAATATAGGTCATAAATATCGTCGTTGTAATAAAATCTTCAATGAAATAAATGTTCTTTTTATTGCTTTATCCTAATCGATAATTTTGGAACGTTTTAGGAATCTTTTCTGCCCAAAGCAATTTGTATCTAGTAATGAATGTAATGAATATAATATTCAACACGTTACTCTATTTTATATCCATCCATGTATGGAACTCTCCTATGCAAATCTTAAACCTACCCTGAAAAATTTCAGTTTGAAAGATATATTATTATAATTTTTCATTTATAAAACCACTGGGAAAATATGACAGATTTTTATTATGAGGAAAACTTCGTTCTCTTGAATCCTATGAGACATTCTAATATTTCGTGTTTTTAGCGCTCGTTCTACTTAAACGAGTGCTATATCGTTTTGACAAAATCTCTGTAATTTTAGAATTTTGGGCAGAAAATAGTTTCAAACGATAAGACTAGACTCCCTGATGACGAATTCGTGATGAAATTCAATTCTGTCCGTGGGGACATACGACAGTTAGCCCAATAATTTTCGAAGGGATTGTCTTAGAGACTTGAAATTTTCGGGTGATTTCGAATCATGAATATCTCGCTCGAGTTTGTTAACCAGCCAAAAAGTACAGGGTGTTCCATGAAATATGGCCATTTGAAATTCGTTTTTCTCAATATTTCAGACAAAACGAAACCCATCAGAATGAACTGTTGCGGCCACATGCAAGATGCTCATAATGAACCTCGTGCTGAATTTTGTGGCCATAATGTAAACAGAACTATAAAAATTCAATTGTAATATCGAAAAGACGAAACTTCATATTTCCATAAGAAGATATTCAATTTGATTGAAACTTATTTCATGAATGATGATTGATACACTGAATGTTTATGCAGAATGTTGTTGTCATAGTGTTGACACAACCATAAAAAATTTCATTGGAATATTGAAAAGAAGAATCTTTATATTCTCATAACAAGATATACGATTTGAGTGAATTTTGTTTGTGAATGAAGACTGATATACTGAATTTTGTGGGCATGGTGTCAACAGAAACATAGAAAATTGAATTGGAATATTGAAAAGAAGAATCTTCAGATGTTTTAACAGGACAACCGATTCGAGTGAAATATATTTTGTCAATCAAGACTGACATACTGAATGTTTATGCAAGTATTTAAGAGGATCGTATGATCAGAACCATATAATTATTTTATTTAGTTATTTATTTTTTAAAGATTTCATTTTTAGAATAATTTCCAGAATATTATTCTGATTGTTCTGAGATTTTTTTGCATATATTCAGTATCAATCTCAAGTTCCATATAGAGTTTTGAGGTATTTGGTAGTAGTCTAATTAATCCACCAGAGTAACATTTTTTGAATAATTTCCAGAATATAGAATAATTGTGCTGAGACTCTGCATTTATTTATGGGTATTAATCTCAAATACCATATAAAATTTTGAGGTAGTAAGTAGTAGTCTTATGGCTTCGCCAAAGAACCAGCGCTCAAAAGCTCCTTCTCAAAGCTTTCCTTAAATTTTTCATCTGTGGTTTATTACAGTTAAATCTACCAATAAAAGACAAGGTTAGCTTAAGGTATACCATATTCTTTCCAATCTGATATACGAATACTTTTCTACACGAGACATTCGATGAATATAGGTAATAAATATCGTCGTTGTAATAAAATCTCCAATGACATAAATGTTCGATTTATTGCTCTTTCCGTGTCGATAATTTTCGAACGTTTCAGTAATATTTCCACTTCAGCGAAATTCTATCCTGCAAAAAATTTAATGAATTATATACTTTTTTATGATAAATTTTGGTACTTAAATATTGTATTCGTTTTTTACAAAATTTTCACAATAAATCAGCCCGTGTCTAGAGCACGTTTACGTGTAATTACGCGATAAATTATCGCCATCTTGGTGAATTTGAAAGAGGTCAATTTATTGATCGACGGAAGGCGGGGTTGTCATTTCGGGAAATCGCTAACTGTAAGAACAGAAATACAACTACTGTTATAAGATGTTGTCAAACGTGGTGTGATAATGCCCAAAATCGAAGAAGAGTAGTCACCCGACGTCGAAGGGGCACAAATGAAGTTCAAGATTGACGTCTAAGACTTATGGCTTTGCGATAACTCGATCTTTCGCTGATGAGTGGTTAGGAGAACAAGGCCACTCGTAACTTTCCGAACGGTTTACCGCCAGATAAGGTATTTTGGACTGCAGCATTATCAACTCCATCTTGTGTCCCCTTTGACGGTTGACCATCGCCGGCAACGATAATAGTGGTGCAGAGAACGTCAATGAAGGAATGTGGAATAATGGCAACAGGTCGTCTTTTCTGCTGAATCTCGATTCTCCTTGGGTGCACATGATGGCCGAAAAGGGCCGTCAGTGAGAAAGAAGTGAACCTCAGTTTGATATTGAGCGTCATGTGCACCAGATGTTAGACGTTATGGTATAGGTTGCTATTGCAGATGCAAGCAGGTCACCTTTTGTCTTTTTCCTCAACCTTAAACGGTTAGAGAATTCAATATTTCAGCAAGATAATGCTAGATCTCATGTTGCCAGAGGTAGCTTGAACTCTTTTGAAGCGACCCATGTGAATATTTTACCATGACTGCCTAGATCTCCCGATCGTTCGCCAATGTTCAGGACATCATAGGTAGAAGACTTAGAAATTTACCCTAGCCCCACGAATATTGGCGGCCCTGAGACATGAACTACTGGTAATTTGGGATAGTATCCCTCAAGAAGAAATAGATCATCTTATTGTATCGATGCCTAGACATGTTGTATAGAGTGTATAGGAAATCGCAGTAGACAAACACATTATTAACGAATTCATTTAAAAAAATTGTCAACTCTATGTTTTCTTCTTTATTTCAGATTTCAATCATTTACTCTTTGCTTTTGTTACTAGTTACTAGCTATGTTTCATTAAGAAAATAAAATTTAAACAGCTTCTTCTGGGTGTTGGAAATTCTTTGTAAATATGTATATATCCAACACAATATACAACTACTTTACATCCATACACGTAATGAATTCTCCTTTACAAATCTTATACCAACCCTGAAAATTTTAAGTTTGAAGCACTTCCTATCCTAAGAAGTAATATTTTCAATTCAACCACTGAAAAAATAGGACACTTTTTTTATGCATGCAAATACATAAACGATTGTAACTTTCGAAAGTTTCTTCATCCCTGTGAGAGATTTTCACATCTGTAAAGGAATATAGGTCATAAAGATCGTCGTTGTAACGAAATCTCCAATGAAATAAATATACTGCAATGTCAGTGTCGATAATTTTCTATTTTAGTTTAAGGAGTAGGTACTTTCTACTCAAGCGAATTCCTATCCCGCCCGCAATGAATGTAATGAATTAAATATTCAACAAAATATTCTATTTTCCCATCGAATAGTCGTCCTTATTCAGAGTCAGACCCAAAGAATGAATTCTATTTCCAACTCACTAAATCGATAACCGAGACTAATTTCATGGCTACTGAATATGGACACGAATCTACAAGTAAAGAGTATCTTGATGTTTCCATATCCCTTAGTTACTTTATTCTTTAGTCATGATTGATATCTTCAATATCATCGTCCTTCTCAATAAGCCGAATCTACACTAATGTTATAAATGCGAAAGTAACTCTGTCTGTCTGTTACTGTTTCACTACTAAACGGCTGAACGGATTTTGATGAAATTTGGTATGGTGATAGATGATAACCTAGAAATGGTCATAGGCTATAAATAATCACGCCATCGTTCTTAGGGGGTAGGCAGTAGGCAGATAACTAAATTGAGTTAGTGATTTTTAGTCGTTTTTGTTGGGACTTTTGCTCTTTCACGTCTAAACGGCTGAACAGATTTGGATGAAATTTAGTAAGGTAATAGATGGTTACCTAAAAACGGATATAAGATCAAAATGATCACGTCATCGTACTTAGGGGGTGGGAAGTAGGCAGAAAACTGAATTGAGTTAGTGATTTTTTTATGGTTTTTGCTGGGAGTTTTGCTCTATCATGCCTAAACGGCTGAACGGATTTTGATGAAATTTAGTTAGGTGATAGATAGTAACCTAGAAAAGGATATGGGCTATTAATATTCATGCTATCGTACTTAAGGCGTAGGCAGTAGGCAGAAAACTAATTGAGTTAGTGATTTTTAATCGTTTTTTTTTAAGTTTACCTCATTCACGCCTTAACGTCTGAACGGATTTTTATAAGACTTGGTTAATATAAAGATAGGATCCTAGGCACAGACACAGGCTACTTTTTACGGCGGGAAATACCTCATTCCCGCGGAAATCTAGCGTGATCGTGTCAAGAAGCGCATTCGTAGCTATCCATTATGTAGCATAGGTTGCTTTTGAACAAATTTTGATGTGAAGTTGAGGACTGGAACACGATAGTGGGACATTGTTGCAGTGGGACTTACAGCCGGGAGAAAACAAAAAAACTTATGTGGACAAAGTCGCGGGTAAAGGCTAATGAAATCATAAGTGATGGGGCCTCATTCTTTCAGATCTAGGAGCATTGATTTTATAGTTTAGCTTTTGATCTTTTCCTTGAAACTTATGCTGGTCTAACTGATCCGTGGTTAAAATTGATTTTTTTTCATTAGGTTGTTATCACAATAACTATACTTGTGGAAACTTGGGTGAAGTAAAGTGTCGGTTATTGGTCGAAGTCGATCAATTCTAAAATTATGTATATAAATTATTAATTCCGTATTAAAATGATTTGTTTCACTCGTTTCTCAGTGGGTTAGTGCGTCCGATTAGTAATGAATTGAAAGGTTGGAATACGATCCCCGAATAGAAAACAAATTTTTTTGTCATTCGACAATTAGCAGAGCTATGCCTGAGGTAACTTGAGGACATACTAACAAAGCCTTCACAAAACATAACTTATTTTTTTAACTCGCACAAGCTAAATAGCTTCTTTTCACTTGAGGATGAGAAATTGTTATTCAGGGATTACCAATTTGGCCGAAGCTACACAGAAAAATAAATTTTTTTGCACTTTCTGAACAAATGTACTGTTTTCGAATAAAATACCTCGATATTTTTTGCGCGCAAATTAAAGAGCTTAGTTCTTGAACATTGATTTATCGCTCAATGTAGTTTCACTACAACTTTCTGGATTTTAGATATTAAATTTTTTTTCTGGAGTCTTTACGAAATTCAGCAAAAGTCAATTCATTTTATCTATCCGTAGATCGATATGCTTTGAAATGATTTAGAGAATCATCACCATTAATTGTTTTTTATGTTTTCCCCATTTTTACGTGCTTGTTTTCATAATCAACTGATAATCAATAACGCACATTCTTTCTGAGATTTACATTTTCCATACAAAATTATGACGAAACTATAGATTTTTGTTTTCAGCTGAAAGTTTCAATTGAAAGGAATGTTGATTTTTAAATGATTCAAAAATTGAAGTCCTAAAGATGGTATTTCCGCAAAAAATTTTCCGAGTGACAAACATAGATGTTATACCTTGCGGAGGAAAAACTATGATGCTCTTTAATTTTTTTTTTCAGGCTACTAAGTGAAAGTTGCATTTCAAGTGTTTTTACAGGTATATAATAGTGCACACGAATAGCATGAACTTTCAGCTTCCCTTGCTTAATTCAATTATAACAACCCCTCTGTTCGGTCAGTTTTATACTGATTGGATTAGTTCACTTAACCTTTAGTTGGAACTATGTTACGCGTCCCAAGGTTATATGTGTATATTGCTCAAGTTCTAGGAACAACAGACTCTGTTTACTGTTTAAAAAATATTCAGCATTGAATTCCCTAAACAAATATGCTCATTGTTAATGGGAAGCTTAAGAGTACAATGACATATTTGGTGTCAAAGCGCAAACTTAAAATATCTCCCATTTGACAGATTGAAGCCGGTTTTCACAACTCCAATCAGCTTTAATATTGAAATGTCATGATTTCTCTGCAATTTTCAGTTCATTTTTGACATAAATCATCGACCTAATTCAAAATCAACGATTTGATTGACTAATCAAGCTTTTTGAAACCTACGGTTTCAGAGCATACCACAGAGTAGTCTATAGTTGTTGGAAAAATGATCGGGTTTGTGTTTGAGGATGAAAATGAAGTAAAAATTGATGCTAAGAAATATCATTCAGGGGAATCGATGCAACTGATTCTGCTCATTCAAAAGCGATTTACCAAGAACGTCTACATTTTGAGTACTCTGCATTATTCAATTCAGAAATATAATGTTCATTTATGTATGCTTGTGGGTAGGTGAGTAATGAATACGGAATTAACCTCTTACTTATTTACAAAAAAAAACTGACTTAATATCAGAACTTTTTGCCACACTAGTTGATTTTGTATAAACAAAACGAGAAGCATCTATCTATTAAGACTTAAAAAATCTCTTTGTTTACGCCTGTCCCTATGGCTTTTAGGCAATCAGCTGATGATGATAGTTAATTTGACTTTTCTGTCCTATTTTGCCTTGTCAGCGAACGTTTCCGATCGCTACCGCTACCAGTAGCTAGCAGTTTTGCGCTTCGTCCGCTGAATGCGACCAATGCCTTCCCAGAACACAACTAAATCTTCCTATCCGTACAAGCTTTATTGCTTCAGGATGCTCAGTCGAAGCCTACGCATAATCGATATAATCATAATCAATCATAATTTTGTATACGTTTAAAAGGATACCATCTACCACCTTGTGTGAGGCCAGCGCACATTAACGAAAAATTCATGGCTTTCTTTCATAGACCATTAAATTCAGTTTCTAGCATCACCGAACTTGAACATCAAACCGAATTACCTATGTCCTGAAACAATCTGAGTGGAAACTTCCATTCGTGATATCAAAAACATTGATACAAGATACAACCCAGAACCATATCACGAGGCGTAAAACCGTTTCATTTCATTTATTATTATCGCAAAATATTCGCTGGAAGTGTTCCGGGCGTACATTCAGAAAACATTCCAATCCGAAGATGGACGAAATGAAGTTTTAACGGCTCTCGTGCGGATAATATCGCTGTAGATATTTTCTTCCAATATTTTCCTTCGAAGGTGCATGAAGGTACGAGTATTATAAGTCGCAAGAATGAGTATTTTATCTGTTTTATTGCAGATTCGAAGATAATTGTGGGTATTTCTATTTTAATAGTAGCTTTTGAGTTCTTGATCATTGGTAAAGCAATGAGGCAATTAGGCAATATAAATGCACAATCTCAGCACGATCGGAATAATTTTCGGGAAAACATTCAAAAACTGAAATATGTAAAAACTTGACAATTAATATTTATTTAATCAAACTAGGTTATTAAAGACAGCGAATAATGGTCAAGATATTTCGTTGCGCCCAAGCGTTAATAGTTCGTTTGATTAATAAATGATTACAAGATCTTTCCGACCATCTCAACATGAATTGTGTAAAAATTATTGATTGAAATGCATTCTCATTTTTCACAAGACATACATTTGACATAATGGAATTTCTTTGCTTTTATGTTCCAGTAGAGTTTTGACATTTCTCGTAGTGCTTCTGAATACTTTGTGTACGGTTGCCATGAGGATTGAACATTAAAATATGGCATGAATTAAGATGGGCTATTAATGTTCAATTTTGTACACATTGAAATAACCTTTATTTCGAGGTCGGCGTAAAAAAATTTCAATTCTATGGTTCTGATGATGCCATCCTCTTGAAATTCTGCATGAACATTCGGTATATCATGCTCCATTCACAAAATAAATTTCACTCGAATCGGATATCTTGTTGTGTCTTACTGTAAGCATTTTGCTTGTGGCCAACAAATTTCATTTTGATTGGTTTTGTTTTGTCTGAGATATTGAGGAAAAAATTTTTTAAGGGTCAAATATTATGGCTCACCCTGTACGATTTAGGAACCGAACTCACTCTGTAAATCTCTTTCTCTAGGAGAATCCCTTCGAAAGTTCGTGCTTACTGCAGGACAGAATTGAATTTGACCACGGTGTCGAACCCTATCGTTTGACACAATTTTCGAATCAAAATCCGAAAATAACAGCCTTTGGGTAGAACGATATAACACTCGTTTAAAGCTGAAATTCAGTTTGTTGGGGATATACACGTGGAATACAGTACACATTTTAAAAAATACGTAGAAGGTATGGCTTTTCAGTACCATTTATGAATATTCAGGGGAATTACGAGGAGGAACAAAGTGAATATTTGAAATATTTCTACCTCATCGGTTCAAACTCGTACGTTCATTTCGTGGGTTGTAAAATAACTAAACCAGCGGGGTCAGTAGATTTCAAAGGAAAATTTCAAATTCGTAACAAAATTAACTGAACGTACCTAAATATTTCACTACTTTTGTAACACACGATCAAATGAATGGGGCTAGCCGCTGTGACGTTTTATTCAACCTGAATATTTATAAAGATAAGCTCAAAAGTTTCATCGTGTTCTCTTGATTCGATAGGATAATTAATATTTTCATGACGATGGGATATTCAGCTCATTTTAATTTGAGCTGAAAATCATTTTCATCGAAATGTTTTCTAATTCACATAAAATTGATTTTTTCGGCTTGGATAAAACTTAAGATTACGTCAGGATTATAAATTCATTTCGAAATTTCTTCAGACATAGAAAGCTGAAAATTTTATTGGGGCATACACGTAGAATACCGTTCACCTTCAGGAAAATACACAGAAGAAATGGATTTTCTGAATCATTTATGAATATTAAGGAAAATTATGGGCAACAAAGGGAATATTTGAAATATTTCTATCTCATCGGTTTATACTCATACTTCCATTTCGTGGGTTATAAAATAACCCAGCAGGGTCAGTAGATTTCAAAGGAAAATTTTAAAATAAGTACAAAATTGCCTAACCGTACATATTTCTCTACTTTTGTAACACATGATCAAATGAATGAGGCTGTCCCTGTATTCTGGAAAAGTGTTCTTTCAAAGCGTATACATTTCATTGCGCGAGTCCCCCTTTTACCTACAAAAATTCACACCGCGCAATGAAGTTCGTATTTTTAGTTGAGCTGAAAGACGTTTGCTTTTCTAGGGAGTTATTATAACGAACAGTTCACTGCCGTCGAGTTTTCCTAATCGTGAATAATTTTTAATTACAGATCTAAAATATCATTTCGATCGCAATGTTTTCTCATTCACATAAAATTGAATTTTTTGTCTTGGATAAAACTGAAGATTACGTCAGGATTATATAATTCATTTCGAAATTTCTTCAGACCTCGAAAATTCATTTCATTGGCAAATACATGTAGAATACCGGACTCCTTTTGGAAAATACGCAGCAGAAATCGCTTTTCAGAATTATTTACGAATAGTCAGGAGAATTATGCAAGAACACAAAGTAAATATTTCAAATATTTTCACCTCATCGGTTTAATCGCATAAGTTCACTCAGTGGGATATAACGTACATTTCTCTACTTTTGTACCACACGATCAAATGAAGGAGAATGGCCGCTGCAATGCTTCAAATTGAATATTTATAAGGATAAGCTTAAAATTTCCTCCGTGTTCGCTTGGTTTGATAGGGTAATTAATATTCTCATAACGATGGGATAGTCAGCTAATTTTTGGTTGAGCTTAAAGTCGTTTGCAATTCTAGAGTCTTAATATAATGAACTGTTGAGCGAATGCTCACCGCCATTTTCATCATCGTGAATAATTTTTAATTAATCTAAACTATTATTTCGATCGCAATATTTTATAATTCACAATTATTTTTTTTGGTTTGGATAAAACTGAGGCGATTTCATATAGTTCTTCATTAGATGAATATTCGCCTCTTATATCATCAGGAGGTCTTTTGGTCTGCTTCTGAATTTATGAATTCATCTTTTCTGTTCGAATACCTTGTAAATTTGTTCGATACCTTGAAAATTTTAAGTTTAAGTGTTGCTCCGTTTTTGAGTGATCTCTTTCAACGAACGAACTGCCAGATGAACGATTATTTATAGTATTATGATGACAACTCAGTTGTTCAAGACCGCTATCGGTTGAAAATTTCAAACTTACAGACTTTGGACAGAACTATGACACGCTATTCTTCTAGTAATAAGCTCAGTAAAGAGAAGAGTTTCATGGGAAAAATCGACCTAGCTCGAGCATTTCTAAGTTTCACCAACAGAAAAAACATTCGAATGTAGAGGGTAGTTAGTAATTAAAAGGTACGCTTCCTGGTATACATTGGAAGATACGATTCATGAAATTTCGGGACAAATTATGAATTTTCCGTTGAAAATTGAACCACTTTTCCATAAAAAAATAACATTCTCATCCGACAGTATATACAAGATATCGAAAGCATCAGACCTGACAGAGGTACGCGATGAAGATTGTCATGTGTTCATCAGAGGAAAATTTCTGTTATAACGAGGGAATATAATTACTCAACAAGGGCTGAAGATATTAACTATGAGAGACCAAAAGCAGAAAGAATGATAGGACAAAGGTACAGCGAGTATATTGCATCAAGATTATATACAATTATACCAAAATAAATAAAAGAGTTAAAATATATCATAATAGATATTAGGTATATTATGAGGAACTACAAATGAGCAATGAGTTGAAAACAATACTTGTTTGGCAGATATAACATTTGTATCATAATTGTTTCATTAATCGTTCTTAAACTTCTTGATTACAACGGCTATTTGGCAGTATATTTAATTCGTCATATTCATCATGACACAATAATAAATTTTCGTAACGAAATTCATGATTAATTTCATTGCCTAGTCAAACTAACTCATTTAATTCCAGAGGCGTTAGTGGAGTTGATTCATTTTATAAACTAAAATTTGGAGATGATTTCATAAAAAAAAATGTACGATAATTTAAAGAGATACATTCTTGAATCAAAATACTATAAAACATGTTTCTAGGAACATTCTTCCGCAAATGTCAGAATGCACTGACTATATAGCCTCATCACTATAAAACAGATATTTCAGAACGTTTCCACGATGCAGATTTAAAACTCGGCATTCAGTGGTATTTCTGCGTGCAACATGGATAACTTCTGTCAGAATTGTGCCACAAGAAGTGCTCGTTGCTAGGATATATTTTGTCGTGAACGATTCATCCTGACGCTATGCGGCAGGCGAACATGTTGCATTAAAATGTCAAATAGTCCAATTATTCATAATTCCATATCTAATTATGATAAATGTGTTTGAACAGATCATTCTTCCGAAAATTAGCAAATAGACAGCATATTTCTGACCATAGTGATTATGGAACAATTGAAAATAGTATAGTATGTAACGAGCGTATAATGATAGTTTTTATTCGCGAAGTGAAGTCTAGGCCACGAGCCATAGGCGAATGGCCCAAATCACCTAGTGAATAACAGCCATTATGCGCGAGTAGCATACTATACTTTATCCACGAGTACTGAATATATTTCTTGAAGATTTTAACATTTGGCGACCGCTACAAAACCCTTCTTTGACAAGCGTGGAAAAAGTCAAGTTGACACATGAGAAATTTTTGGAGAACTGGTCATTGTATATTTTGTAATAAAAAATGCTTTAATTGATATAAGTAATGAAAATAAATTTGGCCCTCGATTGTCAAAGGTATGCCCATGTTTGTTAGTTGGAGTACTCTAGAATACTGAAGAAATACCAATTTAAAGAATATTATATCAAAGCTAAACCTATGAAGCATCTGACAGCAGTGAATTATAATCTCATTATTCCCTTGTGATTAATGGGTATTATTAAGACCGAGCACAGAGACGTACAATGGACGGATTTTACAATAGTGGTGGATAAAAAACTTTATTCTGACTTCTAATTTAGGACGAACAGCACAGTAAAACCAAACAGTGCTGCCATTTTGTAGAATCCTAACGAGTAACAATCGTAAATAGTTTGGAAATCTTGAAGGATTTATCGAGACGTTCATTCGTATAGTTATCTACTCTTTTCTGCAATTTCTCTCGAAAGAAACATTTTGTCAAAATATGAATCGATTAACATGCTTTTTCATTTAAATAGGTTGTATTTTGTTGTCCAGTTTTAGAAATTGTGGTAATACTTGGTGGTTGAGTTATCCATCTTATTTCGATTAAGTATAATAATTGGTTTAGTTTTAGTGTATGCTCAATCATACTGAATGATAGTATGCGACTAAACTAAGCAGAAAGAATGAAAGACTGAGACAGAAAGATAAAGACCCATTCTACAAAGCCAGAGATAGAGACAGAGAGATAAAAGTTCACTTTCACTTAAAATAGCGCTGCAATATTACATACCTTCAGGAATACCTGTTGAAAAATAAAATTTTAATCAGTAATTTTAGATTTTACTATGGTTTGATTATTTTGATATTTTACTTGGTTCATGGTTTTTCAGTTTGACGTGGTAAAACCAATATGCTCACAACGGTAATTTGCTCATGCATAACAGGGGAAAATAGCCATTCGTTTTCCTCAAATCGTACAATGTTGGTAATAGACTATTTTCATATTTTTTCATTATCGTAACGAAATATCGTTGATTTCACATGGTATACAAAATATGTTCTGTGGACCAGTCGTGATGTTAGGATTGTGTGATAATATCACTCTTCAAAGTATCATTTTCATCTAAATGTGTCAATCATGCAGTTACAAAGGTTTTTTGGAGTGTCCATTTATCTTCTGAATCATCAAATATTTTTACTGAACAAAATTAATTGAAATATGGAAGCAGAAGTTAATATTTTTTTTGGTTGCTTGCAAAATAGCTTCTGAATAGTTAGTTGTTATCATTTCCTGTCAATAACTGTTCAGAGTATTGTCCAGCGAACAACGTTCGAGTATGAAGTTAAAATATTGAATCTTAGCATCGAATCATTCAATTTCAAATTACACCGAACGAATTCATTCTGTAGAAAATACTAAAAGATGTGAACCCTAGTTGTTCAACAATTTTACAATAAATATTTTCTATGAAAAGTATTATTTGATTTTGATATTTTTGGGAAAGACTGCATGTCCTTTTTCACTTGGAAATTCGTTTCTTCGAATGCTTATTCTTGAGATCTAGGATACACCATAATAAAAGTGGACATAAAATCTTCTATCACAACTATGAAAATATAGAATAATAAGAAATGGAATTTGGAAATACCAATTTTCTCCATATACAATTCAACAATTATTCTGCATAGACATCAATTATGATTTTGAACTTGAATTGAAGCTTTGATTAAAATATTAGATTCTGAATATTTGCGTTTATGAAAAGTCTTTTTGTGACTTGAATTTTGTATATATGATTTTTTTGAGAGATGAATCATCAGAATGAACACTCCAAAAAGCATAACAACGAAGCAATAACACGGAACAACGATAATTAGTAGGTACATTTTGTGTTGTCAATTAACTAAGCACATCGAACATCGACAAAAACTATCACAATATATGAAGGCGATAGTCATTCCCATACTAAGAAATTTTTCTGTAGAACTACATACCTTTGTTTTCTATACATATCATGCGCGATGCGGGCGAAAGACAAACACATAGACAAGTTACAAAAAAGATATTCACAAATTCTTGAATTTGATTGTTTTTATCTGTTCTTTCTACTTTTATGTGGTTTAGTGCAATTTTGTTGATTTATCAGTTGTGTCATGCTTTTAGTTTGAAATGATTCGAGGTATACAACGAAAAACTTTTTCAATTAATTTAGTCCCGACGTGGAATCACACATAGTTCTTGAAAATGGCATCAAAAGCGATGCCGAAACGTCAAAAAATATTAAATAATAGACGCGGTTCCCTACCCGGAGCCTACGTAATATTAACAAACAATAATGTTTAATATTCATTTTTTGAGTTTTTTTGTTATTTACTGTTGTTTTCAAAATGTGCCACCCGGTGGTGCACGACGTTTCTGAGAAAGAAATATTAGTCACATCCGTCTAGTAGGTACACCGGTGACATATTTCGAAAACACCAGATAATTACACAAAAAATCAAAACAAATATAATACTCAATTGTTTATTCCTGCACCAATATTCATATGTTAAACAATATTAAAATAAATTATGGCTCTGTGGTTGAACTCCCGAAAACAGCTACGTCGCGAACGTGTTTTATAATGAGTTATAAATGTTTATCCACTCCTATAGAGTAATATGTCAATTATTAAACTAATTTCTATGTGTAATAGTAGCTATAACACAACCGTAGACATGTCTATGAACCGAAAAGCGAGTGTTATAATAACACCCGCCCATAACACCCGCTAATAAAAATACTAGGAAAAATGAAATTGCTTACAAAAAAAATGAATATAAGAAGTAGGATCGATCCGGAAATCTATTTCAGCCATCAAGATAACGTTCTAGCGATTCATTCCAGATTTATTTTTGAAAAACGTAAATTTTTTAAGTTGCGAAAGTACTTTATTTGATTAGAGACTCTGATTTGATTCCCGACCACAGAGTACAGAGGTTTGACGAAATGTTGTCAACGCTTTTGACAACTGTTCAAAATTTTTTAAATGCAGATTAATTCGAATTTTACTGAAGAAGTCGTGGATAAAGTATAGTATTCAATTCGCGGTAATGCTCAAAACACACTTGCGTGTGTTTTGACCTGCATTACCGCTCATTGAATAATATACTATTATTTGCTTCATTATTAAATTTCAAAACCCCATAGACTCGGAGGATCACTTCCATAAATTTAGCGAAAAATTTCTGGAATAGGATATTTCTTTTTATTCACTGAAATCATTTTTTCGACAAAAATTTATTATTTCGAATAATTACAAGAATCAACATTTCTTTTCTTCAGAATAATGTATCAAAAATTAGTTGAATTCCCAAAAACTTCCCACTCGAAATAAATATATCACTAAAAATTATCGTAATAAATCCGATGAAAAATGATTACCATAATCTCTCTTGAATAATACATAGTTGAACCGGTTATTAAAATTTCAAATACAGAAGTAATATTGCGCAACATATTCGATTAAAGTTGAGCTGGCAGATTCGATATTAAAGCACGAACTTTTTCTGCGAAAATCTTATTATATTAATGAAAAATAACGAGAGAGAAAAAAATCCAGAAATTTTTTATTACCACAAATGGTTTACCAAGTTGTTCTTTCTAATGGATCAAAAGTTTCACTATGAACATAAGGAAATTCGAAAAAACATACGTTAACAAACAAGTTTTTATGCATGGTCCAATTTATATACTGATGGACAAAATTAGCGCACCACCTAAAATTTCGTTAAATTTTAACAATTGATATCTTCCCGATCTTCAGTCGGATTTTAACGTTTTTTCTTTCAATTGTAGCTCTGTTATTTTCGAATTTCCTCCATTAAACAGAAGTCCAAAAAATTGAACCTTCATGTTGTACAGGGCGTTTAAATAATGTCATGTTTATAGTCAAATTTTAACTTCTTCTGTGGGCAATGCCAGGTTGCTGAGGCATATAAAAATAATAAAGCTTTGTAGTCTAGTATCTCTTGAGTATTTTGTTTTTTTAAAAACCAATTTATCTTGAAGTCATCCAGAGATATTCAACTTTTTATCAACTCTTGCATTTTATGCATTAGCCATGAATATCTTCGCAACCATTTGTCCGATTTGAATGTTTTTTTTTCAGTTGTAGCTCTTTTATTGGTGAATATCATACTACAATGAGATGTTCAAAAAAATAAATGCATTATGCTGTACAGGGCGTTTAAATTTTCGAGTTTTTTTCATTACAGTTTAACGCCTTCTTTGGCAATACCAGATATATGAGGCTTCTAAAACCTATACAGTGATGCAGCCTGATGTTTCCTGAGTATTTTGCTTTTTTAAAAAGCAATTTAACTTGTACCCTTCCAGAGATATTCACATTTTTATAACATCTTGCATTTCCTACAATATATCGACAATGAATATTTTCAGTCGAGTGATACTGGGGTTTACAGTTGTCATAATTTTCTCTAATTCATAAAATTCATTCAAAATTAATAATTGTGTAAATTTCTAAAGTTTTCTTTATTTTCCATAAGTCTACGGAGGCAATGGCCAAAGAAAAATAAATAAGAATTAACTTTCAACACAAAAATAAACGAAAAGAAATTGAGAAAAACAGAAAAATGTATGATGTTATAAAAATGTGAATATTAGCTCTAGAAGGGTACAAGTGAAATTGCTTTTTAAAAAAGCAAAATACTAAGGAAACATCAGGCTGCATCACTGTATAGTTTTAAGAAGCCTCATATATCTGGTATTGCCCACAGAAGGCGTTAAACTGTAATGAAAAAAACCCGAAATTTTAAACGCCCTGTACAGCATGATGCATTTATTTTTTTTGAACATCTCATTGTAGTATGATATTCGCCAATAAAAGAGCTACAACTAAAAAAAAACATTCAAATCGGACAAATGGTTGCGAAGATATTCATGGCTAATGCATAAAATACAAGAGTTGATAAAAAGTTTAATATCTCTGGACGACTTCAAGATAAATTGATTTTTAAAAAAACAAAATAATCAAGAGATACTAGGCTACAAAGCTTTATTGTTTTTATTTGCCTCAGCAACCTGGCATTGCCCACAGAAGACGTTAAAATTTGACTATAAAACATGACATTATTTGAACGCCCTGTACAACATGAAGGTTTTATTTTTTGGACTTCTGTTCAATAGAGGGAATTTTACAATAACAGAGCTACTATTGAAAGAAAAAAACGTTAAAATCCTACTAAAGATTGTTAAGATATCAATTGTTAAAATTTAACGAAATTTTAGGTGGTGCGCTTATTTTGTCCATCAGTATATTTGAATTTATATCCACAATTGAAAACAAGAAAATAAATTATTTTATCCGAAACTAAAAGTCCATTTTGACTTCAAATGAAGATAATTATAATTCAAGTACAATATGCCAACTAATTTTCCATTCCAACTTGAAGTACAATCCGAAAGATAATAAACTGAATTGCATCTGCACTGCAACTCTTCGTCCTACTTCAAACTCAGAGAGGTGAAAAATCTTTTGTTCTTTTGCGAGCTGCTCGGTTCGACTTATTCCGCTCAGAATATCAAAAAACGAAAAGGTTATATTTAATAGTTGGTTCATCAGGCAGACCGGAAGCGAAATATTAAGAATTGAAGTAAAAACGAATCAAAATGTAAATTAACTCGTTTTATCGCAATACGTCGGATGAAGATGTGGAAAATTCATGACAGCACGCCCAGACCCTTTTGTGCTACATGAAAAAACCACGAGCTTTCGTTGGCTTTCATCTGGAACAAATTTTATTCCGAACCTGAAATATCGGCGATAAATTTCTTTCAAGCCATAAAAAACTGAATAGAACCTCGTGCTATTTATTATCCTATTTTTTAATGGATAAATTCACGATAACGTACTTATGTTCGCCCGGCGAAAGCAGCTAAGGCCCATCGATCAGTTGCAGCTCGTTTTAAAATTCGAAATTTGACAGTTTCATATTCATTGATATTCTTAATAACGTAGGGCGTAGAGATAGGGTTCAATGCCATATATTTCGTAGAGAAGTTCGATCAGATCCCTAAGGTTATTTGACGAAACGCAAATACAGGCCCAACTTAAATAAAATTGCCTTAACTAGTCGGTGTATTTACATTTCCATTGCTCTCTTTTACTCAGCAATGAGTTTTTCTCAGTGCATAATTTCTTGATCATTACGTCACTAGGAAGGTCCGCAGATGAGAGGACCAGACTCTCTGGTTCTGAAATATTACGTAATTTTCAATTCATTCATTCAAAGACATCGAATATTCCCTTCAGTTGACAGAAAAGATTAAATGAGCTTGTCTGAGTTTCCGAAAGACCCAAGCCATTATTCCAAGGAATTTATGGTTGCCTAAGTCGATAAGAAAATTAACTTCAGCGATGGAATTTTCGGTCCGAAGTTTTCATCCGAAACTGAAATATTCACACCAAAAGCAGGCTGGCAAACTGAATCAACAAGAAGTAATTTTCGAAACTCCATTATGTCAAAAAGATGATTTTTGATGCTAGCTATTATTCAAATATTAACCCAATTCGGTGTGTTTGCAACTGAACGAACTTTGGGCGGTAACAATGTTCGACAATGAAATATTGCTAATTCCCTTTCAATGTTGAACTTTATGAATGTCGAGGTCTCTCATTCGTGAAATTCGATAAGCTTTTTTAATATACAACAAAAAAAAAATATCAAATATTTAAACCTGAAATACTGAAATAGGGTATCATTGATTTATAAATAAAATTTCACGTTTTTAGAAATGCAATTCACATACTGTTGCAGCAGTATAACTTCCTTTTTTTAAAACTTAATAAAACGCATTGTATGAATCAGAAAATTTTTATTCATTTTTTATAATATAGGCACATTGTATAAAGTTTTGTTTTCCCCCATTTAGAAGATGAAATCAGGTAGGAGACGTCCCCCATTCTCCATACACTGAGTAAACCGATTTCTGGCGTTTGTCATGACTGCAGCCAGTATAGCAGGCGTTATGTTGGCAATTTCTTCCTGGATGTTGTTCTTCAAATCTTGTAGGGTCCTTGGACGGTTCACATAAACACGAGATTTCAAAAAAAATCCATTGAATCAAGTCACAAGGGGTCAATTAATTCCACTTGAGGAAATTGCACACCACACTGTGACTTTAGGTGAATGCAAAGGCCTTTGATGCAATTGTCGATTTGAACCCTTGTGACTTTTTTCTATGGGGTTTTTTGAAATCTCGTGTTTATGTGAACCGTCCAAGGACCCTACAAGATTTGAAGAACAACATCCAGGGAGAATTTCCCAACATAACGCCTGCTATACTGGCTGGAGTCATGACAAACGCCAGAAATCGGTTTACTCAGTGTATGGAGAATGGGGGACCTCACCTACCTGATTTTATCTTCAAAACTGGGTAAAACAAACTTTATGTATGTGCCAATATTATAAAAAACGAATAAAAATTTTCTGATTCATACAATGCGTTTTATTAAGTTTAAAAAAAGGAAGTTATGCTGCCGCACCCTGTATTTATTCATTCACTTTCTCATTTTAGAAGTCGTTTTAACATGCTCATGAACAGAAGTCACAGGCGAACATAACAGCTCACAAAAGACAGTTTAAGATTAAACTACTCATTACTGATGAAAAATGGATCAGTCGAGCCTTATAAGTCTACTTCGGGAAAACAAGAATTTGAGGTTGGTGAGTTTTTAAATAGGTTATCTATCTTACCCTCTAGGGCGTTTACGGTCAATCCGGTGACATTATTATATCAATTTTTCGAATAATTTAAAGAAATTTTAATTAACTCTACTATTTCAACGGAACTTAACAACACTTAATTCTATTACTGCCAGATTTTTCCATTGTTATTGTGCAAGACACCTTTTGTGAATAAAAAGAAATTGTCATCAAAGTTTTTCAGTAAAGCTGAAATTTTCAGATAGTTGAAAAACAAACCATCTGTATATACGGGTGTTTAGATAGTTTGTTATAAGCTTGATAATAAACTCAATATTTAAAATTTTCCGCAATATTTTGAAGTAAAATTTTAACAATCTGGCAATAACATTTATTCATATGAGGGGAAGTACAATTGAAATAGAAAAGAGCAACTTCACCAAATTATTTGACAAATTAATATTTTAACTGTAACAGGTAAGACGCGCAACTTCTATAGTCAGAGACTGGGAGAAATAACGTATCTTAAAACTGGTCAACCTGAAATTCTTCCTCTTAGACTATCAGAAATGTGTTTTTTCAATAAAAACGACCCATCCTTACTTGGAAAAGAATTATTTGCCTAACCCAGGTCAAAGTTCTGAAACCTTTGATCCACCTAGACAAACAAGTAAACGGTGTAATATAAGGAGGACAAACAAAGGTCTAATATCCTGCTTGTCTCTCGCCTGAGTTACGAAAATTCGATAAAAAACATCCTGTTTCCGTAAGTGAACCTCTACCGGTTTGATGAATTGAAATCGACTCAAATCTACGGACAGGTGAAATCGATTATCTGCCAGCAAATGAGTTTTCGTTCAATCTGATGAAATACGATAGTCAACATGACATACGATTGCAGGATAGGCATGAAATTGATATGGAATTACGTCTCCTGAATCCTGCCACGGTTTCGACAGTGCGTTTTAGGTAATCATTAGGTGAACCAACTATTAGCAGTCACAACTTGATCGATTAATTAGGCGCTTGGTCGGAATTTCAACATGACATTCTTTGTTTCAAATACAGTGTTGGGATAAAGGATGGAGCCAAGTAAAATTGTTTTGGACGAAAAGGAAAATATTTATGAAATTTTGCATTGTATAATTATACAATATAGTCATACGACACATTAGACTTCAAATCAATCAAATGATTTTCGAAACTAAGAATTTCTGAAGTACCTAACTACTTTTGCAAAAAATATGCTTTCTTAGCTGAACGCTATGAAAATCGATTTCAACACGTTTTCTTATACCCTTATAGATTAGGTTTAATGGTCGAAATATCAAATTGTTGCTTCTTAATGAACATAGGTGCGTGTCAAAGTTATGGAACAAATTCATTTTCTAAGAAGATAATAAATTCAAAATCTTGAAATTGGTCAATTTTTGTTTCATTTTTACCAAATTTTTATTCATTTTTCAAGTATTTTTGTTGCACCCTGTGCCATCCCCATCAACCCTCTAAATTTTTTGAATAGGGAAAGTGGGTCATGTGGTATTTTTTTGGCAAGGTCTTCATCTTTACAGGCGTGCAGGAATTTTCAAGACAAAATTTTTTTTGAAAAATTAGTAAGTTCAAATAGGTTTTCAGTATGTGCACTTAACAATATAAGTGAATCGATTTTCATAGCTTCCACATGGCAAGTTGAGAGCTTAGGTTGGCCACTCACGTACAGTTTTACTGTACAGTTAGAAAAATGGAGTTGAACTGAGACTAAAATACCCACTCACGTACAGTTTAGACTGACAATTTTAACTGTACAGTTTAAACTGATAGTTTTAACTGTAGGTGAGTGGCCGGCCTTAGTTTTAATTTCCTTCTTTTCGTTCAATCTGCAGATTTCGAAAATTATATGAGATTCGCTTCGAAGAGTTAAAGGAATTTTGTTTGATTTTAATAAACGCAAAATAAATATACCTCATCATACAATAATTGAGGTGAACGGAATAATATAGTGATTAACTACATTGAAATAATAATGATATTTCTGTAAATTTGATACTATAACAATGTTATGTCACGATTGTTGACGAATTAATTAACGATCAATGAAGAAATGTTAAATTGAAGGATAACCCCCAACATTTCGACCATGTGTTATATGACATTTTTTGTCGCAAAACACCCGTATAATACGAAGTTTGGCCACTTTAAAAGTAGACACCTTGTATAACGAGAAAACTTCTTTTTACAAATTTTCAAACTAACTATTTGCCTCACATAAAAAAGCTTCTGTAGGAAAACTAGGGACAGTATTTCAGAAAAGAATGCACTCAAGATATATTCATTGATATTCTTCGTACATCACTTGGTATAAACTCTGAATTATGAAATCTATTCCAAATTTCATCTAATATATATATTACACCCTGTAAATACTACACATTATGGTATCTTGTAGTATGGTAATATATACTACCGATTCTGAGGGAATAAAATAGAGCGATTCTATCTCGACATCCTGAATACTACACAAATTCTCATAAATTCTCAAATTGAAGTCCTGTGCTTCGTTCAGTTCAGAAAGTTAACGAGATTGCATTTCAATATCGAAACATACCGAAATGGTTGACATGCATTTCATGAATGGGCTTGTAAATGGAAATTCAAGAGAAATTATGCTTCCCAACATGCAACGCTATCTCCATTAATCCATAGAGAGATGCCTGGTCATTGTTCTCTCATGAGGGATTCTTGGCTACATCCTTATCACATTCAGGGGTTCAGTCCCACCTACCTCGAGGATTCATTTCTGTCACTGGATCTTCAGACTATTTAACAATTCTTATTCTGATTGCCAAATCCTATTCACTGATAATTCGGTTCCTTTTCAATTTCGGGTAAGCAGTATTCGAAAAACAATTTTGAAAACGAATGGATTGGAGCCAATTCGACATGTTTTGATAATTCAATGCAAGCTCCCTAATTCTTTTCAGAACACATGAGAATAAAATTTAATTTATCACAACTCACAAACTGGATTTTTATGGCGATTATGAATTTTCGAGGATTTCAAGAGAATCGTTCTAAATTTTTCTCCTGAATACATCATCTCAAATCTACAAGAAAGCATCAAGTGTTTCGAATCAACAGTTGCTCATCGCGAAGAACTATTAGAGGAAAATAGATGCAGTGCTCCAGAAAAAATCACCCTGTAGATTTACTTCCGAAACGGGCATGTCACATATAGTACAGTCAAATAGGGTTTTTAGCAGGAAAGTTTTGGGGTAGTTTTGATTTTTTCGGTTTTTTATGTTTTTTGGATGCTGAATCCGAATCTGAGGTTTGCTAACAAAATTTCGTGAGGAACATTGAAAAAATACAAAAAGAGAGAAAAAATCTCATTCTTTGGCAGTTTTCTGCTTATAACTCGGAAACTATCAACTTTTTGTGAAAGACCTTTCCATACAAAATGAAAGTACCTACATGAAATTTCCTACAAATTGTATTACCACAGCTTGTTCTGCGACAACCCGTTCTGGCTCAAATTATAGTTGAAAATGAGGTATTTTCTATGACTCAATAAGTGAAAATAAATCAAATTCCGTGGTTCTGACAATGCGAACGTCTTGAAATACTGCATGAACATTCAGTATATCAGTCTCGATTCACAAAAAAAATTCAACTCGAATCGGATATCTTGTTATGGAAATATAAATATTCTTCTTTTCAATATTCCAATTCAATTTTCTATGGTTCTGTTCACACTATGGCCACCAATTTTGCATGGAGCTGCTTATGAGCATCTTGCATATGGCCGCAACATTTCATTTCGATGGGTTTCGTTTTGTCTGAGATATTGGGGAACAAAAACTTTGAATGGCCATATTCTATGTTTCATAAAACATGGCCATTCAAAATTTCTGTTCCTCAATATCCCAGATAAAAATAAACCAATCGAAATGAAATGGTACGGCCAAATGCAAGATGCTCATAATAAGCCTTGTGCAAAATTGTGTGACGATAATGTGAGCAGAACCATAGAAAATTTAATTGGAATATTGAAAATAAGTATCTTTATATTTCCATAACAAGATATCCGATTCAAGTAAAATTTTTTTTGTGAATCGAGACTGATATACTGAATGTTCATGCAAAATTTCAAGACGTTCGCATTGTCGGAACCACGGAATTTGATTTATTTTCATTTATTGAGTCATAGAAAATACCTCATTTTCAACTATAATTTGAGCCAGAACGGGTTGTCGCAGAACAAGCTGTGGTAATACAATTTGTAGGAAATTTCATGTACTTTCATTTTGTATAGAAAGTTTTTTCACGAAAAGTTGATAGTTTCCGAGTTATAAGCACTGCCTAAGAATGAGAATTTTTCTCTTTTTTGTATTTTTTCAATGTTCCCTCACGAAATTTTGTTAGCAAACCTCAGATTCGGATTCAGCACCCCAAAAAAAAAAAAAAATCGAAAAAATCAAAACTACCCCAGAACTTTCCTGCTAGGGGTTCTTTTGAGCACAAATTGACTGGACTAATAGTAAAAACTACAAATTGTGATATTCAGGCAGAATTTAGGTTGAATGCCTTTGGAAATGCAAATACTACGAGAAAATATTCCAAAACAAAAATACTTCAACGAATCACAAGAAAAATATTTGCAGCCCCACGTTTAGGAGACTATTACCTCTCAAACTTTTTCAAGGAATCTCTTCTCTCTCCTTTATTTTTCCTAATTCTGAACACCCTGGGATGATAAATGGCCAAACTTCACGAAATCTTTTGAAACTCAATGTGTACCTATTTAATTTGAGTACTTTGTCGAGCTCTTTCTTGTTCGGGTTGTAAAATTGTCAATTCCCCATAAAAATCGAAATGAAACAAAGAATTTCATGGATGCCAACCGAACAAGTGCTGAATCAATCCATCCAGGTTTGGCGAATTTCACTGTGAAGAAGAGTACTTACTAAGATATTTAAGCACGCTATAAAGATAAAAAAAGTCATAAAGTCCTCCTGTGTGGACGTGGTGGCACACTGTACGAAGACTACGAAGCATTTTTTAGATCCTTGCGCTGCCTCGAAAAAAAAATCGAAACGTTGAGTGTGTTTGCGTGTAGAACCTAGGACCATAGAATAAATAAACATACCGCAGCGCAATACATTAAACAATCGACATGCCCACAACTGATGTCAACTGAAAATTAGAATTATTTATTGGACAGAAATTTAATAACTCGCTTCTGGAGACGCCATGGTTACGACAATGTGAATAGCAGAAACGTTGCCACACTAATAAAAATATATCAGGAATTTGGACAAATTTATTTTTCTCTTAAATTATTCTATGTGCCGACGTTTCGGAGGCGAGTTCCTCCTTCTTCAGAGTTTTATCACTTATAGACTTCTACATACCGATGGTCAAACTGTATGTAGACGATACCTTTCTTATTATACCGAATAACAAAAAACAACAACTTCTGGATCTATTCAATTCTTATGACGACAAACTGAAATTTACGATGGAAGAACAAGTGGATAACTCAATTCCATTCCTTGATATACTAATCAAGAATGAGAACAACGCTCTCAAGACATGTTGGTACTTCAAACCTAGTAACTCGAACAGACTAATGAATTTTTTCAGTAACCATAGCACCACAAAAAAGATTAACGTGGTGAATAACTTGATTAATAGAGCACTAAAATTGAGTGATGCAGGAGGAACTATAATGGTCTTAAACTTTTGTAAACACAATACAAAATTAGAAAAATATCTGATATTGACCCAATTTGAACGAAAAAAAATGAATAAGGCGAATGGTAACAAAATTCTCAGTACAGTAAATACCGATTAGAAGCTCCTTCCCCATCCATTTGTTGCACCAGTTGGTTCACCTATCTGCATTACCTCGAAACGAATATAAAAATTTATTTACTCCCAAATTGGACAAATTTAAAAGGTGGCTACAGTTATTGGCAACAAAAAATATCATTATACGTATGGTCGAAATGTTGAGTAAAGATTTTTTTATTTCAGGAGATATTTTGGGTTTTTCTGTTGAATGAATTAAAATTCTGTTAGACGAAATCTTTTTCGTCTAACTATGGCTATGCAAATTGAACATGACCGTATTCTAAGCAGACAGACGAACTGAGATCGCCTCTTTGGGAATGAGTGTATTTCAGTAGAACATGGTTTAAATGGTATTTTGATGATTTGGTGTATTTTTCATCAAATATGCAAGAGTTTAAAAAAATTACATGTTATTATTCGCGAATATGGAGATTTGTGAACTGTATAAAAACATAAAATAAGGATATGTTCAAGGTAACACCAAATCGTTGTCTCGTGAGGTGATCGCAAGAACTATAATTGATAAAAGAAAACAGATTACATATTTAATTTCATCAGGCCTGTCATTAATACATAGATTTTGAATTATGATCAAAAATTGAAAAATTGTCGTTTACATTAAAACGGAATGATTCGTTTTTTCGAATCCGTATTCGAAATTATTGAAACTTTCCTCACGCGCCTTTTCTTGTATGATTTAAAGTTGTTGAAATTATTGTTATGTGAGTAATAATCAAAATGCCGTTTTTTAACAATTGTTTTCTGAATTGGGTATCGTATGTCGTTATTCACGTGAAAATGACACTTGCATATAATGAAACGTTTTTCCTGCTTTTCAGAGCATTTCAGTTCAATGTTGAATTATAAGTATCAACTTTGATAGCATTATCATAGTGACTGCTGAACATGCATTTTTTTTATTTTCATACCCTGTAACCAGAATCACCGATGCATATTCAGCTGGCGCTATGGTAGGTAATTTCATAGCCAACAAATAGTACAATATTACTACTACTACAGTTCATTTTATTCCAGGTATGATTTTCACGCAAATGACAATATATGATACATTTTTGACATCAGGAAATGTTTGCCCAAATAAAAAATCACTTTCGATTATAACTCATATTTGAAAAATTCCAAGTTCATGTCATATCTTCATCTATCACATCTTTGAATCACTCACAGAAAAGTGTATGTAAACAAATGCGAGGCACTTAGGAAGATGATTCCTCGATGAAAATATGCAGAGGTACTTCATACAAATTTTTTTCGATATCGACCTCCCCTCCAAGATACAGCCTTTGAAAGGCGATGACAAGTGAAAAGTTTTTAAATTTTTTCAGGAGTTCTAAAAAATACTGAGTCATAAACTATACATAATATGATTCATTGAGTAGCTGTTACTCACACAATAATTTTTGATCCCATAACTTCATTATTAGGGGTTGAAAATAACAACCCCTAGTGATTTTCCTTCAGTAATTGTATTCGTGCGATAGATTTTCGAAAAATAAAATTCTCCTAAGGTCTTCCATTGAATTCTGGAGAAAAGTCTCCTGCAAAATTTCGAAACAGTCGATACTTTTCTCGGAAAAAATAAAAACTTACAAGCAGTTATGATCACTGTTCATTCCATTTCACCGTATGTTCCACAGAATGAATATTCTAAAATATTGCTTATGCTCAAAATTGGTTTTTGTCAATTATGCTTTAATAGAAAGAAAGTTCTATTTGTGAAATTAAAATATGTATTACGGATAAAATTATCTCCCAGAAATTAGTAATTAAACCTTCAGAAAGATTTATAGAACACCCTTATCTCCGGTCATAGACATACAATATCTTAGAATATTAATTCTACACTTATACCATGAAATGGAATGAACACTTATCATAACTACTTGTGAGTTTTCATTTTTTCCGAGCAAAGTATCGACTGTATCGAAATTTTGCAGTAGACTTTTATTCTCCAGAATTGAATGGGAGACCATAAGAGAATTTTGTTTTTCGAAAATCTATCCCACGAAAAAAATTTTTGAACGAAAATCTTGGGGGTTGTTATTTTGATCCCCTAATAATGAAGTTATGAGATCTAAAAATATTGTGTAAGTAATATCTACTTATTGCTTCATATTATGTATAGTTTTATGACTCAGTGTTTTTAAGAAGCCTTAAAAAAATAGTGTCAACTCTTTATCTCCTTCCAAAGGCTGTATCTTGGAAGGGGGATCGATTTCGAAAAAAATTTATATGAACTAACCCTGCTTATTTTCATCGAGGAATCATCTCCTGAAGTCCCTCGCATTTGTTCACAGACACCCTGTATATTGCATCAAAAGATTCCGAACAGGAACGGTTTCAAACTAACGAACTATTCCGAAACGTCGATTTGTCAATATTTTCGATCTCACTGAACTTTGTGAATGAGAGGCTGGTGTTCTCTATGAATTTGGAAAAAGATATATCAGGTGTCCCAAGGTAAGTGGCCTATTAGATCAAATTGGCGTGTGTTGCGAAAATGACTCTAGTTCGCTCAATATTTGAGATTTTGGTCAGAAATTTAGCAAGTCATTAGATATTGATTTTATCTATGTCACTGTTTTTGAATAATAGTTGTCAGTTATACAGGATGGACCAAAATAATATATCAATAGATGCCATAATATTCCAATAGGCCACTCACCTTGGGACACCCGATATACAGAAAGTGCCATCCGTTGTCTTTTATAGCTCCTATAGTTCTTGAGAGACCCCTGACTAGAGAATGAATGGTGGTCACCCTGAACTAGAAAAACATCAAATTCGAATTGTATTTTCCGGCGTCGATAGCTTGAATTGATATACTTCCCCTTATTGTTCCCATACTCATAAGTACAGGTTGTTCTTGAGTTCATGCAACGAACTTCAAGAGGTGATTCCTCAGATAATTTTATGAAAAAAACGTCTAAGAAATATAGGTCCGAAAATGTATTGTTTCCAAGATACAGTGTGTTAAAGTTTTACTTGAAAACTGACTGAAAAAGTGGAATACGAACTGAAAATCATTTTTAAATTCCTCATTCATTTTGTGACAAAAAATCTCTTGTGTCTTTCTTCCATGTGTAGCGCTGTTTTTCAGTGAGAAAATAAAACATTTTAACGGGTATATGTCGCAACATTAACATGTTTTTAGTAGCGACGCTACGCTAAGATGTTTCATTTTTCTATTATACATGAAAATGGCACCTCACACGAGAAAAAAACAGAAGAGATTTTTGTCAAAAATTGAATGAAGAATTCAAAAATTTTGTTAGTTTGAAATATCTCAGTGGAATACTATCTTTTTCAGTCAGTTGGCAAGTAAAACCCTATATAACAGGGGTTCTTAATTGAACGTACAAACGAAAAAGGGAGATTCCTTAAGTGAGTTTAAGAAAAAAAAGTCCATAAAAATGGGGTCGCTAACGTTTCGTTTTAGAGATACAGAGTGTTGAAGTTTAAATTTTTTTCAAGTTTTTTTCTCATAGTATCTACACTTCACAAGATATTCAACTGAAATTTGGCATAGATATTACATTTGAGAGTTCTCACCACGTGACATGGCAATTTCGATAGAAGATCTACAGGGTGATATTTTTTCTGGAACACTGCCACCTGTTCTTCTGCAGAACTTTTTTTTGATGAGCAACTGTTAATTTGAAAAAATGTAAAAAGAAGCTTTGTTTTTATACTTAACTTTTCGATCTCTTGTAGTTTTGTCGTATCTACCAACGATTTCGAGAAAAAAAATTCTGAACGATTCTCTCGAAATCCTCGTGAAAATCCAAATTATGATGGGAAGGCCACTTTGTAAGCTGGTGGTGAATGAATTCAGTGTCAGTTTTTATGGAAATTTTCCTGATCTGTAGCGATGATTCATAAAGATTCGATAAACTCGTATAATCAACACATGTTTTTGATTGAAACTTTAACACCCTGTATCTCGAAAACGAAACGTTTGCGACCCCATATTTATAGGACTTTTTTTTCTTGAACTCACCTAAGGAATCTCCCCTTTTCGTTTGTACGTTCAATTCAGGAACACGCTGTATATTGGAAACAATGCATTTCTGGACCTACACTTATGAGGATTTTTTTCATGAAATGATCTGAGGAATCACCTCCTGAGTATGTCGCCAATACTTTAGGACCTGTATGTGGATATTAAAAATACTAAAACCTACAGAAAAATTCAGATATTGAACAATATTATTGAAATAAATAAAAATTATAGTACTCACTATTTTTCTTGTATAAAAGTATTTCGAACTGATCGTACAGATGGTGCTCCAAAACCTGATCTATCCTGTTGATCGTCTCCTTATCAGTCAGTTCCCCGTACATGAAGGTACACCTGCAGGACTTTTGCATCACCTCCGCTCTGTTGTAGCCGGAAATCTTACAGAAGGACTCGTTGCAGTACACTATCGGGAAGTCGACAATCTGTGCGTTGGCCAGCAAAAAACTGCTGTCAGCTGAAGGAAAGAGAGAGTCAGTCAAGTGATATGAGGCTGTTGAAGGTTTCGTAAAGGTGGCTATGTTTGCGTCATGAAGAGCCTTTTATACCACTCGTTCATAATTGGCTGAATACTATCTAACAGATTTTGAAATGATTATTTCGAATATCATTCTCGTACATTATTGCAATTTTGATGAATGGGTACATCGGCATTTAGTGCTGATTCACAATGGACGTAACCATAACGAACACGTAAACGTACTTTGTCCGTAAACGTAATGGTGTTCAGAATGTACTTTGGGCGCAGTAGCAAATTATAGACGAAAAAGATTTCATAGCTTAAACAAATTGTTACTTTGCGTTTCAAATTATACTCACCCAACTGAAATACAATATAAATGCCCAAACTTGTCGCTGGCCCCAAACTATTATTATTGTCTGCCATAAGGCCTGAAACCATCGAGAAAGTACTCCAAAATGGGTGGATCGGATAAGCTACTGTAAACTCAGCCGTGGTGGTCATTTGTCCGAAATTGTTTTCCACAAATGAATTTCATAAAACAACCTTTCAAATAAATGTTAGACCTTTGAAAAATATCAAGCCGTTTTTTTTTATTGACTTTTTAAGTTTAAAATTTTACATGGCCCACCCTTTAAAAAAATATTGTTCAACATATCCACATAACGATCAGAATGCACTGTTACTGCTCGGCCGCGTCTGTCTTCGAAAAAAGTACAGGCCAATAATGAATTGTGCGTGTATTGCACACCAAACTGTGACCTTCAGACTATGCAATTGAGTTTCATGTTCTCTTTGGGGTTTTCTGAAGACCAATACCGGCAATTTTGTTAGTTTACATAACCGTTGAGATAAAAATGGGCTTCATCAGAGAAAAAAATTTTGATTTTGGTAATAATAAAATAGAAGAAGAATTTCAAATTTGATATTGTCATCCTGAATATGCTATAACATATCTCTATAAATACCGTCTTTGTGAAATAATATGCCTATAAATTATATTCCTATTTGCAAATAGATCAGACATAAAATCATAGTGACTTCGTTTCAAAGTAGGTACATCGAACAAAACTGAATAATTTTCTAGGATTGCTTTGTAGACAGAAATACTGATGAACATTGATGGTGAACACTCCAGGCAATAAATGAATTTGATATGACCCAAAGACCATCTTATTCGGGAAAAACCCCCATATACCTAACGTAGACAAAAAACGTTATTGTGTCAGAAGAAGGTAGAAGCGACAATATTGTCACATGATAAAAAAATATATCAGTACTCCTATTGAATAGTTTTATAAGCCCTTTTCAAGCGGCGTTTCACCATAAAGAGTGAAAAAGTTTTTAGGACAATACGGCAGCAAAATAATGACACCATAATCCGTGTCGTTAAAAAGCCAACAACGGTGACCTTTTCAGCCATTCTGAAGAGGACAACCGCCGTCAAAATGCAAACCCATGAAAGCCGCTAGACTATCACATCGTTCAGCACCATCTTCATGCTATTTCGGCTCTCAGACCTTGTATAATATCGATCAGGGTGTTTGCTTTCTCATTCTGCAATCGTAGATAATGAAACATCCAGTTAATCGTACGATTTCGTGACGTTGATTTGTAACAAGGGTCAAGGATAAGAACTCCCTACCGCTGCTGAAACGTGAAATATTTGGAGTTCATGAACAGGACGCTCCCACATCATACACGTGTTTTGTTTGCATTGTCCTGTATTATGTGAGAAGAGACGTGGTGCGTACTTCTGAGAATTTTCGTTTAGTAGTTAAATTAAGTTCGTTTGCTGACAATAGTAGGTAATGATCTTTACGGCATCAAGCAAGGAAGATAACGTTATTTATTGGGACAGCTTTTGCTAAACAGCCGCTATCCAATCAAAGTGACAAGAAAACTATGACAATAATTTACTTTAACAATATCCCGCAATAAGAAATAAGGAAATACAGGATATTTCATAATATTATGTCACAACATGAGGGGTAAATCGACATGCAATTTCAAGAAAAAAGTTTATATAAACATGGATCCCCAAAAAACTTCGTTACGAAGCTACTGGGTGTTGAAATTTCCAAAAAAATTTGTTTTTTCTTCATATCTCTTGCATCTCTTGTTTTTTAGATATTCATTCCAAATTTGGAATGCGAGATATTTTCAACAATTTCCATCATTGCACGTCCTGAATCTTAACTTGAATCTTCAGTGTGTTTTTTTTCTGGAGCCATGTCTCCTTTTTCCCTCTCAAACAATTTTGCGGTTCGTCACTGATCAGTGCAAAATCAATTTTTGATATTTTCGTTCAATTTAAAAACTTTTTTGACTCTTCCAGTTTTATCGTATCTCTAACCGTTTTCGAGTAAAAAATTATTGAACAATTGTATGTTGATATTGAATAAGCTTGAGTTGAATCTCAAATGACGAGCTATCAAAATAAAAGCAAGAGTCAAAAAATTTCTAAATTGAACGAAAATATCAAAAATTGATTTTAAGTTGACCAGTGCATACCGCAAAAAAATTCTAGGGGAAAAAAGTAGACATGGCTCCGGATAAGAAAACACCCTATAGATTATAGTTCATATTCAGGACGTGCAATGATGAATACTGTTGAAAATAGCTTGCATTCCGAATTTGGACTGAATATCTCAAAAACTGCAGGAGTTATGAAAAAAAAAACAATTTTTTTTGGAAATTTCAACACCCTGTACCTCCGTAACATTTGTGACAGACTATTATGTAACACCCTGTATACTGTATTGAGCTTTCTGAAAAACTCGCATTTGGAAAGGTATATTCCTTGAGGACTCCTATATCGGTCTTTTCATACATCGAATCACTAGAACCTGTAGGTATGAGCTTCAAATTGCGCGACTTTTTTAAAAATAAATAAAACATAGATTGCGCACTGAATTTGTCTGGGTGTTTTAAAAATTGGAAAATGTGATGCATGACATTTATATTTAATTTAAGATAAGCCCTTAGCAGGAGATTTTGAGCGCTCGTTCATTGGTAGAGAAATAAGAGTGTTACCTCGAAATGTTATATGGGACTTGAGATTGATACCAAATATATAAATGCAGAATCTCTGCAAAAATCGGTATTATATTTTGGAAATTATTCAGAAAATGAAATATATGTATGTAAAAAATAAATAATTAAAACGATTTGAATTCTATAATTCTGATGACTCAATTCATTCGGAATTTTGCACGAATCCTTAAAATGAATTTCACTGGAATCGGATATTCTGTTATGGAAATATAAAGACTCTTCTTTTCAATATTCCAATTAATTTTTTTATGGTTCAATTAAAACTATGACCTTACAATTTTTCATGTGTCAATGAGCATTCAGCATATCAATCTCCATTCACAAAATAAATTCAACTCGAATCAGATGTCATTTCATGGAAATATTAAGTTTCTTCTTCTTCTCATATTCTAATTAACTTCTATGGTTCTGTGGTCACTTTGGATACACACTTTTGGATTATTATGAGCATTTGCATGTGACCGCAACATTTTATTTCGATTGGTTTCGAGGCATTCGGGACCCGAACTCACCCTGAAAATCTCAAGTCTCTAGGATAATCCTTTCAAAAGTTATCGTGCTAACGGCCGCCCCAATGACAGTGAGTTTCATCAGGGAGTCGAACCCTAGCGATCGAGACCATTTTCGCCTCAATGTTCGATAATTACGGACATTTGGGAAAAATTTTATAGCACTCGTTTAAGGGTTACCAGTGCGGTGTTTTTGAAAATGAATGCAAATTATATGTTTTATTTATTCTCATGAAAACCACGCAATTTGAAACACCCTTTACATTACCGCTAGTTAACTATAACTACATTATTATTTGTGTATCTAATGGTTTAGGAGGAATTTTAGTAAAACATCGAAAACAAGTCACCCTATACCCGAAAAAAAAACGAAAGTTCACACCTCCATATAATGAAACCTATCACACCCAATAAATCTGATCTAAACGAAATGCGTGTGTGGAAAACGTGGCTCTAAATCAAATATCAATACTGATCTTCCTTATCAGCTCTGTCCTGACTAAAATGGCGAATGTTCCATTCTAGGGATGAAGAAAACACTCCATGGCAAAAAAGTCTGGATGAGTTATCGAATTTCGTAGGCAATAATTTCACACCATCGTTGATGTATCATAAATAACGCCTTGAAGTTAATGAACGTTTGAGAAAGACTATCGTTCATTGTTTGGGATGGCCTTCCGTTCTGTGGATTGCCATGAAGCATAAAAATAATATTCGTTCTGAGGTAGGATTAACTGGAAGGTGAAACGATATCATTTTTCTTGAAACCTAGAATCAAGCCATTTTCACCAAATTTCAGAATAAACCTGTCACTTTAGTTTGAGAAATGTAAAATAAAATAAAACACACTTTTATTGTTTATTATAATCTTCGGCTATCGTTTTCGGAATTATTCCATCATCAGGCCAGCTGAAAGTATACAAATGTAGAACATGTATTTATTTAGGTGAGAGTGCAACTTAGTGTCTTGAATTACAATGAACATAAACTGTTTAAAAACATTTAAAATGGTCTTCTTTTGTCAGAATTGTTAAAATTTTTGAACTCTAGTCACTTTTTTTACCGGTATATCTTTCTTGTAGGAATGTCAACTGAATATGTAACTATAGGATATGTGTGAAATGTTGTATCTAATATGTTATTAAAGGTGGTCTGTTGGTGGCGGGAATTTTTTTGAATTTTAATATTTATTGTTGGTTTTTAAGAATCTATGAGTTTGAAAATGCTCCTTCTGTTGAATTCTATATTATCATTAAGTAAAAATTGGTTGTCTTTATTTTTTTAAATTTCTAGTTGTTCGAGTATTATTATTTTATGGTAGTTATTTTCTTTATGAAGTATTTTCAGATTATCAAATGTGATATGATGCCCGGTATCGTAGATCCATTTCATTTACCAAAAGTAAGGCTCAAAATTTTATTGAATTCCTCCAAATGATTGGCATTGGAAATTCTGATCAACAGAGGTACGCAATGATCCAGTTTATTTGTGAGATAGATATCTAGATGAAGTTGATTGTGAACAACCAATTCTAAAGAATTTTTGGTATCAGTTATAACATCTTCAACTTCATCCAGCTCTTAAAGTTACAAAACAAACAAAGAAATATAGGTAGTATCAATGAACTGCTCTGTACGAGACCATTTCACATCCTAAAAAATCGAGATTAAAACAGTATTTCTTTCAAGTTCCATGAACCTCTGCTATAAAAATAACTCTCTGAGATTAGTCTTTACTGCTGAAACCAGCGTGAAAAAGAAATGCAATTCAAATAGCTCTATCAATCTTCTTGTACAAACGGACTAACTCTTGAGCCTGGATATAAGGAATGAAGAAAATCTCTCGTATCAACTTCCAAACTTATATGTGCCATTAAACTACATTGTCATGACTTCATTCTCCTTGTGGCTCGAGTTAGAAGTTTTTGGCGATAACCACATTATTATAGGATTAATATACAAGGTGATTCCTGTTGAACTGTACACACATTTCATACAAAGATGGAAGGCACGTAGCAGGTTCAGAGATTACCCCATATTTTCCAAATGCTCTATTTGACGAAGGAATTATTATGAATACATCAACTTTCGAATGTAGAAAGATTCCAATGAGCTCTATACTTGGTGTTTTCAAATTCATGCGACAAACTTCAGGAAGTGATTGTTCGTATAAGTTGAGTATTTCCGATAACAAAATTTCCTCACACCTCAGCCCACCCCTGAAAGCAAAAAAGTATTCGCAGAGCGTGTGACACCATAAGAAATACACCTCAAATCTTCGTACGTATACATCCAAACATGAGACGTAGATTATGTTCGTGTATTTCAGCTGTAGGTGATTATTTCCAGTATTTATTATGAATCCTTACATATTTTACACCTTTGCTGTATTCCACTGAATTAATTTAAAAAAATATAAAATATGGTTTTCCTTTTCAACTATTGGATTAAAAAAACCGAAAACAAAACAAGAATTTCAATTCATAATTTTATTTAATGAAACTTAATCTCAAAAAAAGGTTTGATATGAAATGAAGTAAGGGTTGCTATTTCACTCCCGTATGAAGTAACAGAAATATTGAAAAAATATTTAGTCCTCTGCAAGTACACGAAAATTGCAGAATTTCAATTTTACAGCTTTACTAGAATTTGTACTGAAATTTAGTCACCACCTTTTAGGGGTGATATCTCGGAAAGGAGTGGAATGCGGAAATTTTATTATAGAAAAAACCCAACATAATTTCAAACGAGTAACGATCTCCTGAAGTTTGTCGCATGAATGTGGGAACACCTAAAATCTAAAACTTTTTCTTTAAACTTGACATCAAATTACCCCTTTTTTTAACCGACGTAAACTGAGAGGACAAAAAAGTTTTTCGAGACCTGAAGGGCGGCAGCCTGTATGAAATCACCAATATCGTCCCATTTGGCTCTTACGTGTTTTTCCAAAAATTTTCGAAAAAATCGTATCCACAGGAATGTTCAATTATTTGAATGAAAACAAAATACTAAGTCAAGCTTAGTATAGTGTCGAGTCAACTCAAACGGCTACTTGATTTCATTGAGTCCGTGTATGGGGGTTTGTGTTTTTATTTTTCTTGTATCTACGACACGCTTTCTTTTGAATTCTTATTGAATAAGTGCTGTAGCTTGGTGTTCAAGGGAATATTTCTTGTTTGGCGACGTAGTTATCTACATCAAAGAACTATGGGTGTTAAAGTTGTTTCCACTTATTCGACTGAATTTAAAATCGATTCTGGGGTTCCTCAGAGCTCCGTGCTGGGACCACTACTGTTATTATTAATAATAAGGAAATTATCAGGCAAGTGGACTATTTTTATTCTTCAGGTTTATACATACAAATGTTCACCAACCTTTCGACACCATTCTGTGTTCACACATTAGGTTTTTTACATTTTGTTAGTTTAGATGTTTTGTTGTTTTCATTCAATGTCATTTTAATTACTTGATGGGTAAAGTTCACAAAAGTCCGTTAACAAGAGTATATTGTCAACATAAAAAAAAATATTACATTATTCCATGTCACATCTAAATTGATTGGTGTTATGATTAAAAACCAAATGAGGTGGGTTATTGATAAAATATAAGCTCATAATCAATTTAGAAGAGAATATATAACACATTTATAATTTCTTTGTTCTTAATGGTTTTGTTAATAATCTTCGTTTTATTTTATTTATTTTATATTGACTCATTCTATTCGTTTGTTTTATATTTTTGTTGTGTTTATTTACATGGATCTGTTATGTTCACACCATAAAAATTACTAAAATTTTAGTCATCCACCTGATGATAACTATTGAAGTTAAATCTTAGACCATATCAAGCCGAAATAAAAAGTTTTAATATGTATGTTCTCTGCACTCAACTTATGCACAGCAGTTTTCTAAGGCAACAATCAAACCTAAGATCGCAAGACAGGTTTGAGGCGAGCTCTTTTTATGTTCACATCATTCGACAAATATTGATAATCCCCCTTTTTATGTCTATGGAACGTAAACTTGTTTTTAATGGAGAAATAATCCATCAAATATCCTTGTAGTATTCAATCAAACCTCTATAATTTTCCTAATTGAAAATACTATTTCAAATTGCCTTTCTTGAATTTAATACCTGTTAAAGTGTCGATTAAAGTACATAGTAAAATAATAGGAATTTCGATTCGAAACCCCCAGAGTTTACACGATTGGACATAAAATTTCATGGTAACAGTTGAAGCGTTGGGAATTGCTTTACATTGCAGGTCGAATATTGATTGTATATCGTTCACCCACAAAGGAACAGCATTCATGAAAATAGATTCAATAATTTTACAGAGCATTGTACTGTGCATCCCATATTCGCTGTGTCCTAGGGGATTTCTGCAACAGTTGGAGATATGGAATTTCAAGTTTCAATTTTATGGGCAATTTTATTTTTCATGGCAAATTCGGAGGTGCTTTCATTTTTTTTGATATATGTTAAACTTTGGAAGTAACAACGTGATTTCGAAATTATTACGTTTTCAGGAATACTATGTGTCTCGATAACCCCTCATGCAATTTTCAAGATGGAAACTGTCTTTGATAGATATTTCTACGTTGAATCAAGTGGAGTACTCTGAGAATTTTACTGGGCTTGTGTTTTTGAATATATATAACTAAACTTTTTTTTTAATGAAACACAGTATATTTTACTTCACGACTATACTCAGTATTTTTTTCTGATCGAAGTAATATATCGGGTGTCCCAAGGTGAGTCGCCAATTAGATTATCATGGAAACTATTGATGGTAAATTTCAAATTTTGTGGGCCGATATTTTGTCGTGTATGGTACATTTTTTAAATAATTTCACATTTAAAGTGTTAGGGATGTACGACAATTTGGCAACAACTTTGTTATTTTATATGGCACATCCGGTATATCTATTTTCATGATAATCCATAAAATATTAAATATATTCACTCTTACTTTTTCATACCTATCTTTAAGAGTTTTTGAGTTATTAATTATTTTTCGAAATTTTAGATCAAATTGGCGTGTTACGAAGATGACTCTAGTTCGCTCAATATTGTAGATTTAAGTCAGAATTTAGCAAGTCATTAGATTAGATCTATGTCACTGCTTCTGAATTATAGTTGTCAGTTATATAGGATGGACAAAAATAATCATCATTTGCCAAGTTACAAAATCGTAAAAAAGTATAGGGACGTGAATAGAAAAATTGTAGAGTGTGTTGTACTGAAACCAAAAATTGAAAAATATACTAGGTGCCTAATTTGAAAAAAAGTTTTCCAAGATTTTGTAACTTGGCAAATGATGATTATTTTGTCCATCCTGTATAACTGACAACTATAATGCAGAAGCAGAGACATAGATCAGATCAATATCTAATGACTTTCTGAATTTCTGACTTGAATCTCAAATATTGAGCGAACTAGAGTCATTTTCGTAACACGCCAATTCGATCTGAAATTTCTAAAAATAATTAATAACTCAACGACCGTTAAAAAAGGTAGGAAAAAGTAAGAGTGAATAGATTTAACATTTTATGGAGTATCATACAATACATATGAAAATACTTTTCTGATGACGTAATTATTTTAAATTTGCTTTATTCTCGCGACAAACGAATCAATGACGTCAAATTGAATAGGATTTGCGGTTTCTGCGGTTCAAAGCCAAAAAACAGCTTTAGAATCGCAAACTTATGAGTAAGCAAGAACATATCGACAGTTTATGAGTTTATTTATTTTCACAACCTTCGATTGAAAAAATTGGTTGGTAACTCTCGACAATACTAATATGTGCAAAATGGCGAATGCGCCTGTTTTCAAGGACCGTTCAAATAACGAATAAATATTTTATGATCCTCAAAATTATTCTGGTTGAATGAGAAAAATGTTTTTCTCTATTAACCAATATAATCCTAGTGAGAAGAATCAGTAAAATGAGAAAATTATTTATTTTCAACAGTAAGTATCCCATCCAAAATTGAAGGAAAAGGTGAAAGTTCATTGGAATACATGAATGATAAAAAGAATAGAAAGGCTTAGCCAGCTAACATCGCTGTAGGAAAAAATTAATTTCGTCGGTATACCCAAGCTATGGTGAAAATGTTTCTACGTGGTCATTCTTTTTATGCACTCTAAAGGTATCTCGCCATTGACCTACCTAAATACCAATGATTTTAATCGTGTGTAATGATACCTGTGTTAATTTCAAATTTTGATGTGGATTTTGAACTGTTCTGCTGTGTGCTCTGTATTATTTTAATGGATCACTTCAATTGATTATATAGACGAATTCTACAATATTCATTGTATGAATCAAATTCTGTATTTACGTATCACCTTAAACCGAAATATATTATACTAAACTAGGTATATAATTTTGAACGAGATTGCAAAATGGTGAATGCATCGGGTGCTTATAAAGCATCCTTTGATAATGTTTTGGAGTTCCACGCCCAATTAAATGGAAATATCGATGTATTATTCATAACTTATCAAGAAAACTGCCGCCAACTTTTTTATCATCAATATTATGCTCGTAATAGGAATAAGTAAAATGAGAGAATTAATTATTTTACCGGTCGATCTATAAAATAGGAGGTGATTTTAAGGTGTACGAAATTGATCATTAATTACTCATTTTAATGATCACTTTTTGCTAATTCAATGTGCAATCCTCATGGCAACCGCACTCAAAGTATTCAGAAGCACTACGAGAAATGTCGAAACTCTACTGGAACATAGATACATAGCAATTTTATTATGTCAAATGTAAATCTTGTGCAAAATGAGAATTTATTTCAATCAAGAATTCATACACCATTCTTATTGAGATCGTCGAAAAAATCTTGTAATCAACTCGGTTAGTAATCGGGCGACTAATGGTCAAGATCTTTTAACGCGTGAGCGTTGATTAATTAACTATTAATATTACGAGATCTAGAAGGTATCTAATTTTGAACGCGGTTGCAAAATGGTGAATGCGTCAAGTGCATCGTTTTATAAATTTTATGAGTTGCACGCCCAACAAAATGGAAATATCGATATTTTATTCATAACTTATTAGGAAAACTGCATCCAACATGATCCGACTGTCGTCTATTTTGAGAAATAGCCGTGAATGACCTGCATCGTTTGAGATCGGATCCGTTCGGTTCAAGCGAAGACAAAACGCCTGGGTTATTTTTAGATATGTTCCAGTTTCGCCATAGTGCGCTTGTTGAGGAGGGGGGGTTCCAGGTCATGTAAATTATTAGGGCATTATTGCAGGGAAGATTCTACCACTGTTGATGGAATTCATTATATTGTTGTGTATCGCTTTGAGGTAATGACGTCATCGTTGGATGAAACATTTCACCAGTTCCGTGTGATAACCTGATTACCTTAGCGTTTCGAATGGGTTTAGTAAATCAATCTTTACAACTGAAATTTATAGATTAAATTGTGGAAAAACTGTTTAATGAATCCCTCACACACATTTATCTATCTGTTCGAGAATGAAGAAATTCAAAAATTGAAATTAGGGGATATAGTCTGTGACAGACTCAAAAAATATTGAATCTAAGCCCTCAGTACATAAGAGAGGAACCTAATATTAATATCTTCAAATGGCAAGCACCTACTGAACAACTTCGAAAAGAGTGGTGTACGCAAGCTGTTTTTTGACGAATGCTCGCTTTTTACATAGGATGTTAGAATTTTCGAGAATAGGAAGTCCATCCTTCAAAATAAGTCCACAAAAGGTTTTTCTGACCACTGTATACTAGGAGCAATCATTTTATGGACACAAATAAAACACAACATCATACTTTCTAGTGAGAAGGACAAATGATAACATCTATTGGGTAATCAAGAAATTCCATACGAACACAAAGAAAATTACTGATTGCAAATGATCAATTAGATTTCCGCTTATCACCTGTATCCACATCTGTAATGTATAATGTGTAGTAGTTATGATTCATAATATTGTCTTAGATTTGATAACTGTATATTTGGAATTTTGGCATCATGTGATAGAAAAAACGCAAAAAACACTTCTCTACGAATTGATATGTTATCTGAAATCAAATCGAGCTATATTTCATTCTATTTGTAATAAAAGTCATATCAATTTCAATCTCAAATTTGCACGAAATCTCTGAGAATGATATGTACAGAAATTATTCAAAACTGTCAAAAACTTACTATAATATACCTATTTCAAAAAATTCATTCTGTAAGAGGCTCCTACAATGAAGAATTGAAAAGAACAGTAAAACCACCTGAATAGAAAACTTCACCTCTGGAGACTACTATCCCGAATCTCAATTTTTCTCGAGAACGTAAAGTTGGGGCAAAGTTGAGGTATTAACTTATGAAAACTAAAACTTGAAAAACTTATACCTGAATGTTATTTTGAGGGAACAAAATCTTCGTATTCATCTAGGTTCTTGTGACAGGAATGAAATATATTTTTTCGAATCTTCTGATCTGCTTAATTCTCAGATGATTTTATGGCATAAATTTCCTGGGAGTTTCCGGACAGAAGTTTATACAAATGCCAGTGGTGAAAATTTAAAATAATTTTGAATAGAAAAAATCTTTTGATGCGTACTCCTAATCTACCAAAACGCCAGGAAAAATCGTGTACGGTGTCGAAAATATGTCCGTATCTCAGAAACAATGCGTCAGATATCCATAGTTCATAGAACTGTTATAACATCATCTCAGGATCAATCTCCCGAAAAATCGACATAATGACGTTTCCTCATCAACACAATCAGAGTTTCGTGGACCTCAGCCTAAAAATATTGATGGTTATCAATAGGCACTTTATACGAGTGTAGACAGCATTGATATTCGTCCACGAGTTTTGAATCAACGAATGGAAGGATGAGCCCTCTGAACGAGTATTATACATTATTTTCTTCAATTCACTGGATTTTTATTGAAATGAATCGAACACTTTTATGAATTTCTCACGAGTTTTGCATTGAAAATAGTAAGTGGTTCATTTTTTCTGTATTTCTTGAATACACTAAGACTATAAATGAAAAAAATGTGTATTCAGAATTTGATTGATTTTTCATTTAATCCTTAAATTGCTTGTGCGAACCTTGACTTAAAATCCATACTAATATTATAATGCGAAAGTAACTCTGTCTGTCTGTCTGTTACTCTTTCACGCCTAAACGGCTGAACGGATTTTGATGAAATTTGGTATGGTGATAGATGATAACCTAGAAATGGTCATAGGCTATAAATAATCACGCCATCGTTCTTAGGGTGTAGGCAGTAGGCAGATAACTAAATTGAGTTAGTGGTTTTTAGTCGTTTTTGTTGGGACTTTTGCTCTTTCACGTCTAAACGGCTGAACAGATTTTGATAAAATTTAGTAAGGTAATAGATGGTTAGCTAAAAAAGGAAATAAGATCAAAATGATCACGTCATCGTACTTAGGGGGTAGGAAGTAGGCAGAAAATTGAATTGAGTTAGTGATTTTTTTATGGTTTTTGCTGGGAGTTTTGCTCTATCATGCCTAACGGCTGAACGGATTTTGATGAAATTCAGTTAGGTGATGATAGTAACCTAGAAAAGGATATGGATTATTAATATTCATGCTATCGTCCTTAAGGCGTAGGCAGTAGGCAGAAAACTAATTAAGTTAGTGATTTTTAATCGTTTGTTTTAAAAGTTCACCTTATTCACGCCTTAACGTCTGAACGGATTTTTTATGAGACTTGGCTAATATAAAGATAGGATCCTAGGCACGGACATAGGCTACTTTTTACGGCGGAAAATACCTCATTCCCGCGAAAATCTAGCGTGATCGTGTCAAGAAGCGCATGACGCCATAGCTACTGCAATGATTTTGATGTTTTTTTTTAACTGAGTGTTACTAAGACTTCAAGTTAGTATTTGATCACTTTTTAACTTAGAGGGTCGGTAGGCGCCATAATTTAGTACTTCCTACTTAGACGATGTTGCGGATGTCACACTGTCTAACATCGGGGGTTGGCAGGTAGGTAGTTAGTAGTATTTTAAACCGATTTACATTATTTTCTTTTTTATTTACTAAGGAAACATTCGGAGCTATCCATTATGTAGCGTAGGTTGCTTTTGAACAAATTTTGATGTGAAGTTGAGGACTGGAACACGTTAGTGGGACATTGTTGCAGGGGGACTTACAGCCGGAGAAAACAAAAAAAACTTATGCGGACGAAGTCGCGGGTAAAACCTAGTAGTTATAAACTATTTATTTGATCGTCAGCCTACTTTGAAAACTCTTACTATTCTAGAAATATTATGAATGAACATTTTCAGCCATTATAATTTCATCGAATTGCGAACCATGTTCAATTATTAGAAAGTTTGGAACTTCCATCCATATTGGGAACATATAATCTGAAAAATAACGAGGACCCTTCTCGTCGTCATTCCCTTAAAAACTCCGTACATTAAAAATTTCATGGAGTTTCAAAATCCATTTCCGTTTCTCACAAATCGCTAAATATCCGATATTAGCACAGAATGTTTCCGCTTCGGTAATCATAGAAACAATTACATCGAAGATTTCCTTTCTGAACTTGAACTACGTGTTCAGTCCTGTATGGAAGTAAACAATTAAATTTGTCAATAAACTTCTTCCCAGTGAGTCTAAGAAAGGAATCGTTTCGGACGATAATAAAAGTATGGCGCTTCTAATTGCCCTTGTTTCACGCTGTCCTTTCTTTCTCTATATGTGGATCATTATGAAACCTTGGACCCTGTTCTCGAGTTCACTTAAGGACGGCGGACCTTGATTTGTTCGCTTAGAAGGCCTATTAACCCCATCTGAAGGGTCATAACTCAGTAGGAACTCTCTAGTGCCCTCGACAATTAAAATACACGCCTACATGTTCAGCAGTGGCGGCTTATCCTATGAGGCATGTGAGGCAATAGATAAATTCCGAAAATTACGAGCATCATTAATTAATCCAATATTTCAATAATCAATTTCATCATTCTAATACCTCGTTGGTCTCAATTTTCTATACTGCACTAAAGTATGTAGGTCTTGGCTTTCCATATCCAAGCTCAATTTTAAGAGCCGCGTACAGACGTCTGCAACGTGTACCGTTACATGCGTTGTATATTCATCTCACTTCCTCTTTAAGAGGTGAACGATCAGAGGCATGCCTCAGACGCTTCCTGTCTAGTGCGTTATTCACATCGACGTGACAAGAGCTTAAATAAATTCACCCTTGTTGTTTATCTATTGCGGCTTTTGAGATGAGATGAGGCATGTCTCTACTCTTCATCCGCGTTTGTTCGTTTCTTCGGCAAACTGCATATTCGGCAATATTCGGGTTAATCGGGAAATAGCAAAATGGTGTTATTGTTAGTTTCCACTTTGTTGTGGGTTTATTGGGTGTTGTGCCGTTTGTGATAACGCTTTTGCCGGTAAATTTGTTTCAGTGTTCGTGTCATGTCAATTTTTTCCACAAGAATTTTCATTTTGTTCATCGGCTTAGGTAGGAGTCAGTCGTCTCAAATTCCCAAAACAAAAGATAATAATATGGCAAAAAATAATTTTTGAGTAAACGTCTAGTTCTTTGATTTTTCCCCCTCGCTGACTTTGAAGGCTAATTCTAGCAAAAGTAGACTGTTGAGTACCATTTTTTATTAATGATTCTGAAAGCTGAGTGTTGAGCGCAGTTTTTAAGTCTACTGAGAACCATGAAGTAGCCTGTTTACATTTTTAATTTAAATTTGAAAATTTAGATCATGATCCAAAATACGTAACTTTTTCATTTGTGACCAACATTTCTATAATTTTTATCAAATTTACGATGCTGGTTATTTTATATATAAAAGTACATTTCATAGTGATTTAAATCCAAAAAAAATATATCAGAAAACTCTTTTACTTTTTTTTAATATCTTTTTTAATATGGTCAAATTGAAAATTCTCAAAAGTTCATAAAAAATTTCATAACTCGGAAACCGTGAAAAATCGCATAACATACATGGGGGTGATTCGAATACCCCATGAGACGAGGGACCTGTTTTTTTCTTCTGGACGTCAATCGTCCGGTCACCCTGTATAGTATATACATAATTGGTTAATATAATTGGGCAGTTATAGATAATTATAATTTTGGGGTGTAAATTAGAGCAAATGTTGCATCTGTTCTTGTTATTGTGTTACCCAACGAGGTATGTGAGATTGCCTAAAATTACAGGGGATTCAATTTTGAATTTTCATCTCTTGAATTAATCACTTTAGACCTCAGGTGTGTTAGTTGGTTCACACGAATATACAGGTTGTCCCATTAATCATTTTGAATGCTACGTCACGTGACCAAAAACGAATACCTCATTGGGTGACACAATAACAAGAAAAGATGCAACATTTGCTCTAATTTGAATCGCCAAAATTATAATTATCTACTAGTGCATAATTCTGATATATTACTCGTCTTAATCGTCGTGGGAAATTGATTTTTTAATGAATCAGAAACAGTTTTCGAGTCATGAAAATAAATTATATTGGTTGAAGAAGTAGAGCAAGATCTAAATGAATATGACTATCGGTGCGGTAGGAAGATCAAATCAGAGGTTTCAAAATACATGGTTTACTGGCAGTCTAACTTTAAATAAATTATTCTGTTGGCAGTGCATTATACAGTTCACTCGCAGCAAATAATATGAATTTCGATGGGGTTTGGTCAAAAAATGGTTATAGCGATTTGAAAAACTTAACTGGGGCAACTGCCACTCAACAAAACGCTAATCATTGCATTGAAGTATTTACACCTAAGGATTTTTCAAGTGAAGACTAAAACAACACTGTAAACATAGGCATAATGAGATGAGGATTTGTATTCGATTCAAAAATTTAAATTATAATTTATGATTTTTTGATAATGATTACTACGCAACTGACGAAGTAGAGTTCAATAGATAAATTTTTCCTTGTAATAATTAGTTACTTATTATACAAGGGAAACACGTATTAGAATTTATCTCGATGTTATATTGTCTATAGCTAGCTAAAATCTAATAATTTTCCAGTGTATAATACTCTATTTTTTTTCTGTGACAGGAATAACGACCATTTAATAGTAAAAGAAATATAACTTTTCACGAATTTACTTTTTTCCCGGAAAAAAGTGAGTACTTTTTTCCCGGATACATAGATACTCATTTTTTTTACAGGGAAAAATGTAATTTCGTAATAGTTATTTTTGTATTAAGTGCGTAAAATGAGTGTTTTTTTCATGGCATATGAGAGTGCCAAAAATTCACTCGAATGTGCCATGAAAACACGAATTTTATACGCACGAAATACAAACAACATTTTTTTACAACTGTGAATGTGAATTTACATCGTCTGAAATATAAAATGATTGAGGCAATGCTCCCGATGTAATATTTCTATGCATAGAATCTTTACTTTTTTTAACCGTTAAAAAAAGACTTTTTTAACGGTTTTGAACTGTATTTTTTTTTCACAGTTAAAAAAAGACTGAAACACACTGAAACAAATTTACCAGCAAACGCGTTACCACAAACGACGCAAACCCAATAAACCATAACAAATTGAAAACGAACAATAACGTATACGCACGAAATACAAACAACATTTTTTGTACAACTTTGAATGTGAATTCACATCGTCTGAAATATAAAATGATTGAGGCAACGCTCCCAATGTAATATTTCTATGCATACAGTCTTTACTTATTTTCACCGTTGAAAAAGACTTTTTTTAACGGTTTTGAACTGTATTTACTTTTTTTACCGTTAAAAAAAGACTTTTTTTAACGGTGAAAAAAAGTAATCATTTACGCATCTTAGTGATGAAGAAAAGTCATGTTTTTTTGACAGTTGCACAAAAAAGATTTTTTTTCTGATTTGTCCCGCCATTTTATTCTTTCACGAGCCGCCATTGATGTTCGGCCCATTCATACGATATATTTAGCCTATCTGTAGTAACCATGCTAATTAACTGAAACCTTGACACTCTGAGTTAAAGATTATGGCACTTCGCCAACACATAAGGGTAAACCAACATTGATCCACTTGGTCTCCCACCATCAAGAATTTCTACAAGTTGGTGAGATCCAATTTGTAACCGCATCGAGACCGAATCGATTCAATTAATTGGAGATGTATTGTTGCATATACAGGGTGTTCCTAAATTGAAAGTACAAACGAAAAGGGGAGATTCCTTAAGTGAGTTTAGGAAAAAAAGTCCCATAAACATGGGGTCGCAAACGTTTCGTTTTCGAGATACAGGGTGTTAAAGTTTTAATCAAAACATGTGTGGATTATACGAGTTTATCGAATCTTTATGAATCATCGCTACAGATTAGGAAAATTTCCATAAAAACTGACACTGAATTCATTCACCACAGCTTACGAAGTGGCCTTCCCATCATAATTTGGATTTTCACGAGGATTTCGAGAGAATCGTTCAAAATTTTTTTCTCGAAATCGTTGGTAGATACGACAAAACTACAAGAGACCGAAAGTTTAGTATAAGAACAAAGATTCTTCTTACATTTTTTCAAATTAACAGTTGCTCACCAAAAAAAAGTTCTGCAGAAGAACAGGTGCCAGTGTTCCAGAAAAAATATCACCCTGTAGATCTTCTATCGAAATTGCCATGTCACGTCGTGAGAACTCTCAAATGTAATATCTATGCCAAATTTCAGTTGAAATTTGTGAAGTGTAGATACTATGAGAAAAAAACTTGAAAAAAATTCAAACTTCAACACTCGAAAACGAAACGTTTGCAACCCCATGTTTATTTATTTATTTATTTATTATATAATTGATTCGAGTTGAGGGCGAACCTATAAACTCGGTAATTTACAAAAAAATAGAAGCATACAATTGGCAAAGTGAAGCATGTTAGAAATAAAATTACAAAATAAGAAAGAAAAGAAGGAAACTACAGAAGGTTGAAACTTATCAAAGTTACAGTCGACTCAAATTTTCTCTTAAATCCCCAACACTTGTTTTAGGTTGAAGTTAAAAATATTGTGTTGTTTGGGCTTTTGTAACAATTTCTTGGCAGCCTTCTTGCTTAAGTAATTTTCGATTTCTTCAATTTTATCTTCATGAAGAGAGCATATTATTGATGCCTTATTATATGGACATTTGGCTACTCCTAATTTGGTATTAAAATGGCAATTTGAATCGAAATGAGGGAACTGTCCTGTATTCACTGGCTTTCGATAAACAGTGGTTCAAGGAAGCTGATATTTCAATTTTCATGGTTGAGCTATGATGGAAATGGAATTTCACTTAATGTTCCACCATCTAAAATTTCACGTCAACAAATAAATAAAACGTAATAAATCCCAGATATATTATATCAAATACTATGTGGATTCAATCAATTAATTAATGAATTTTTTTAAACCCAGTCATAACTTAAAACGATGACCAAAAGTAGACTAAAAGATTACATGATGACCACAAAAAAAGTATTCGTGAATCGACGAAAGAAGAAGAAAGATTGTCCGTCGTAGCATTTGACCCGTTTCAACAGGAGCGAAGACCAAATAACTTGATACAATATTTATTCGGGTAGTGCACCAGGGAAAAGTGAATTTAAGTATGCAACAAAAGATCCACGAGGTGCTTTAAGGAAACTACTTCAATCTGAACAAATATTTGAATCAAGCCTCTTCATCGTCTCAGAACAGGCATATTCGAGGTCCTTTGTTTGGAAATTGTTGCACTTGACGTTGAAGGGCCGAGAAATTGAGGTAAGGAAGTCGAGAATTTCTTGAGAGGCTTTGAAGTAGGCAGTCGATAATGAAGTATGTACGAGGACCTTCTAGATTTTTATTCGTACAGTTTGACTTTGCGGATTATAAAACTATACATTTTAGATAGATGTTAGTCCATCCAAAAATGGTTGACATCTATGAAAAATCGAAATCAAATTGGTATTATTGGCAATATTTTGATTTGAGGAATTCAGGTTGGAAATGAAACTGGCAGAAGATATATTCAAGTTTGGAAGATTTCCATTTGATTATGTTTGTTTTTGAGCGCTATATCGTTTTGCCCAAATGTCTTCAATTTTCGAATTTCGAGACGAGGATGGTCTCAAAGGAGTTCGACTCCCTGAAGACGAATCCGTGGCCAAATTCAATTCTGTCCGTGGGGCCGGCCGTAAGCACGATAAACTTCTAGAGGATTATCCTAGAGGCTTGTTTTAAAGATTTTCAGGATGAGTTCGGTTCTCAAATGCCTCGTGGAGTTCGCTAACCAGCCATTTGTACAGAGTGTTTCATTAATATGGCGATTCAAAACTTTTGTTCCTCAAGATCTCGAACAAAACGGAACCAATCGGAATGAATTTTGCGGCCACGTGCAAAATGCTGATAATAGGCCTCATGCAAATTGTACAGGGTGTTTCATTAAATATGGCGATTCAAAACTTTTGTTCCTCAATATCTCGAACAAAACGGAACCATCGGAATGAAATTTTGCGCCACGTGCAAAATGCTGATAATAGGCCTCATGCAAAATTTGGTGGCCATAGTGTTATTTGGTGAATGAATATTGATATACTGAATGTTCATGCAAAATTTCAAGAGGATCGCATCATCAGAACGATAAAGTTGAATTCTTTAAATAGTCAAGTTTTTACACTACCGAAATTTAACCGAAATTTACACGGAATGTTCGAAGTGATTTCTATTCTGCTTTTTTTGAATACATATTTGCGTTCTTTTCATTGAATTTCCAATGAACTTCTAATGAGGACATCAGAAAATTCTTTGGACTAAGAATTCTTTACTAATTTCAACCCTATAAACTTTTGTTTTCAGATGTCCCCACACAAAATAATCTGTAGGGTTTCAAATCAGGCTGTGGTTGAGGTCAAGCAATAGGGCCCCTACGACCAATCTATCTGTTCGGATAATTCACACAAAATTTTCTCACATTCAATGCAAAGTGAGCTATAGTCCGTTCACGAAAGTTTGAGCGCATAGTAGGCGTTTGTTTATTTATCTGAAGTTGGCAGTATTTGCTGTCAAACGTAAAATAAAGTCAACGTTGCCGAATGTACCCGGCTTCATCCGACGAGCTTGCGAGTTATCAGAGAATTCTATGCAATATTGACAACATTGCAAGGGCGTAGCCAGGGGGGGGGGGTTGGGGGTTCAAACCCCCCCCCGAAATGTTTCAGAGTTATTTTTTGTTCCAAAAATAATCTTTAATTTTGCACTTAAACCAACTTATCTCCGAAAATCTAGTTAAAATTATCAATTCATATCAGCAATATGGATGATATTAAAGTTTCATTCCATTTCTAGAACATACTATCCAACAATTAACTGATAGATTTTCTAAACACCGAAAATTAATATCAGCCTTATCTGGTCTGCTACCCCAGAATTTCAACAGAGAATATGAATTAGAAGACGCATTATCGATGTATTCTTCACTACTCCCAGAAAAAAGAAAAACGTAATTAAAGCAGAATTTGAAATATGGAAAATGTCAATGAACTCCATTTCAAAATCGGCATTAGAATGCTTAGATAAGTGCAATCAGAATATGTATCCGAACATCTACATCCTACTACAAATTTTAGCTACGATTCCAGTATCTACTGCTACTCCAGAAAGAAGTTTTTCCAGCTTGAGGAGAATTAAAAATTACCTGTGCAATTCTTCTAGAGAAACTAGATTGAATGGGTTGGCGCTTATGAATATTCATTATAGTGTGATAATTGATGAAAATGAAGTGGTTGACCAATTCGCTAGAAAAAAAGACGAATAGACTTTAACTGAAAGAATTCACCATAAAAATATTGTTTGTGTTTTCTCACTGTTTCATTTTTAATACCTATTCATATGTTGTTGACACTATTTTGGAGTAAAACATTAAAAAATTCTTTTTAGTTTCGATGAAAGCACACATCCACACTAATTTCATATTGATTCATCCTGTAGGTATTGTTTGGGAAATAAATATTGTTTTTTAAGTTTTTGTTTGAGTGAATAAAAATTAAATTCTGAAGCATATTTGAAAAATAGGTTTACCTAACCTAACCAGGAATATCTATGTTGAATATTGTTTCCGAAGAAGGAAAAGGATTATTGAAACAACAAATACTTGCTACAGAAAGCGACCCTCACAATTCCCGGCACCTACAAAGTTAATTGCCAAAATGTCAAAACCCCCCCCCCTGAAATTAATTCCTGGCTACGCCCTTGCAACATTGCGTATCAATCTGACAAGAAAATAAACAACATAACCTAAAATTTTAATATACCCATTGGAATATGCCAAATTGTCATGGCCAACCGACGGCTCAAACTTTCGTGAACGGACTATATGGTTTTTAAGACATTCTAATCTGAATCTTCGTACCTCACGTTGTGGCTTTTTCCATTTTTTTTAATTAACTTCAAATGGTTTCATTGATAAGTGTGTTACAAATAGAAAGAAACGGACGTGTAAAAATAATAATAGAAGGATAGTATGTGTTTTAATCATGAGATACTTCCAACCAAAAGTCAATAAATTCGAATAGTCATGCTGAACTACAAACAACTAATTCTTTCTATACTTTCACTGCTGCCTAATCTACGAAGATTCGAAAATCATCACTTGAACGCCAGACCTGGTTTAAAACACCCTCCTGCCCAAGAGCAAGAATTACGTATTTTGTGATCTGAATATGAAGGTATTTATTCGAATAGTTTTAAGTTTCAATTTTGTAAAAACGGCGAGGCAGGGTTTTTCTACTGAGGTTTTTCCCTGTGCTCTGGTATCATACAACAGAATAGTATGGTACCCCCCACCCGTTTTGCACCAACCTCAGCTAGGGACTTTTTTGTTTCATGTATTGTATTTTTGTTAGCTCTGAATTCAGAAGATATATATACGAAGAGTCAATTAATATTAATTGAAGACTCACTATAATACTTTGTTTATAACAATTTCGAATGAAAATTGTTATAGAGATGAAAACGAAACACAGAAGACAAGTAGTATTGCCTTCTAGACAAAATTATTCTTTTTACATTTTTACCTCAGGCGAAAACTTGCCAATGATAATTACATACAGCTTTTTGAGCTCGTTATACTTAAACGAGTGCTATATCGTTTTGCCCAAATGTCTGTAATGTTCTAATTTTGAGCCGAAAATGGTCTCAAACGATAGGGTTAGACTCCCTGATGATGAATTCATGATCAAATTCAATTGTGTCCGTGAGGCCGTCCGTCTGGCCGTTAGCACGATAAATTCGAGAGGATTGTCATAGAGACTTGAGATTCTCAGGGTGAGTTCTGTTCCCAAATGCCTCGGTTGAGTTCGTTAACCTTTCAAATCGTACAGGGTGTTCCATAAAATATGGCCATTCAAAATTTTTGTTCCTCAATATCTCAGACAAAACGAAACCAATCGAAATGAAATTTTGCAGCCTTATGCAAGATGCTTATAATAAGCCTCGTGCAAATTTTGTGGCCATAGTATAAACAGAGCCATACAAAATTCATTGGAATATTGAAAAGAAGAAAGTTCATATTCCCATAACAAAAAATCCGATTCGAGTATAATTTATTTTCTAAAGGATATTGATATACTGAGCATTCAAGAAAAATTTCAAGAAGATCACATCATCTGAACCATAGAAAAGTCAATTGGAATATAGAGAAAAATCATCTCAAAATTTCCACATCAAGATATCCGATTCGAGTGGAATTCATTTCGTGTATGGAAATTGATCCATCATCAAAACCATAGAATTTAATTTTTTTATATTGTCAAGTTTTCAGTTGTTGAATAATTTCCCAAATATTATTCCGATCGTGCTGGGATTTTGCATTTATATTATATATTCAGTATCAATCCGAGTATCAATCTCAAGTCCTATACAAAATTTTGAAGTAATAGCATCATTGCTCCACCAATGAGCTAGCGCTTAGAAGCACCTGCTCAAGGCTTTCTTAAATAATTATAATATAAAACTAATAGTCAAAGTATTAACCATTAACCCCAATGTAATCAGTAGAAAGCGGAAAAATATCGATCTTCCACAAACTTAACTCATATTGATTCGAACAACAATTGTTCCAATGAGTTTTACTTCAGGGGGCTAGTCAATATTTACATTTTATGAATCCTTCCTTTCTTAAATATTTCATTCTCAAAAATGACAGCCGAATGTATAATTGGTCTTTAAATATTTGCACTTATGTGATACTCACGTTGAGAATTCGATCGCCGTATGATGTTTTCCAAAAATGTATTCTGGGGGGCAACAAGCCCCCTCCTCCCCCCGGCCATGATGAAATACTTTCAAGTTAAAACAGGGTTTTCGTCATCTTCCTTCCCTTGCTATATCACAAAAATTAATATATAACATCGTAGTAGAACCACGCACATATTTAACCAAAATCGAGAAGTTTCAAATTTTTTTGCATGTTGATATCGTGACAGTCCTGAAACCGTTCAAAAAACCGACACTGTACACGAACATTCTATCAAGTTGAAGGCGCTTTTTCCACCCTTTTTTAGAACATTCATAATAGGTTGATCACTACATATGTCGTTGCTTCAGCGTTAACATTTGTGTTTGTCCCACTTATAACACATTGTTCTTGTACAAGTATGTAGCACGTGATTTCGGTGGGACACACTGGAATGGTCTGGAGGACACACTTTACACTTTAGATGTCAAACAGGCATTGTAAGAGTTCTGCAACTGGAAATCTCTCTTAAGAGGAAGTTTGACATTTCGATCCATATCAGAAAACTGGGATTTAGTTCAATTGCAAATGGAAAAACCGTTCGTTATATTTTCATTTTGAAGTACTTGATTTTCCTTCTCCTAATGTGAGACAAATGAAGAAAAATATTTATCTTCCAATCATTTTTCTAACAAGATTCTTTATCAAAAAAGTTATGTGAAAATTTTAACATTTTCAACATACCTACTATATTGTAGAGTAAATTTGAATGAAATTATAATGACTAAAAAACAATATATCATACAACACCTTCCAGTTGTTAAATTATCAAGTCAGAGAACAGAGGTCCAAATTATTGATAAAAACAGATCCTTTTTTATCAATCCTAGGATTCAGTTGATTTTTAAAGGATCGATGTCCATACTACAAAATCTCCGATTTTATTCATAGAACTTGCTGGATACTGTACATTATAATTTAATGCCATGAATGTCATAATTATATTATCATTATTGTCGAAATTGCTCGTAAAAACGTATACGATAGAGCATAGTTTTCATTTAGTTTTAATAGACTCCCACGCAACAGAACTCAACATTTATTATTAATTACTCGTTCACTAATACTTATAGAACAACCATTCTTCGTATGTCCAAAAGTTGAATACGGTTCAAACAACTCAATTTTTTAGTTGTATCTATTCTATTGCTAGAATTGTAATTTGAATTTGATATCATGAACAATGATTGAAATCAATTTCGAATTGTTCAGTTCAAAACATTCCAATCAGGATAAATAAATAGCAAAAAGGCAAGTAACAGTGAATTTTGCTATCATAATGCACAAACTTAGAAATCCTTAACATAAAGAATCTGTTGAAATGGTTTGACTTGTTGAGAAATTTATTGTTATACATTTACATTATTAATACAATAATTAAAATATCTAATAATTATTACGTGGTTGCAAATTGGCGAATGCGTTGGTTGCCAGAATTTCACAATAGTTTTATCTAATTATGTGGAGAATTATGATCAAAATAGTGTAATAAGTTAAGCAGTTTTCATGATAATATTTCATCATTGTATTTTGGTATTCGGAACTATTCTATAACAGATTTATTTTATACAGTGGTTTGGTCACGAGTTAGCGATAATTAAGGTCATCAAATATACCTAATATTATCGACAAAAACCCAAACTTGGATGTTACCCCCTTAGTTTTGGAGTAGTAGCCCCCATTTTAAATTTACTTTTTTATTTTCGTTGACCCTTCCAATGATATCGATTGCTTTGGACATAAATGTCCTACAAATGTGAAAAAAATGTTTTTTGAAAGATGATACTACCACCTTTCATTGAAGTATAGAGTATAAAAACATTCTTGAAAACGCCATAAAATAATTCTTTTAAAAGTTCATAGTGAAAATATGTATTGATTTTCTCTGTAAATCCGCAATAGTACAAGAACTAGCACATTGAAGTATAATTTTTTTTTCAATGATTTAACAAGCAAGGGCAGAAGCTACAAAACAACACTCACATCATTTCTGTAAGTTACATAATTTGAGAGTTATTGCTGTTCAAACATGACCCTCATGAAAATTGATAAAATAAAAAAAAACCTCAGTACTGTACTTTCGATAATTTTCAATGATCAAACAAACAAATTAATCATAAAAATTGCTCAAAATGGCCGCCTCTGCTCTGTAGACAGGCAGTGGCCTTCATGACGACCTGTCTTGTGTCTTTTGCTCGCGTAGTGATCATGTTCGAGCAGCAATAACTCTCAAATTATGTAACTTACAGAAATGATGTGAGTGTTGTTTTGTAGCTAATATCCTTGCGTGTTAAATCATTGAAAAAAAAATATACTTCAATGTGCTAGTTCTTGTACTATTGTGGATTTACTAAGAAAATCAGTACATATTTTTACTATGAACTTTTTTGAAGAATTTTTTTATGGCGTTTTCGAGTTGAATGTTTTTATATTGTTATACTTCAATGAAAGGTGGTAGTATCATCTTTATCTTTCAAACTTATGTGAACCGACTAGTATACTCCGTTCACATATTATTGAGCGCAAAGTAGGCGTTTGTTTATTTATCTGAGATTGGCAGTATTTGATGTCATAACGATGAACAAAGTCAAAGTTGCCGAATGTACCCGGCCTCGTCCGACGAGCTTCAGAGTTATCAGAGAACTCTATGCAATATTGACAACATTACTTATCATTCTGACAAGAAAATAAACAACATAGCCTAACATTTTAATATACACAGTGGAATATGACAAATTGTCATGGCCAGCACAACGTTTCGTGAACGGACTATAATAATAGTGAATATTTTGTAGAATCCTAATATTTACTCGAGGTTCAGAGAAACAAAGTTACAGAAAGTTTTAAGCGTCGCTACGACCACAGCGCCGTTGTGTCTCTCGTGGCGTCGTTTGGCGTTGGATCAAGCAGCGCAGCGATTCTTGTTCCTCGTCATAACCATCGAATTTTGGAGGAAGATAGAGATATCACCGTTGAGGCGATTTTATTGTACGCCACTTGAGGTTTCTAGCGGTGCTACAGATCCACTTGAAGAAGATCTTGTCGCCAGAGAAAACTTACAATCATGTTGAGAAGGTTAAGGACTTTCGAACTCATTAATTAATTGAGTGTATAAACGTTTGCTTTTCCATTATCATTTTATAGAATGATGATCTAATGAAATCGCACAAAAAAAGAATTATCGTTTACATTTTTTTTTTCATTTTATGGATACTTCATGTTTTTATCGGTACTGCAGATCCACTTGAAGAAGATCTTGTGCCAGAGAAATCTTACAATCATGTTGAGAAGGTTAAGGACTTTCGAACTCATTAATTAATTGAGTGTATAAACGTTTGCTTTTCCATTATCATTTTATAGAATGATGATCTAATGAAATCGCACAAAAAAAGAATTATCGTTTACATTTTTTATTTTCATTTTATGGATACTTCATGTTTTTATCGGTACTGCAGATCCACTTGAAGAAGATCTTGTGCCAGAGAAATCTTACAATCATGTTGAGAAGGTTAAGGACTTCGAACTCATTATTAATTGAGTGAATAAACGTTTGCTTTTCCATTATCATTTTATGGAATGATGATCTAATGAAATCACACAAAAAAAAATTATCGTCCACTCTTTATTTTCATTTTATGGATACTTCATGTTTTTAGCGGTACCTACTGCAGATCCAGTTGAAGAAGATCTTGTCGCCAGAGAAATCTTACAATCATGTTGAGAAGGTTAAGGACTTTCGAACTCATTAATTAATTGAGTGTATAAACGTTTGCTTTTCCATTATCATTTTATAGAATGATGATCTAATGAAATCGCACAAAAAAAGAATTATCGTTTACATTTTTTATTTTCATTTTATGGATACTTCATGTTTTTATCGGTACTGCAGATCCACTTGAAGAAGATCTTGTGCCAGAGAAATCTTACAATCATGTTGAGAAGGTTAAGGACTTTCGAACTCATTAATTAATTGAGTGAATAAACGTTTGCTTTTCCATTATCATTTTATGGAATGATGATCTAATGAAATCACACAAAAAAGAATTATCGTCCACTCTTTATTTTCATTTTATGGATACTTCATGTTTTTAGCGGTACCTACTGCAGATCCAGTTGAAGAAGATCTTGTCGCCAGAGAAAACTTACAATCATGTTGAGAAGGTTAGGACTTTCGAACTCATTAATTAATTGAGTGTATAAACGTTTGCTTTTCCATTATCATTTTATAGAATGATGATCTAATGAAATCGCACAAAAAAAGAATTATCGTTTACATTTTTTATTTTCATTTTATGGATACTTCATGTTTTTATCGGTACTGCAGATCCACTTGAAGAAGATCTTGTGCCAGAGAAATCTTACAATCATGTTGAGAAGGTTAAGGACTTTCGAACTCATTAATTAATTGAGTGAATAAACGTTTGCTTTTCCATTATCATTTTATGGAATGATGATCTAATGAAATCACACAAAAAAAGAATTATCGTCCACTCTTTATTTTCATTTTATGGATACTTCATGTTTTTAGCGGTACCTACTGCAGATCCAGTTGAAGAAGATCTTGTCGCCAGAGAAATCTTACAATCATGTTGAGAAGGTTAAGGACTTTCGAACTCAATAATTAATTGTGTGAATAAACGTTTGCTTTTCCATTATAATTTTATAGAATGATGATCTAATGAAATCGCACAAAAAAAGAATTATCGTTAACATTTTTCATTTTATGTATACCTACTTCAGGTTTTTAAGGGTAGGTACTGCAGATCCACTTGAAGCAGATCTTGCGCCAGAGAAATCTTACAATCATGTTGAGAAGGTTAAGGGCTCTCGAACTCATTAATTAATTGTGTGAATAAACGTTTATTGCTTTTCCATTATCATTTTATAGAATGATGATCTAATTAAATCGCACAAAAAAGAATTATCGTTAACATTTTTCATTTTATGTATACCTACTTCAGGTTTTTAAGGGTAGGTACTGCAGATCCACTTGAAGCAGATCTTGCGCCAGAGAAATCTTACAATCATGTTGAGAAGGTTAAGGGCTCTCGAACTCATTAATTAATTGTGTGAATAAACGTTTGCTTTTCCATTATCATTTTATAGAATGATGATCTAATGAAATCGCACAAAAAAAGAATTATCGTTAACATTTTTCATTTTATGTATACCTACTTCAGGTTTTTTATGGTAGGTACTGCAGATCCACTTGAAGCAGATCTTGCGCCAGAGAAATCTTACAATCATGTTGAGAAGGTTAAGAGCTCTCGAACTCAATAATTAATTGTGTGAATAAACGTTTGCTTTTCCATTATAATTTTATAGAATGATGATCTAATGAATCGCACAAAAAAGAATTATCGTTAACATTTTTCATTTTATGTATACCTACTTCAGGTTTTTAAGGGTAGGTACTGCAGATCCACTTGAAGCAGATCTTGCGCCAGAGAAATCTTACAATCATGTTGAGAAGGTTAAGGCTCTCGAACTCATTAATTAATTGTGTGAATAACGTTTGCTTTTCCATTATCATTTTAAGAATGATGATCTAATGAATCGCACAAAAAAGAATTATCGTTAACATTTTTCATTTTATGTATACCTACTTCAGGTTTTTAAGGGTAGGTACTGCAGATCCACTTGAAGCAGATCTTGCGCCAGAGAAATCTTACAATCATGTTGAGAAGGTTAAGGGCTCTCGAACTCATTAATTAATTGTGTGAATAAACGTTTGCTTTTCCATTATCATTTTATAGAATGATGATCTAATGAAATCGCACAAAAAAAGAATTATCGTTAACATTTTTCATTTTATGTATACCTACTTCAGGTTTTTAAGGGTAGGTACTGCAGATCCACTTGAAGCAGATCTTGCGCCAGAGAAATCTTACAATCATGTTGAGAAGGTTAAGGGCTCTCGAACTCATTAATTAATTGTGTGAATAAACGTTTGCTTTTCCATTATCATTTTATAGAATGATGATCTAATGAAATCGCACAAAAAAAGAATTATCGTTAACATTTTTCATTTTATGTATACCTACTTCAGGTTTTTAAGGGTAGGTACTCTGCAGATCCACTTGAAGCAGATCTTGCGCCAGAGAAATCTTACAATCATGTTGAGAAGGTTAAGGGCTCTCGAACTCATTATTAATTGTGTGAATAAACGTTTGCTTTTCCATTATCATTTTATAGAATGATGATCTAATGAAATCGCACAAAAAAAGAATTATCGTTAACATTTTTCATTTTATGTATACCTACTTCAGGTTTTTAGGGTAGGTACTGCAGATCCACTTGAAGCAGATCTTGCGCCAGAGAAATCTTACAATCATGTTGAGAAGGTTAAGGGCTCTCGAACTCATTAATTAATTGTGTGAATAACGTTTGCTTTTCCATTATCATTTTATAGAATGATGATCTAATGAATCGCACAAAAAAGAATTATCGTTAACATTTTTCATTTTATGTATACCTACTTCAGGTTTTTAAGGGTAGGTACTGCAGATCCACTTGAAGCAGATCTTGCGCCAGAGAAATCTTACATCATGTTGAAAGGTTAAGGGCTCTCGAACTCATTAATTAATTGTGTGAATAAACGTTTGCTTTTCCATTATCATTTTATAGAATGATGATCTAATGAAATCGCACAAAAAAAGAATTATCGTTAACATTTTTCATTTTATGTATACCTACTTCAGGTTTTTAAGGGTAGGACTGCAGATCCACTTGAAGCAGATCTTGCGCCAGAGAAATCTTACAATCATGTTGAGAAGGTTAAGGCTCTCGAACTCATTAATTAATTGTGTGAATAAACGTTTGCTTTTCCATTATCATTTTATAGAATGATGATCTAATGAAATCGCACAAAAAAAGAATTATCGTTAACATTTTTCATTTTATGTATACCTACTTCAGGTTTTTAAGGGTAGGTACTGCAGATCCACTTGAAGCAGATCTGGCGCCAGAGAAATCTTACAATCATGTTGAGAAGGTTAAGGCTCTCGAACTCATTAATTAATTGTGTGAATAAACGTTTATTGCTTTTCCATTATCATTTTATAGAATGATGATCTAATTAAATCGCACAAAAAAAATTATCGTTAACATTTTTCATTTTATGTATACCTACTTCAGGTTTTTAGGGTAGGTACTGCAGATCCACTTGAAGCAGATCTTGCGCCAGAGAAATCTTACAATCATGTTGAGAAGGTTAAGGGCTCTCGAACTCATTAATTAATTGTGTGAATAAACGTTTGCTTTTCCATTATAATTTTATAGAATGATGATCTAATGAAATCGCACAAAAAAGAATTATCGTTAACATTTTTCATTTTATGTATACCTACTTCAGGTTTTTAAGGGTAGGTACTGCAGATCCACTTGAAGCAGATCTGCGCCAGAGAAATCTTACAATCATGTTGAGAAGGTTAGGGCTCTCGAACTCATTAATTAATTGTGTGAATAAACGTTTGCTTTTTTTTCATTATAATTTTATAGAATGATGATCTAATGAAATCGCACAAAAAAATTATCGTTAACATTTTTCATTTTATGTATACCTACTTCAGGTTTTTAAGGTAGGTACTGCAGATCCACTTGAAGCAGATCTTGCGCCAGAGAAATCTTACAATCATGTTGAGAAGGTTAAGGGCTCTCGAACTCATTAATTAATTGTGTGAATAAACGTTTGCTTTTCCATTATCATTTTATAGAATGATGATCTAATGAAATCACACAAAAAAGAATTATCGTTCACTTTTTATTTTCATTTTATGGATACTTCAGGTTTTTAGCGGTACTGCAGATCCACTTGAAGAAGATCTTGTGCCAGAGAAAACTTACAATCATTTTGAGAAAGTTGAGGACTTTTGAACTCATTAATTAATTGAGTGAATAAACGTTTGCTTTTCCATTATCATTTTAGAGAATGATGATCTAATGAAATCGCACAAAAAAGTATTATCGTTCACATTTTTTATTTATTTTCATTTTATGGATACTTCAGGTTTTTAGCGGTACTGCAGATCCACTTGAAGAAGATCTTATCGTCAGAGAAAACTTACAATCATGTTGAGAAGGTTAAGGACTTTCGAACTCATTAAATAATTGAGTGAATAAACGTTTAATTTTCACTATCCCATATTAAAAATGATGATCTAATGAAATCGCAAAAAAAATAATTATCGCTCTATTTTAACGAGTGCTATATCGTTTTTCGGCTCTAAATTCGAAAATTACAGACATTGGACAAAACGATACCTATAGCACTCGTTTAAGAAGAACGAGCGTTCAAAAAGTTAATTATTCTTTGCTATGTTTATTGAATAGTTTGAATAACCATTCGTATAATCAACCGCGCACGCAAACTTAAATCAAATGTTAATAGACTGAACCTGTCACCCCTCCTCCGACACCCACGGTACACTGGTACTTAGGCCTGAGCCTTCGTGGTCTGTCTCAGATAATAAAAAAAAAACTGTTTTGCTAAATGGCGAATGCGCCGGTTTAAATGGACTTTTCACCTTGCGTGGCCATCATTGGTCAGATTATTGATTCATGATTGATCAGATGCTGATAGATTGGCACCGTGACTATTATTCTGCAATTCTGCCTTGGTAAATTGTAGCTGCCCTAGTTCGAATTCGCTTTCGATTGCCTTTGAATACACTTTTTCTTTAACTGCTTCTCAGTGAAATAAGTCCAATGATTCAAGTCGGTGAACGGGCCGGCCACGGAATTGGACCGGAACGTCCGATCCATCTTCCGGGAAAACATGTTTCCAGAAAAAAAATTTCCAGAGAAATTTTTCCGGAAATTTTTTTTCTGGAAAAATTATTTTATCTGGAAAAATTTTTTTTCTGGAAATATTTTTTTTCCGGAAGATGGATCGGAAGTTCCGGTCCAATCCCGTGGCGGCTCGTTCACCTGACTTGAATCCATTGGACTTATTTTACTGGGAAGCATTAAAGAAAAAGTGTATTCATCTACAATTTACCAAGTATTATGCCATTTTGGAATCCTTACTAACTGCGCCAACCTTTGACAAAACATGCCAAACTTGCGTAATATATTTTTTTTCAATACAATCAGTTGAAACTAGGCAATTGTTTATTTTGAATTTTTTTTCTGAGAAGTTAGCCCTATTTTTATGAAACCTAGAGCACTGGTATCAAAATTTTGATTACAGTTTAGACAAGCATTATTCAGGGGTACACAGCAAAAAAAAAGTTGGAAAAAGTTGATATTTGTGGCAATAGGAGTGAAAAGACTGTCACAGGGTGGTGGAATTTTGCATGTTTTTTTAAATGTCTATTATTTTGAAATCATGCAACTTAGATTTTTTTTATATTTTTTGACAACCAGCATTTCTTGCCTTTTCACCCGTTCGGGGTTGACGTCGGGTTTTGGGACACCCTGTATTTGGTATCGATCTCAAGTCCCATATAAACTTTAGAGGTAATAGTCTTATTACTCTACCAATGAACTAGCACTAAAAAGTTCCTGCTCAGGCTTTTCCTAAGTTTTTTTATTCTTCGTTGAATTCGTGAAAAAAAATTATTCTGCATTTTTTCCTGTGGGGCGCCGTTTCATGTAAAAATGAAACATCTTAACACGTATTCGTAGTAGAATGTTAACGTTAAAATGTTTCATTTTTATCTACTGCCATTTCAACAATGATGTTAATGGTAATGGTGCTACGATGTTAACGCCTAAATACAATGCGCTTAACATTAACATTGATGTGAACAGTATCGTAGTATCTCTATTATTTAAGCTTTAACATCGCTGCATTAACATGACCATAACATGAACATCATTGTAAGTATCATGTAAGTTGAATTATTGAATCAATTGTTTTAAAAATACCATATAACATTTCTTAAAAGACAAAACCTCTAATAGTTGAAATAGTTCAATTCCTGGCTACGCCCTTGGTAATATATAAACATCCCAATATCTGCATGTAAGGGTAGTTGAGTATGTCATATCCGCATCTTTTACCCATCAAAAAACTGATGTTTTCGTACATATTGAACCTATCATTCTATACATCCCAAATCAATAAAAAATTCTGTGAAATATTAAAATATTTTTCATTTTCGCTATTTGCTATTAACCATCGTAATGAAATATGGAATGAAAATGCGCCTTTTGTTTGAATTCATTTATAATATAACTGCAATGTATGTAACTTCATAATTAAACAATTCCTCTATATATACATAATATAAATCAATCAAAAGTAAGATAATAACATATTATAAAACTAACTTAGAATTAGAAGACAAATTTTCCATCTGACCATGATACATCAAATCATGTATTAATTTTAAAGCAATACTGTTCTGTTCCTGTGTCATATCCCTCAGTCTTTTTGCCATTACCTTTCCAATTGTATCATACACATCATCAGTTTGTTTTATATCAATATCATCTCCTTCAACTGAGTGAGAAATATCTACTTGTTCATATGACTCTGTGTCAACATTATCTGCGGAAACATCATAATTGTCTTGATCGTTATCCCCACTATCACTTTCTTGTTTGAGATCCTAAAAATGTTTGAAAGACAAGTTATACAAAGTTTCATTATGTAATAAAATCATTACCGCTACATTATTGTAATCTGGTTCACTAGAAATATTGCCACTGCTAAGTTTCATTCTTTTGGACTGCCTCTGTGGGACATACAACTCATTAATAACAAATAAATTGCAGTACGGTTTGAAAAATTGATAATAACAATGAATGAAAATTCATGCGTTCAACAGTAACGCAGGCATAATATAAATAATGAAAGCGGAGAATAATATTAATCGATATAAAATCAACCATATTAAATAAACCCACACTTCGGAACTAATCCCGTCAACGAGCAAAGAACATGCATAGTGGTAATATCAAACAGAGCATCCATAGATAGCTATTTCGCCCTATTTGGGGCTCATCAGTATGGAGGAGCTCCGCTTGAAAGGCATTCTAGGCTCCCTTACTTGAGAAATGTCGCCCAGTTCTGAGAATAACAGAAACAAGACGCCATCTCTTGGGATCCTTACGAACACCTACCTCCAATGCATGAACGTTGAACGAAGTCGCGAGATGTTTATCCGTTTTTCATACGAACTGGTGGCAGTCCAACTTTGTGGATTTTTACCTTCAGTCGATGAAGTATATTATGCCTGCGTTACTGTTGAACGCATGATTTTCATTCATTATTATTATCACCACGTCTGGTTTACGACGAAGAAACGAGCGTTTCCACTTCATCGACTGAAGGTAAAAATCCACAAAGTTGGACTGCCACCAGTTCGTATGAAAAACGGATAAACATCTCGCGACTTCGTTCAACGTTCATGCATTGGAGGTAGGTGTTTGTAAGGATCCCAAGAGATGGCGTCTTGTTTCTGTTATTCTCAGAACTGGGCGACATTTCTTCAAGTAAGGGAGCCTAGAATGCCTTTCAAGCGGAGCTCCTCCATACTGATGAGCCCCAAATAGGGCGAAATAGCTATCTATGAAAATAACATAAGGAATTTTGAAGAAACAAACATACAATATTGGACCTAAAAAAATCTATATACACAAATATTTTTCACTCGATGTATTCTTGTTCATTTTGAAATTTTATAAAACTTTTGAAATCTATACATATTCATTATATTCACCAATTTCAATGTCTGCAATAAACAAGAATAAAAGGGTGGGATTAATCAATTTCAAGATTGGCGTTCTCCAATTCTCATATTGAATATAATGAATTGAATTATTTGTTCATCAACAAATTGATTGAAATCAATTAAATGACAGAGTGGCTCATTGAAGGTATTGTAATTAAAAGTACCTGGTTTTGTTCACCATCCTTTCTTTTCAGCATACTTTCCATTTTCACAATATGCTTTCTGAGAAAAAAAAGCATATTGAAACACCATAAGGAAGGTTGATAATTAGATACATCTTTGCCAGACTGTCTATGTTTCTCGATTTTCCTGAATTCGTACATGAATTGTCCTCTTAGTAGATGAATTTTTCGTCTTACATCATCTTCAAAGAATATTTTGCCTGTTTTAGACTTCAATTCCTCTGTAATTCTTTTGATAGCTTCGCACCTTTTGTGTTTACTTTTATAATTTGGATCATTCAAAGCATATAAACATGTATGTTTTTTGTAGAGGCTTATGGCTAGTGAAGAATATTCCCGGCCCCAAAAGGGTATTCTCTGAAAATATTTATATAAGTACCATAAAGTCTCAGAGGATGAATTTGATTTTTTTAATGACCAATTTTTAATCAGTCGAGGAATATACTATCAACCACCATAGTTCAGCTAATTTTTATTTAAGGTAATTAGAATGAGTGAAGTACCAAGACAACTCAAATCTTCAACATACTGAAAATGTCAGAAAAACATTAATACATACAACAACATTGTAGTCGTCTGAATTTGCCTCAATAGGAACTTCAGTATTGATCGAGTGCTCCTGCTCATCAACTGTCTCTCCAGCAGTAAAAAGCAAAAGGTCATAATACCATAGAGACGGTTTATATACATTTTTTGAATCGGGATTTTGCATTCGAGAGTTCAAAACCTTCTTTCTCTCTTTCCGGAAAGTTGAGCGCATTGAATCTATTCGAAGCCTAACGTAATCTTCATCTGCTTCTGGAATGTATTCTTTACATTTTTTCAAAAGAATTTCATAGGCCTCAGTCCGATCGTTTCTGTTTTTATAGTTTGGATGATCTTTGTTCCAAAGGCATTCTTGTTGTTTGTACAGATTTATGAATTCCCTTAGGAATTTCTGATGGCCATTTAAATTATGTAGATGATTATCCATTCTGATTTGTTTTCCATGGGGAAATACCTAAACATATCAGTTTCTGCAGAATAAGATTCAAATTTGATTTCAATGTTTTTACACTTGTTACTTAAACGTCAATATTTGAGGTTAGGGTGACAGTGACACTGACAGATGTCATGCAACTGCATAGCATAGAAAAATTAATTAATGCACAGAACCAGATATTCGCAGGCAGGAAAATGGCCTACCTTATGCATTGTTTAAGGACAACAAAACAATAATAACAATAAACAATGCCTTAGGAATACCCTTTTCTTTTATGTCCGAGGATTTTCATATTGTTCAATACAGCCATCAAATCGTGAGAACATTGCGAACAATTAATTGGCTGCGCTGCCCAAGGCGTAACTGTAACATTCGTCAAATGTTTGTAACAGCGATCCAAAAATATAACAGAAAAATAAAATGTAACACCAGTTATTTTTTTTTGAAAAAAATCTGGTTAAAATTATTCATATTACTATGAGTTCTTGAAAACAACAAATAGTTGCTACAGAAAGCGACCCTCACAATTCCCGGCAATTCTCAATGAACTTCACCACTTCTTTCTGGGGGCCACGTCCATTACTTGTTCAGGCTTTAGGAACCTGGAGCCAAGGTGCCGTAGCCGTTTCTGGTGAACGGCTTCACACTCACATAGCAGGTGTCTGGCTGTCTCGGTGGCTTCTTGACAGAAGCGACATGTACTATCGGGCGCCTTTCCAATGTTTTTTAAGTGATACCTCACAGTGCCCAGTAAGAGCGCCCGTCAGTTTCCTCAGTTCCAACTTGCTGAGTGAGAGGACTTTCTAGGTCCAGCTCGTCGAGTGAGAGAGAAGTGACTAAGCTTGCCTGTGACCAATGGTCGTACGCCAAGACATAAGCTTCCTCTTTTGTTCCCAGTCCTTAATAGCCATTACCTGATGGCTGGCTGGAAGCCGCAAAACGGTTCTGGTTCAGTGAAGGGGGTTGTCCCCCCTTCCCTGGCCAGTTGGTCTGCCGATTCATTGCCGTGAATCCCGGAGTGACCAGACACCCAGATGCTTCTGGGATAGTAACTTATACGGTAGGATGAATTTAGAGAAGTACTGTATACAGTCTAGGTTTTTATTCACAAGAGTCAAAATCTATTTCACGAAAATACTTACTCGGGCAGGTATTGAATGCTGTAAAGCTTGAAGAAAAATAGCTAAGTGCTAAAAGAGAGGCCCTTTCTGTCAGTCAGTATCCTTGTATTATAAACCTTTTACCCCCACGATCCAGAAAACTAGACTGAGAGGCAATGAAAAGTACAACACATCGCGTTTTTACGTGAAACGCTGCAGTTAATACTGAAATAATTGATAAAAGTTAAAAGAATATTATTTTTAAACCATATTTAATGAATGCACATTTACAATGATGCTAAATACATTTTCCAGAAATACAATGTTTGAATCCTGGCATTGGGCAATCAACTCATATGGCTCCATTAAATAGGTGACAGCAAGAGGGGTGCGCACATTGCACTGCATGTGGCAAAGGCTGTGTTGCATGCAGCCAAAGCTGGAGTGGCTGCAATGATCGCTCCAGGTACTGTCCCGAAGGTGAAGCCTGCAGCTGCGAAGCAGGCAGTGACTACAGCTGCACACCCTGCTTGACAGATTCCGTATGTTAAAACCATGATGTTCTGTAAAGAAATATTACCATTAGTATGGGCCAAATCTAATTATGACTAAATGCCAGAGGAAAGCTTGTTTAAGTATTACAGGCGCTCTGAGGTCTACCCCTACAGCAGCGATAGAATGTCTGCTAGGTCTCCCACCTTTGCACCTCGTTGTGAAGGAGGTAGCTGTAGTATGATATACAAGTGGTTTATGATATTTATAATTGGTAATGACAATATTGACTTTTATCAATTTTAAATATCATAAACCACTTGTATATCATACTACAGTAGCTATGAAGACAGCTCTCAGAATCTGGGAACAGAGATAATGGCGCGAAGGAGGACTCTTCACTGCTCACGCTCCCCTTCTCCAAAGAGGTGACCGCGCGGGCACTAAGTTCTACTTCGACGAACCCTACAGGGTGATTGTTCCTGACAGAGACCTATGGTCTTCATCTCGCTTATGCTTCGAAAACGGGATATATTGTATAAAGCAAAAATGATTCTCCCGATTTCCTCTACAGGAATATATATGTTTGTCCAGTTTATGATGAAACACCCTGTATATTCCCTACCTACCGTGTTAATTTTAGAAATCTAGTTCTAGCTCGAGCAGCCAGGGACGAATAAATTTGAATCTTACATTCTTTGTCACTAGCTCCGGCTCAAAATTCTAATTTTGAAAAACTAAGACGCGCTTTTTCTCTAGGAAACGAAGAAGTGATTTTAACCTTTTCAGATGGGGTCCATTAGACAGTATACATAATCTTCTATTTCAGATTGCCGGACAATATAAAGATTAGGAATTGAATAGAAAAAAATGTTTGAATATCTTCTTTATTTTCCACGTATCAGCGTGAAATCTGACAGCATAATAAACTTATCATTATATACGCCACTTAAACAGTTCAATTGTTTTTGAATGCGAAAACCTCCCAACTTGAATAATCAGGTACTTGACGAAAATCATTTTTGATATATTTTGCAATACTGAAAAATTCGTATGTGGATACGTAAAATGCAATATCATATTAATAGTAGGTAGGTATTTTATAAACTCAGGGGCTTAACGGGACTTTTAATCCCGAAGCGAAAGGTTCGCTGAAGGAATTAAAACACTTCAGTCCGAATAAAGTTTATAAATTATTTCAATATTCAACCTCTTGTCAACATGACAAATTGTAGTTTATTGAACATATCTGTAAATATAAACAACCAATAAAAACTAAATCTATTATTTGAGATAACTATGTGTTTAAAAAATTTTTATAAAAAAGATGTAAAAATATGGATTTTGCATCAAATTTGAATAAATTATATGCACTTTTCTACTTTTCATCTCTGATCATAAAAGAGGGATTGAGTATATCCTATATATTCCATAAAAACTATTATTCAGTCTAATAGTACGAGAGCTAGCAACGTCAAAAAACAAGAATTTCAGGAAGGCCAGTTTTTAGATATGCTATCTCTTTCACTCTCCCGCACGTCATACGGGCTATCTGGCTGGCAGTAGTGGTTGCGTTCATTAGTGCGCATCGTACCTGTACAGGTGAAATATCAATTTTTTCAAATAATTTCAGAAAGGTTTTTCTTCTTTCTATTATTTTTATTGAAATTTTTGTAACATAAATTATTATTATTGCCAGATATTTTTATTGTTGTTTAAACTGTGCCAGTCACTAATTTTGTATAAAAAATTTTTTTTTTCGAATTATTTCAGTATGGCTGAAATTTTAATATGATGATACTCAAATATCTAAAAACCCAAAACTAATTTGCCAGACAGTAATTCGATTGTTAAACCTTCAGCAGACCGATCTAAAAGTGATAAGTGATGTGGTATCATTTTGCTTGGTATAGAAAAAGTTGTCGAATAAATTACATAGAAAGGATTGAAAACTATTGAATTAATATGCGGATTAATATGGTATCAAAATAATAATTTATGTTTTTGTATAAAAATAAGATGAGGATCAATCTAAGTATGAAAAAAGAACAAAAATTGGATGGTTATATGGAAATTGAAGTAAGATTTTTCAATCCATAATTGTATCACAAAAAATTGAGGCATTTTGATAATCATTATCTTATTCACTGCTGTCATTTGAGGAGTGTGAAGTTTGTTGTTTGCCTTTTGCTTGCTTGAGATCTTTTCCACAAAAAAAACAAACTCGTTTGACATTTAAATTTGTTTCTATATTTACCCCACTATCAAGCTCTATAATTGCATTAGTCTCAATTTCTTGGATGATAACTTCTGTATCTGAATTTTTAGACGTATTATCTGGCAGGGTTTTGCCAACATCTACTGGAGTATTAGCCCGGTAGCGTAAAGGCAAAGGCCTGTACAGTTCAGAGCGCGAGGTCCGCGCGGCGCTCTCGATCACTCGTGGCTTTGTTTATGAATACGCTGCATGGCAGACGACAAATTCCAGTGTAATACAGAGCCAATAAATTATATATGTCTTTGTGTCGTGTTCATATTTATACGTGCTTAATTAGGTATTTTGCAACACACTGCATTTTCATATTATTTTACATAAATTTGGCATATGATCTGAATTAAAATTACTTTTTGTTTAATTGAGAATATTGTGGCGAAATACCCAATTGAACAGTATAGGTTTGTCTCGTGAATTTTAAAATCTATTCATTCCTACCTTCATCTTCCTGATGAATGGTAGATATTCGTACAATAAAAGTCATATATACATGGGTCATTATATATTTTAAATAACGAAATACAGAATTAAGTTCAATGTAACTTAGCATTTGGTAGGTTATGCGAAATGTTGCTTCCAAGGCTGTGCTTCCGTTTTAGTTTTTCAATTTTGGAAGGCCTGCCAGCTTGAATTCTCCCAGATTGAGGCAATGCTTTGTTTTTACGTCGCGAAATTGACGTTGGCTGCACTCGAATTTTTCTAGATTTTCTCCCGCATATTCGACTTTTAGCTTCCAAAAAGTTTAAAATTTGGGAAGGGGTTTTCAGGCTGTTCATTACTGCTGCTTAAACTTAATGATGGATAAGTAGCTTCTGGGCTTTGATTGTCTTCGAGCGTACTTGTTATGCGCTCAAATTCACTGCGCATTCTTTTAATTTCTTCTTTAAATCGGCTTTCACATTCTTCGGCGTTCATTTGTAAATCCATTGATGTTGCTAAGTCTACTTCAGCAGGAACAGAATTAGTTGATTGAACTGAGTTTTCAAAGTTTTCAAGATCAGTTGTGTTTGAATCCATATTTTTATAAAATTCCTCTGGTGCTGAATGCCCAACAGCTAATTTGGCTAATTGTATTCTGTCATGAACGCTTAGAACTGGAGACGTTTTAAATAATATACCAAATTTTTGTTCTATTGCGCATAGGTGCTTACAGAATTTGCCACCTGTGCCTGATGGACAATCACAAAAAGCAATTTTAGCATTCACTGTATAAAATAAATTGGAATCTTTTTCAGATGCAACATGGAAAATTGTATTGTCCCTTTGATAAATAATGTTAATATCTTTTGCTCTAAAACACATATTTCTATAATCAATTTGGGGTTTAGATCTTCTTGAATTTGCAAATTCCAACAATTTTCGCTTATAGTAGTTTTCGAACACATTGATGATAAAATCAACCAATGCACAAGAGTTAAAAACCTTGCACCTTTGCAAAACTATATCTTTAAAAATCCTAATTGAAGCTTCAGTGTAATTATTAGTATTGTTACCTCTTGTTATTATATTATTTCTGTACGAAATACACCATTCTTTTCTGCGGACCCACAATTTCTCCAGATGATCATATAATGCTTTGTTACTTTGCACTATATTATTACTCATCAAGAAATCATAATTCTCTTCTGAATCTTGTAATGTTGGAGCGTAAAGTATGTTCCTAAACATTTCCATCACTGTTCTTCTGTCCTCCTTTTTCACGTTATGGTCAGTTTGCCAGAGCCATCTCCATAAAGCTTGACAAAGATGGAATGTACATAGAAGTAATATGGAGTTCGGAAATACAGCTGATAACGCATTGCGCTCGGATGCACTGTCATCAGTCATAACACTTTTGGATCGAACTTTCTATTTTCTACTTCGATTGCTTCAGTGGCAGACGCAAAAGCTAAAGTATAATTCGCTTCAGTTTGGGATGTGTGAAGAATGCATGCGATAGGAACAGCCCCTGTTTTGTTTGAAGTGAATAGAAATGTGACACAAGTATTTGTCTGATCGCAAGATCCGCTGGAGTCCACGAAAACCATTTCAGTGCATAAATTTTGAAGAAATGCGCGTCGCATTATTGGAGTAATAACAACTGCGATAAAAGGATTTTCTTTGATGACTAGTGTACCGCCGGATTTCTGCAACAAGGACTGTCTGTTCTTGAGAACTTCTATCATACTTTTTTCTTCTCGACTACCGTACTGAGAGAAACGCCACTTATCATACAAGTACTTTATCTGCCTCTCAGTAGGATTTTCTCTAGCATTAGCAAGAAGATATGCTGTACTTACATTCTGTATTTCCTTCGTTTCTTCAGAACCAGATTCAATTATTTTCATTTCATGATAAAATCTAGCAGCTGACGGAGTCATTCCCGAAATAAAGTATGACTCAAAAATGTCTTGTACTGTCTTGTTCACACGCAAGTATCGAAAAGCTTGTGCCACATTTATCCTATGGGAATGTTGAAAATTTATTTTTATCACTACGTTAATTCCGTCTTTTAACAGCACATCATTTTTTATTGTGTTTCTATAATTTTTTTGAATTTAATGTCTATTTGTGCTTTGCAATTTTTGTTCCTAACTTCACACGACTGCCGTTTTCGTTCAGCTACTTTATTCAATGATGAGTGTTGACACACGTATAGCTTTCGGAATTCATAGCGAGTTGCATTAGGATAACGTCTTAACGTTATCCAGTTTGTATTGGTCGAGTATGAAAAATCTTTTACCCAATTGTCACATTTTTCATCCACTGTGCCCACTCCTGAAAGCTTACACTGCACTAAAATACTGAACTTTTCGTTGTTGTCCACAGCTGTTATATTGAGAATGTTTACATTTTGGCACAAACGCCCGAACAATCTTTTTAAGGTTGATTCATCCATGATGCACGCGATAGAATCAAGAGAAAATAGAAATTATAACCTATAACAACGTGAACGTGTAATATGCAACTAGTAACTGGTCAATATTACGATTCCAAGTGAGGCGGACGAGGAATTTTGACAGTTGCTCTGTATCGTACTGCGATTTGTCACACGCGCCGCAGCATATTCATAAACAAAACCACGAGTGATACAGAGCGTCGCGCGAACCTCGCGCTCTGTACTATACAGGCTTTTGCCTTTACGCAGCCCGGTAGCCAGTGAAAGTTTTTGGTGACCAATTTTAACTCTGGCAATAATTTGTATATAGCTCAATTTGTATTTGTCTTATAGCATAGTGACCGTCAGCTGGCGCACCAGTGTGGGTTTGCGAACGGGAACAACGAAAACACGAAAAAATATTGAGTTTCAGTCATTTTAACCCTGCTGAAATTTACAGAGATGGTAGTTTGTATAATTATTCGAATAAAAAAACTCTTCCGCTTCATGTACGTTGGTGGAAAACCCGTCCGCTGACATGGAAACTTGTAAAAAAATTTGAGTTTCAGTCATTTTGACCCTTCTGAAATTTACAGATATTTGATATCGGAGTTGAGCTAGATGTGCTGGGAAGATCTACTGTTGACAAGAAATTAATTTCCGATAAATTTCGATATTTTGCCATTAAAACTGTAAAACTGCTGTAACATTTTCTGTGATATCCATAGTTGTCATTAACTTGCTCTGGTAACTGTGTACTATCATATTTAAGTTTAAAATTTATACGTATTTGTAAAACTTTTTTACACTTTTTTAATTTATCTTCTACAAAATTTATTATTTTTTCATTTCTGTCTTTACAAAATACATTTTAATTTATCACTCGACATTGTAAGACATTTTTGTTAAAAACAACATTGAAAACAATGGCAACGAATAAACCAATGTGACTGAACTGACGCCATCGTGAATACAAACAGCTGCTGTCGTTTATCTCGCTTGCGTAACTAACACGAGATTGTCTATAATATACTCTTCGAACATGCCCAATCACTTATCACTTTTAGATCGGTCTGGCTGAAGGTTTAACAATCGAATAACTGTCTGGCAAATTAGTTTTGGGTTTTCAGATATTTAAGCAACATCATATTAAAATTTCAGCCATACTGAAATAATTCGAAAAAAATTGTTTTTTATTCAAAATTAGTGTCTGGCACAGTTTAAAAAACAACAATAAAACTATTTGGTAATAATAAATTTATGTTGCAAAAATTCTAATAAAAATAATAAAAAGAAAAAAACCTTTCTGAAATTATTTGAAAAATTTATATTTTACCTGTACATTTACGATGCGCACTAATGAACGCAACCACTACCGCCAGCCAGATAGCACGTATGACGTCCGGGAGAGTGAGAGAGATAGCATATCTAAAAACTGGCCTTCCTGAAATTCTCCCTCAAAAACGTTGCTAGCTCTTAGACTATAACATTCACTGAGGTGTTGCAAGTAGAATAATGATAACGTTTTGCAGATTTCTTTCATATGGATATATGATGGATAAAAATATACGTAGGTATTTTCTATACTTATACGGTGTGTTTGGTCATGACAAAGCGATAATTTGAGGTCATCAAATATACCTAATATTATATCGACAAAAACACCCAAACTAGGAAGGTTACCCCCTTAGTTTTGGAGTAGCCCCCATTTGAAATTTACTTTTTTATTTTCGTTGACCCTTCCAAATAATATCGATTTCTTTGAATATAAAGGTCCTACAGATGTTAGAAAAATGTTTTTTGAAAGATGATACTACCACCTTTCATTGAAGTATAACAATATAAAAACATTCAACTTGAAAACGCCATAAAAAATCTTTAAAAAAGTTTCAGTAAAAATATGTAATGATTTTCTTAGTAAATTCGCAATAGTACAAAAAATAGCATATTGAAGTATATTTTTTTTCAATGATTTAACACGCGAGAATATTAGCTACAAAAGAACTTTTAAATCATTTCTGTAAGTTACATAATTTGAGAGTAATTGCTGTTCGAACATGACCACTATGCGAGCAAAAGACACAAGATAGGTCGTCATGAAGGCCACTGCCTGTCTACAGAGCAGAAGCGGCCATTTTGAGCAATTTTTATAGTTAATTTGTTTATTTCATCATTGAAAATTATCGAAAGTACAGTAGTGAGGTTTATTTTTATTTTATCAATTTTCATGTGGGTCATGTTCGAACAGCAATTGCTTCCCAAATATGTAACTCACAGAAATTATGTTGGTATCGTTTTGTAGCTAATATCCTTGCGTGTTGGCTCATTGAGAAAAATTATACTTCAATGTGCTAGTTCTTGAACTATTACTGAGAAAATTAGTACATTTTTTTACTAAAATTTTTTTAAAGTAATTTTTTATAACATTTTTAAGTTATATGTTTTCATATTGTTCCACTTTAATGAAAGGCGGTAGTATCATCTTTCAAAAAACATTTTTTTCATATCTGTAGGACCTATATGTCAAAAGATATCGATATTATTAGGAAGGGTAAACAAAAATAAAAAAGTTAATTTAAAAAGGGAGCTTCTCCAAAACTGAGAGGGTAAACTCCCCAATATTGTCGATAAAATTAGTTATATTTGATGCCCTTAAATTATCGCTAAGTCATGACCAAACACACTGTATAATATGAATGCAGTAACATGATACAGTGACCATACTGAGAATACAGTCACTGTAGATTGAAGCATAAATGAGCCCTTAAAGTCTTATCATATGAATATTTTTTCAGTTATAGTTATATTTGTTGTCTATAGTCCAAACTTTGAAACTTTCCTCAAATTTGAGTATTGAGTATGATCCATTTATACTAGAAATATATAAGTTTGAAAAGTATTTCTGAATATGATCTTTATTGCCAACTTGAGAATATTGATTAAATAAATAAATATAAGACTACAATGAATAATATCCTTGAGTTTCAAAATATTTAAACTCAATGATAATTGAGTTTCAAAATATTAAAATTCAATGGTATACCGTCAATAAAATAGAAATATGTATCGTGAGATTACTAACGCATCAAGTAAATCCAATAGAAGTACTAATTTAAAATAGGTATTCAAATCGCTTACCGGTTTTAACACAATCACAAATAATATTTAGATGGAAGGTTTAGACTGTTTTGGTAAACTATGAAACGGAACGTGGAATTGGGAAGTTTATATAGGTATCTTGCATACGATTTTCAACGTTGCCGTATTGACCGTGAAACATGAAATATCCAGAAATCCAGAAAATTATCGACCTTCGTCGAAATATGGAATTTTCCAAGTACCTACCTTATGGCTAATGTTGAATGACCAAACTAGAATAATTTTCATTTGCAGTAACGAATTCACAAATCTGAAGTATCATGCTGTGAAGTAAAAAAAGATATATACAGGGAATTTCTAATTTAAAATTTGGTCGAGTTTTCTCATCATAGTATTTACTCTTCATATGGCATTCAACTGAAATTTGGTATAAATTATGCGATTTATACTTTACACCATATGACATATCGATTTCGATAGATAAGTAATTCACAGAGTAAAAGTTTTTTTATTGGTTTGATTACCTACAGAATTTTTTTGGTGAGAGTCTCTGTTAATTGGAAAAAATGTAAAAATAAGCTTCCTTGTTATACTCGATTCTGTTGTTTTTATAAGCGCTGTAGTAGGTGAAAATTTTCCGCAATTGCTGCAGTTGAGTAGTTCCTTGTGGTTATTTGTTATGATAATTCTTCGAGTTTTAGGTTTCTTAATTGTTGTAATAGATTCTCTTAATGATTATTCGAGTTTATCGAGTCTTTTTCAATCATTGATACTAGTGGGGAAAATAAACATAAAAACTAATAATTAATTAATTCATCAAGGCTTATACTTACCGAATTTTTGAACGATTGGGGTGATTCTGGGAATTTCAAAACAATCGTTCGAAATTTTTTGCTCAAAATTGGAAACTGATGGGACCATAAAGGTTGATATAACAACAGTGGCTCTTTAAAAAAAGTTTTGGAGGAAACTGTGTTTTAGAAAAATTATCACCATGTCGATTTACTATCGCAAGTGTAATATTTGTGCCAAATATCAGTTGAATGTCTGATGAAGTGTAGAAACTATGGGAAAAAGTTTAAACTGTATTTAAAAAAAAACGTTCAATTAATCGAGTGATTCACCCTTCAAGTTTGTATAAGTACCTCCAATTCAGAAACACTCTGTTCTATTACCATTATGTTGTTTGATTTCTTTCCAAAATCTACTATAGTCTGTTCAAATGTAAGAAGGAGCAATAGCAACAAGTTTGGCGCAGCAGTAGGAGGGCCTTCGGATAGGTACTTTAAGACCAGAGTCAAATCGAGGAGATTTCATACAATTGTTCAGTTTTAACTGAATATTATTATACGAATGCAATTCTTACATCACATTTAAGTGAAATATATACACGCTCTCATTCATTCTTTATCGAATTTATTCCATTTGGAGGTTCCATACTGCATACACTTTGTCAAAAGATTTTCTCTATCCAGTACCATCCACAGTCCGTTCCGAGTACGATCCTGGCAGTCTTTTAGGGCGGTCGAAGGAAGCGTTTTTATGACAGTTTGACCAATACGAGCTTTATTGTTTTTGGCAGGATACAAGTACACAAAATTAGAGAAACTCATTACCAGAACTAGTATGGATTCGAATAAGTGTTGACTAATGATGATGATTGGGCCTTTCTTCACACCCGGTAGATTAAATGAAGAGTCATTTCGCCACTTTTCCTGGATGGAAGTTCACCAAGTACCTGTTCCAATCCATACATCGAGAAAATTGGTCCTGGTAATCTTATGCGGATTATCCTCTGTTCAAAAATTTTAAAATGAAGAAACTAAGCTGCCTCCATCTGGGTCTAGACAATTTTGGAAGTAATCAAAGAATTTTGTAACTCTCTTAGATGTATTCGTATTTCGATTTTCATCTCAGAGAGTATTCGTCGCAGGTAAATAACTGAAGATACTCAAGAATTAGATGGAGATTATGAAAATAATTTCAACTTCCGAAAAAAGTTTGACGTGCCATTTTTTCCTCCAAATTCATTCGGACGGAAGTCTTAAATATGAATTTTGAATTGAAAAGAGTCTGTTAAACTAACTAATTTTTTTCAATAACCCGTATCTTAGAAAAAATATATCAGAGACCCATAGCCAATAAAAACTTTATATCATAAATTCATCTGAGTATATTGGGATCGCAAAATTACAGAACCTTATTCTGAAACACCCTCTATATACCTAGGAAAAGATTGTCACGAACGTTAGTAGTTATTTCACTCAGAATTTGAAAAAAACAAGAAAAGCCCTGAGCAGGAGCTTTTGAGCTATTATTCTTTGGTGGGGCTATTACCTCAAATTTTTATATGTGACTTCGAATCGAATCGTGCTAACGGCCGGCCCCACGGACAGAATTGAATTTGACCACGGATTCGTCAACAGGGAGTCGAACCCTATCGTTTGAGACTATTTTTGGCTAAAAATTCGAAAATTACAGACATTTGGGCAAAACAATATAGCACTCTTTTAAGAATAACGAGCGCTCAAAAAGCAATATCTAACAGACTTCTCGAGGAAATTTATAGACAGCTAACTGATCGAATATCTCTCTAACCATTTCACCATTCTGCTGATCAATCTCCCTTGTTTGAGGATCTAAAGTTATGATTCTCTTTATTAAAATTTTTTTCACTGAAAAGTTTTCCGTTATCAGTTGATATTTGAAGAATAGTCGTAATAGGATTGTTGCAAAGCAAGCACCGAGGTTATCAATTCAAATATTTCTTAATAACTTATACATATTGAAAACATTCTCGTTCTATCAAATTTCGCATATAGAGATATGGCAACGTAGGAACGTAAAGCTATTTCAGAATAAGTATGAAGCGATATAAAGCGGGGGACCCCCGGATAATGCTCAACGGGCGTTTTATTTTATTTCTGGCAACTGGCATTGATTACTGCGCAGTTTGAATTACGCTTATGTTACATTTTTGATGTAGTTGTTACGTTGTTATACGTGAATTTGGTATTTGTGGCGAAACGAATAAGATCCTCAGAAATTGAAATTGTAATCTTATCGGTCTCGTCGAGGTATTACATCCAGTAGGGAACAACATCTCAGATCAATAACTTTATAATTGATCTGAGAGATCTACTCATAAATATATTGGCCAATATGCGTTACCAATATATTATATTATGGAATTGCATGAAGTTATGTTCAGTAAAAAATTCAAAGGTCGTTCCTAGGAACATAAAATATAATATTATTTAGAATTATTTTACTTATACAAGTACTAGCGACCCGCCCCGACTTCGCACGGTAATATCTTCTTAAATCATACGGTGTAAAGGGATCTATATTGAATGAACAATGTATTCAAGGTATTTAATTGGTTAAGGATTAATGCTGTATTGGTTAAAATCGCTTCGAAAATTAGCCATTATTTGTCGTAAAAAGTAAATGACAAAAAAAAGTTATTGTGGGTTATCCATAAGAGATAGAAATATACCATCACGAACTTTTCTGTAGACCTTTTCAATGTGTACAATCACTGGCGTACCCAGGGGGGGGTTATTGGGGATACAACCCCCCCCATTGGTCAAAAAGAAAAAAATCAAAGTAAATTTATTATTTTTTACTTTCATAAATTATAATTACCAGTAAACTAGCAAGGTAACCCCCCCCATGAGTCGGCTCTAGTTACGCTAATGTGTACAATACTTAGTACATTATTTTGATAAAACTCGTAGGGTTCAGCCTGCGTTTGCAATGTAAGCGGAAAAAATGAAATTATTTACGACATCACATTAGAAACCTCAAATATAACAGTACTTCTCCACTATTTAATGGATGTTATTATACATAAAACCTTCCCCTTGAATCACTCTATCTATTAAAAAACGCATCAAAATCCGTTGCGTAGTTTTTAAGATTTAAGCATACAAAGGGACATAGGGACAGAGAAAGCGACTTTGTTTTATAGTGATAATGTTAAACTTTCTCAATAATGAAACCAAACATTTCAATTTCATGTACTCACCAATTCGATATTGGTATCGAGTTTTCGACCATTAAAAATCTTAAAAAGTTCAGGAATCAAGGTTTTTGCGCATTTGCTCATATTGATGAAACAATCATTCAAAAATTCAAAGAAATAATGGTTTCATTATGAATTCAGTCATGAATGTTGTTAGTCTTTTTATTTCACTCAGAAATAATTCCTAACAGGCCTTCTCGAGGTCATTTGTAAACGGAGAATTTTACGATTCAAATATTTCTCGAATCAGTGCAACATTGTGCTGACTAAACTCTCTTGTTTCAGAATCAAAAGTTATATTATTCTCTTTATTTTAAATTTTTTCATCGAAAATCGTTCCGTAATCAGTTGATATTTGGATAATAATCGTTGTAAGTTTGCTTAACGTTGAAGGAAGCAAAACCTAGGTTATCAATTCGAATATTTCTAATTTACAGTAGGTACTTATATTCAAAACATTCTCAATATTCTCATTCTATTCAGTCGCGAGTCGCCTAAATAACCAATGTCCAGATATGGCAACGTAGGAACATAAAGCTATTTCAGAATAAGTATAATGCCAGATAAAGCGGGGAACCCCCGGATACCTATTGATCAACGAGCGTTTTATTTTATTTTTGGCATTGAATACTGCGCAGTTTGAAATACACGATTAACCTATTTTATGTTCTGTGGTGCTTATGTTACATTCTGACGAATTGTTACGGTGTTACGTACGTTATTTTAGTATTTGCGGCTAAACGAATAAGATCCTCGAAAATTGAAGTTGTTATCTTATCAGGTTTCATTGCAATGAATGTCGACATATTACATGAACGAAGAATGAACATAAATAGGGGAATAACTCCTAGATATTGGCCAATAAGAGTTATACCTATTAATCATTGAGTATACTATGTTCAAACTCAATGATTATATTTTATTTTGGAGTAGTAGCAGTGATTATTTTATTTTTGTAATGTTAACATTTTTCGATAATGACCCATAAATTCAATTCCATGAAGGAACATAAAGTTGAATCAATAAATGAATAGGAAATAAAATGGCACCAATAATAGTTCTCAGAACAGCAATTCTTTGAAGCCTGTAATAGCATTCGATATTTTGGTTAAAGTCAATCGACAGTTTCAATTAATCGGACTCTTATAAAAATTGCCATATTCGCCGATTTATAATTATCTTTTTTGTCAATTTAATTCAATACAAAATTATAGTCATATAATATTATTGCGCATTTTCAAAAATATTACAATCTGACCACGTCAAAGAAAAGCATGTCGGCTACGCCAGACCCTGCCTATACAGGGTGTTTCATCATAAACTGGACAAACATATATATTCGTGTGAAGGACACCGGTAGAAAAATTTTTGCTTATACAATATATCCCGTTTCCGAAGCATAAGCGAGATACAGGGTGTTAAACGAAATTTTTGAGCAATATTCTTATGAGTGTGGTCAGTTATTATGTACCCTACATTGCATGATTTTTTAATTTCGAATAAAAATATATTTATAGGATGAAAACTAACAACAGACTTAAGGAAAAAATAATGTTTGATTCAAATATGCATCACTATGCGGTAGTACTATAGATCTTATATACGGTGCGGCAGCATAACTTCCTTTTTTTAAAACTTAATATAACCTCAGAGTAAGAAAAACAGAGTAAGAAATAAACAGAGTAAGAAATAAACATTATTTCTTACTCTGAGAATATAACGCATTGTATGAATCAGAAAATTTTTATTCGTTATTTATAATATAGGCACATACATAAAGTTTTGTTTTACCCCCAGTTTTGAAGATGAAATCAGGTAGGTGACGTCCCCCATTCTCCATACACTGAGTAAACCGATTTTTGGCGTTTGTCATGACTCCAGCCAGTATAGCAGGCGTTATGTTGGCAATTTCTTCCTCGATGTTGTTCTTCAAATCTTGTAGGGTTCTTGGACGGTTCACCAGGGACCAATTATTTACGGATGAGTCTAGATGGACGTATTCTTGCTTGGAGGGAAAGAGGTCGAAGGTATGCAGAACAGTTTATGGTACCCACAACAGCTTTTGGCGGAGGTTCTATATGTGTATGGGGAGGTATTTGTTTGAACCAACGCACAGAGTTGGTTGTTCTGCAGAACACCACCATGACCAGCCAGAGATATCACGATATGATTATTGAACCCATAATTGTTTCGTTTGCGGCTGCCGTGGGCGAGAATTTCATTTTTATTGACGATAAAGGATAAGGGAGGAGATATGTCGGGCGATTGTGGCGTGAACTTTGTTCTTGAATTTTTGAGACTTTTTTCTTTTTCTTTCTTTTTCGTTTTCGAGCTTCGCCTCAGTTTGAATTTAAGTTAAAATTTGATATTAACATGTTGTCTACTATTATGAAATGCTTTTCGTTGTCAATATGCTTGTACTGGAATTTGTAAATCTTGTCCACTTCTTTGTGTTGCACACAGTTATTCTTGTTATTTGATTTGTTACCTATTGTATTAAAGGGTGTATCCCGTTTATTTCTTTAAATAAATAAATAAATAATGCCCGTCCACACCGTAGTCGTCTGGTTCATAGAGAAAAGAATTCTATTTCTATTTGTTCTATGGTCTGGTTAATGAAGCGCTAGAAACTCATGCTATTGATAGGATGGACTGGCCAGCTCGCTTTCCAGACATGAATTGCATCGAACATGTCTGGTCTGAGATGTCTAGACAATTGTCAACCTTAGAACAACCGATCAATAACCTGGAGGACCTTTCTAACGCTTTACGGGATATTTAGACGAATTTGCCCCAAAATTTTATAAATCGTTTGATCGAAAGTATGCCTCGTAGGGTAGAATGCTTGAGACGAGCTCGTGGGGGACCAACTAGGTACCAGCTTAACCGAAACTTCAGCCTTCTTGTGGTTTAATCATAAAATTTTTATGTTATTCAAACACAGAATTTTGAGTGTTCCTAATAAAATCTTTTTTTCCCTCCAACTTTCCATTTTTTCATTCTTTTCTCAAGTGAACCATATTATCAACTGAAAATACTCTGATATCTGACTAAATAATAATCTTGGAGCGAATATTTCAGAAATAAATTTAGAACAAGTAAGTGATCCCTATCAATTGTTGAGCAGTGTATATGTCTTAAAATCGAAGTCTCTATCATCAATGAAATCTGAAATTCTTGTTATACATTGCATATCTCCAGCCCAAAAAAACGTTTTCTCAAATCTTTCACAATAGCGGATAATTCTGGTCTATCAACTAAATTCATATTTTCACCTGGGTCAATGGTATGATCATACAATTCTGTTCCAAAAATTTTCGACCAGTTTGGTTTGAACGTTGAGATATTGAATTCAACCCATTGTGTGAGTTTATGACTTTTTGTACGAATAGAATAACCCATGATTTTAATATCTTTCATTTTGGTTCATCGCTATTTGGGTATAATGTGGGGAAATCGCCTGGTCTTGGAAACTGGAAAAATACAGCTTGTTTCCCATTCACTGGCATCTGTGAAAAATAGAATCAAACATCCTGGGGATAACGAAATACACTGCGCAAAAAAATTAACGCACATTCTGAAAATCTCAATTTTAATGAAAGTTAACTCTACATTGACTTCATAACTTATTTTTTTGTTCTCTCGGGAAGGTTTTGAACGAAACAAGACACATTAAATGGAAGAAAAATTCAGTATTTCACCGAATCTTATGTGAAAGAAGAGAAATAAACAATTTTCAAAATACTGGAATGCTGATAAGTGATTTAATACTTGGTATTTCCACCCCTCGCGTTAATTACAGCTCGGCAACGACGGTTAATACTCAAAATGAGTGATCTTAAAATGTTCTGATCTAATCCTTTCCAGATTTCTCTGAGTTGGACTCCTAAGTAATTTAGAGTAGCTGGATGATTTTCTGAACTTCTCCGTTTTCTATTGAGGTTGTCCCAAACCTGCTCAATCGGACTGAGATCTGGACTTCTTGCTGGCCGTTCCATTCGAGAGACTTCAACCTCTTCAAGGTACTCCTGAACGATGCGCGCACGATGGGGTCTGGCATTATCGTCCATAAAAATGAAATTTTCACCAATGTATGGGGCAAATGGCACTACATGCTCTTCAAGGATGTTCCTTATATACCTATCAGCATTCATAGCTCCATTATCAACAACCACTAGGTCTGTGGGAGCAGTCAAAGATATTCCACCCCATACCATAATCGATCCTCCCCCGAAACCAGTAGTATTCAGGAAATTGCACTGAGCATATCTTTCATGTGGACGTCTGCCTACAAGGAAACGTCGACCACAATGGTCGAGGCAGAATCTAGACTCATCTGTGAAGAGAACTCTCTCCCAATCAGCCTCTTCCCAATGGATATGCTCTCTCGTAAAATCCAAACGCGCCCTTCGATGGGCTGGGGTAAGAGCTAGGCGTCTTGCCGCGACACGAGGCCTTAAATCATATTCTCTGAGGCGATTTCTTATTGTTGTTGTGCTAATTTGCACTCCATGAGTTTGCTCAAGCTGATTTTGAAGGAGGCGAGCGGTTGTAAACCGTTGTCTCAACGAAGAAACTCTCAAGTAATGTTCTTGAATGGCAGTTGTTACCTGTGGTCTACCCTGTCCTGGTCTTCGGACATTCATACCTGTCTCCCTGAATCGCGGCAACATTCTGGACACGCTTGTATGGGAAACTCCAAACCTTTCTGCAATTCTTGTGTATGTCCACCCTTCTTCTCGCAAAACTTCCGCTTGGGCACATTCCTCTTGGGTCAAATTGAGTGTTTCGCGTTGCATAGCGATCGAGTGTAGAAAATCAAACGAAAGAAAAACTATTGATCACTAGAATTGATCGAGAACAACTGATTTCAGAATGGAGCCAATACATTCAAAATCTGATAATCTCATCTTTTTTTGTTCCGGCTGGGAAAAAACATCTGTATTGAAGAAAAACGTTGAAAGTGGATAACATATGCATGCATAATTCTGATAAAAATAATTATCATTGAGAACACCTTCAGTTGTTGTAGAATTAATTTGAGATTAGGTACCTTAATTAGCCTATTCGTTTTGAGATATTTCGTGCTCCTGAGTAACTCAAAAGCTCGAAATACGGTTTGCCATTGGCTGCGCACAAGCACTGGAACAGCTCAGGAGCACGAAATATCTCAAAACGAATACTGTAAATGTGCGTTAATTTTTTTGCGCAGTGTACGTAATTAATACCTTTTGAGCAGTTTTCATCATCAAAGGAACTAAACTCATTCCTTCTGTGCATAACTTCTCCTTGGCACTTCTCCTACTACAAGTTGATAAAGTGGAACTTACTTTAGAGAGGTCCACTAAGGTGGGAAACAAATCTACCAACTCTACCATCTCCTCAACAGTAACTCTTGTTGAACTCAAGCTGGGTGCATGAATTATTAGAGGTACTCTTGTAGCTACGTCAAAGTTACTGTACTTGGAAAATTCCCCATGCTCTCCAATGGAAACACCTCAAAGAAAGAGAAAAAGAGTCCATTTTTATTATAACTCTGTATATAAAATAGCGTTTTCCATTGAGAGAACTGGCGCGCACTGAGTGCATATTTTGTGTTCCAATGATCTAATCAACATACTGGAAATGCCCAAATCCGGTATAGTCCGTGCAACACTAGTGTAAAACTGGTGCACCCAATGGAAAACTTCATAAGTTTCAGTCATTGAATTCTATTTTACATGTTGTCGCACTATGGAGCGAGACATTTTTTCATCCAGGCCTCAAACTAAACCGGAAAATTTAGGATGGACAATAAAGAAAAACTTAAAAATATCATTGAGTATTGTGAAAAAGCATTAAAGTTGTTCTTGGTTTCTTTTCTCGACCTTTTAAATATAATGTAATTCTGCGCAGTTGAATAGTCCAATTTTATTATTTCGTTAGGCCGCTTTGTCGATCAAAGAAGTTTTCAGAAGAATCAGTAGACCACAACACAATAGACAGCTGTTCTTATAAGTAATGGTGGAATCACTTGTACCTAAAAAAACTGCTAGATCTGACTGGCGACAATATCAGCAATAAGCCAACTGAGATATAGCCATATTTTGAAGGCGATTCGGTAAACTTCTTTTTATCGCCGCTACATTTCAAATGGCGCTCAAATTGTTTTTAGGTTATATCAAAGACAACAGCGCACCCTAACGGCTGGAAAATGAAGTTTTCAGAGTCTCAAATTTTGTCGCCATAATGTCTGAAAGAAAATTGAAATTGTGAATCCGCCGTTACTTCTGAACATCTCAGTCACAACACCGCAAAAAGAGGATAACCAACGGATGAAAGCCTACAGAAACCCGAAAGGATACCGATGAAGCCTGGTTCTCAGAGCTTCGACGTGAAGCCAGCGACAGTTATTCCACCAATCAGAGAATATCAACAAAACTTCCCCTGACCCCCTCTTTTTGGTTTCTGGTTGTCAAAATCTGTCGCGATACGCCTCTTCTGTAGTTGAAATAAATCATATTTCATTTTTTGAGATTCTGCATTTATATATTTGGTACCAATCTCAAGTCCCATAGAAAATTTTGAGGTAATAGTCCTATTGCTCCACCAATGAACGAGCTCTCAAAAGCTCCTGCTCAGAGCTTTTCTTTAATTCATCATAATTTCATAAAGAATTGCCAATCTTCTTTTATCTTACCATGATCAGATGTGAGCACAATTATGGTATTATTTCCTTTTATTTCTTTCAGAATTTGACCAATCAAATCATCAATATATGAAATAGCGCTATTATAATGTTGAATGATTCGTCTTGTATAAAAATCAGGCATATTTCCAAATGGTATAGATACATTTAATTTCTTCACATCAGCCCTTTTTCTTATATCTATCCATGGGTTCCAAGCTACATTCGGTAGGGAGTATGGACGCCAACGGTTTTTTGGTAGATTAACCTTGGATAATGGATGAAAATCTGAAACAAAAACATCTGACTGTGCAAATATGAATTTGTTATTATTTACAGTAGCTCACTAGTAAGAGTAAATTAGTTATTGTTATTTAATATTTCCAAATATTAATAAAAAGGATATTTACATCCAATTCCTTCATTCAGGACAACAAAATAGGTCATATTTGAGAGTGAAAGCAATAACTCGTCTTAACATTAATGCTTTTCTCGCTGATTTAATGTTGAAAGTCATTCCAAGAGCAGTTGTTCTGGTCATACTGCCGCTTTGTCAATCGTTCTGATTTAGAACCATTCTTTCGAATGGAATTCGAACTAAAGGTTCAAGGAAGAGTTTGAGGGAGCATTGAACAATTCATGCTAATAATTTGAGGAGGCAGTTTGAACACTTCTTCCTCTGAGGGATACATTTTGAACTAAATAGAGTAAAATTTAGAACAAATGTTTTTATGGAAGATGTGGAGATCATATTGCAACACCCAGCATATGGTTTCGAGAATGACAACACTTCTAGAAAATTAACTATTTAGCTGTGTTACCATTGATAGCTCATTTGTCAGCACCAACTATATTACTGTTGAGAGGATATACTGTTTGTTACATAATTACTAACAGAAACAACAATAATTGCTAGATGCAATTACATAAAGAACTCACCGAGATATTTCTCAGGAAACTTAAGAGGTATATGTGGTTTATGAAAACCAACAGCTAAAAAATATGGTAGACCTTCAGTAATATTTTGGTTGAACTTCAAGAACTCCAGAGCGGAACTGAGCGATTCCAAATCTGGAAGTGTACCACCTGGCTGATCTGAAACTATAACTGGGCACACCAAGTTATTTGATAAAGTTCTATCAGGATTGATGCATACTTTAGAATCTTTAAAAATTTGAGTTTTCGGATGAAATGGTTTTTTTGACCAGCTGTATGGCATATCATCTGTTGAGTTTGATGATAAACCTGGATGGAAAACTTTTCCAATAGCATAAGTGAAGTATCCATTTTCTTTGAAATGTTGTGGTAATGTAGTGAAATTTCCAGATTTATTCCTCCAATAGCTACCATTCAAATCATAAAGTTGCACAGTGTCCGGTCTTCTACTAGTTAGCAGAGAGTTTCTGCTTGGAGCACATAATGATTGCTGTAAATATTCAAAATTTTCAGTTAAAAAAATAATTACCTATTCGAACTTAAGTACTTGACAAAACGCATTTTTAAATATGTAGCTGCGAGAGCTTAGTTCATCGATATTCGGGGTAACAGAACTCCCATAGGCATAAGACCCTAAATTGGGTCTTAAATCGTCTACTATAATAAACAGTACATTCGGTTTACAAAGAACTGAACTACATAACTTGAGGATTATAAGCGAAACGAGAGTCTTCATTTCATGATATAATTTGAAAAAGCGTGTAAAAACAGGATTTCAGTAGCACTGATCATTTATATTCGATATAAACAAATTATCATCACAAGTAATTATTACTCCACACCCAACAATGCCTCCTACCAAACTTCTTGAATAAATAATAATTTTCAATACTCCACCACCACCATTATTATTTTGTAAACATTACAAATGTTGGGATTCCAGGGATTCGCAAATAATCAAATCAGATCTAAGTAAGAAAGATTAATCATGGCAACGCAGCATAACAATCCAATGAATTGGACTTACATCCGTAAGATGTCGCTCTGTTAAATGTTCTATCTTCATTCCGTGTAAAGAAGGATTCTTCAAAAATAGAAAGGGTTCAGTTTGATAACATGACGTTCTCAATTATTTTATTTATTTTATAATTCAATTATGCTCCAATTATTTTTTTAGTGATTGAGTGCTTGCATTGTCATGCTTTACAAATTCTTATTTCAATCAATTCGAAAAAAATGGATATTCTATTGGCGAACAATCAATACGTTGGTGGCGCTGCGAACTGTAAACAAATTTTGACGTTTGTCAGTACTATTTTCAAGATTAGTATGGCGAGATGGAGGTTTTTGTAACGATTTTCTTGAAAATCTATATATTTATTGAACATATTGAAAGTAAATTAGTGGATTGTGGTTAATGTTTTATAAAGTTATAAAATTAAGGTGAAAAATTGGTTCCTTCAGTCTAATCCTTGGCGAAATAGACAATAATTCATCAGGAACAATGGTGCACTATTCGAGCTTGAATACCGTTTTCAATTATTTGGGGGCTGCACCCAAAACAAAATGCATAATAGAAGGTGAACAAGTCCTCAATTGTAAGCACCTAATATTGGTGGGCATTGTAGTTATTGGTCCTTTATCAAAAGGAGAATGCCTCTTCGTTATAGGCAATTACTATAGCCGCTAAAAAGAAATTCACATAATGCGATAAATAACTGCTGCTAATACCATAATGATACTGAAAGTAGTTTGGGAAACCCTCTGTCAATCAACAATTATCTAATTGTTGAAAGGAAGAGATGTAGTGTATGGATTGGTAAAACGTATTCAGATCCCGATGTAGTTGAACGAGGTATAGACTCTTGAAGTTGAGATATGACTATAATAATATAATAACTGGATTGGAAAGTGAATACAGGTATTGACAGAATGTAACAGATGTATCATTCGTATATATAGTTTGACTGTGAAAGTAAATACAAGGAGTTAAGTTAAATAGTATTTATTTCAACCCTGTCAAAATTGTTGTTCCAGAAAGATATTTTCCGGTGAGTTCTGCTTTCATGGGTAAATTTTTAAGAATTCTTCTTAAAAATTTACCATGAAAGAACTCAACGGAAAATATCTTTCTGGAACAACAATTTTGACAATATCTGGCGAATGTTCCAACTAAATTTTCTCATGTTTGACGATTCAAAAAATTTCTTCTTTAAAAATAAAACAAAATAAGCCTTGAGAAAGGAGAAATGCTTCTCCGAAACGTCGGCAAATTTTGAATAAAGATTTTTGAATAAGTGTCCAAATTCCTGCTATCTTTCTTCAGTTTGATGAACATGGATGCAAATACCATTAATTGTTGATTATATTAATGAATTAATGCACAACCCAGTAGTTAAAAACTATGAAATTGCATTTCTGAATCGTGAACTGAAAAACTTAGCTCCAAACAGAATCATTCAACCTAAATCTCTATATATTCATTTGAAAGCACTAATATAAATACCTTTTCGGATATTTTCTTGACTCAATATTTCTGCTGCAAAATCCAGTACAATATAACAATAACCACAATACAAATACTCCAAATAATGATAAAAAACACTTCGTAAGTCGAGACAACCAAACTAAACAGTAAAACAGTACTGACAAAGTAGGTTCGGGAATTAGCCACCAGATGGCGTCTAGATTTTTGGATTCGCCAATAATAACTAAAAAAGTATTCGGTTTTAGAATATAGATCACATTTATCGACCGCCCCGAATCAAGGCAATGTTGCCAGCTGCTTTGTTATCAAAAAGGATCCTCGACACAGCTGATTTCTGTTTTCAATGAAGCAAGCTGTCACTACTTTCGTTGAGTGACATTGGTTTTGTTTGTACGACTTGATAAAAACAAACCACTTTGTGAATACAGGATCGATTTCTACATTTTAACGAAACCCAGTGAAATAAGAATTTTGAAATTTATATTGTTCGGAAGTCCTGAACGGCCCTAAACGTATAATTGGGATTATTTTTCTGAAATGACGTCAGTATCATATAATTTGAACAAACACAAGAAATGGCGCAGTAGTGAACTTGAAATGTATATTGTGATTCTAAACAATGTAAGTTGGCTGTTCATTTATGTTTCAGGCTTAAATACCAATAATTATTGTATGTCATTTTCTATCCTTGATGTCAATATGATTTGATCACAAATTCCTTTGTTCTCGAATGTATTGCACACCCTTTGTTTTAACGCAATTGCATCATAAGTAATATTTTTTCATCTTATTCATTCAACAGTACATAAGAGTATCCAATATTTGAATAAATTATTAGGTATTTAAGTACAAAAAAATTCAATTTCACTGAAATATGATAATGTTGGAACTGAGCTTCAAGGACTTCCAATCAGATGTCTGTTATACATATTATTCACATAAGATATTGTTATTTATTTTATCACTTCTTTTTAACAATCTCGTTAGGTATCTTAATTTTGTGGCATATTCATCTGTACTAAGATCGTTGCAGTACTACATTTACCTAAGTTCACACTTGGGTTAAATATTCCAAGAGGTATTTATATTTATTTACCTATATTACTAAAGCTTTATCCAAATGCGTATTCAACACAAAATAATTATTGACAAAAACATTTTAATTCCTTATTTACACTTGGAGTTATTGTTACGTTCGCTACCTGTATATTTAATTACCTTCAATAACAAAATTTTCTGATATGTAGGTAATTGCCGAAATTTCATATTTCATTTGAATAATACAGGGTGTTTCATTGGGAAAGGGAAATACTTCACAGGTTCATAGGTGGCACCAAGACGGTTCTAGAGATACCCTATTTATTTGGTCTCACTGTCTTCGTAGCCGAGATACAGGGTGTTTTATGAATTTTGCCCGTTCTTTCTAAGGCCTTATCTAACGAACCACCAGGTTTATTTTCTTCATATTTGGCAAAATGTTCCTAATTGAGAGCCCAAACGTATCATGCAAGAACCGCCTCGAAAATCAAGGTCCGGGTTAACAAAAAATTATGAATCGTTTGAATCCTCGAAACATCGGAATTTTGAAAATCTGTTTTAGTATTCGAAAACACTACTAAAAACTAAACTGAGACGTATACTTCAAATTTTCGCTCAGAAAGTTTTACTGCACAAATTTTCAAGGTAAAAGTGAAGTTTTTAGGAACTTGGATAGCCGAAAGTGGTTTGAAGTGACTTTTAACAATGAATGATCAACAATATTGAATCCATAATTATTTCAACATTACTCTGTAATTCATTTTCACATTGGTTTTCCTTATTATAGCTGTATACTTGAAAATCCAGGTCAGGGTTAACGAAAATTATGAATCGTTTGAAACTTTGAATCCTCGAAACAACACCCTGTACATCGGAATTTTGGAAGTCTGTTTTGAAATTCGAAAATACCATTAAAAACTGAATTGAGACGTACACTTCAAATTTTCGCGCAGATAGTTTCAATGCACAAATTTTCAACGTAAAAGTGAAGTTTTTAAGAACTTGGATACCTGAAAGTGGTTTGAAGTGACTTTTAACAATGAATTATCAAAATATTGAATCCATAATTGTTATACGTTATAATGCAACTCACTTCTCAATAAATGAAAACTAATGTGGAAATGAATTAAAAAGTAATGTTGAAATAATGATGGATTCAATGTTGTTGATAATTCATTGTTAAAAGTCACTTCAAACTACTGTCAGGTATCCCAGTTCTTAAAAACTTCACTTTTAGTAATGATTTGATAAATTAGGTTTAAAACTTGAAAAAAATTCAATCAAATGTTATATACAACTGGAGGAATAATGTAATGAGGAAAATAGTAGTTAAGTAATATTAGCAAAAAAAAAACAGACAAATGAAAATATGTGCACCACGTTGCGTAACTTTTTTTTAAATTTTCGATATTCAGATGGGGGTAAATTACACCCATTATGCTCATTATGCTATGTCTTCCCAATATCAGTTAATTTTTGAAAGTTTTTCTCTGTATGGGCGACACATCCCCCCCAAGAAATTTACAACAACGTCCATACCCTCGCCGGGATTCGAACTGGGACCACCGGCACCACGTCCAGGAGTTATACCCACTGGACCATCAGGGTCGACATTTTTATGCATTATTTTAATTTATTCACAATCACCTATTTGAGGTTAAGTAGATGGATCAAAAACTTAATTGAAACTCGCGCCTAAATAAAATAGTTATTACCAAATTCACATCGAGGTTATGGATATGCCGTATATTCATTTGGTAAAACTTTGAGTCTGAAATCTCATATCCTCATATGATCTAGTCACTAGTGGATCTGTGCTAAAGTGGTAAGACCTGTATTAATATAGGTATGCATCTTCATTTGATAAACCAAAACGAAAGAAGAGGCAACTTTGCAAGGACTGTATAAACTTCAGAGGGTGGCTTGTTTAGGCATTACAGGAGCTTCATATCTCATACAGCTGCAGTAGATTCTACTGGATCTCTCTCCGCTGAAAATTTATCTGGAAGAAAGTCTCACGAGTGAATTAGTTCCGAGATTAGACCTTTTTTGAGCGCTCGTTCTACTTAAACGAGTGCTAATTGGAATATTTAAAAGGAAGAATTCCTATATCTCCATAACAAGATATCCGATAAGAGTGAATTTTATTTTGTGTATAAAGATTGATGTACTGAATGTTCGTGTAAAATTACAAGATGATCGCATCACCAGAACCATAGGGTTTAATGTTTTAAGTTGTCAAGTTTTTACATATTTCAGTTTTTAAATACTTTCCAGAATATTTCTCCGATCGTGCTGAGATTATGCACTTGTATATTTATAGTATCAATCTCAAGTCCTATACAAAATTTGAGTTAATAGTCCATTGCTCTACCAATGAGTTGAGGTTAAGAGCTTTCTTGATTTTTTATTTTCGAAGGAAAATATGAATACCTATTGCGATATCGCTTGGATGGGGTCATATATTCCCTTTATAGGACCAGGACCCATCTCTGCCACAGGAAAACATACAGGGCAGGGTGTTCTGATTTGTTCCGACAAACTGAAATGGGTGATAGATCACATGATTTTAAGCAAAAAGTTCCTATGAACATGGGTCCGCAAATGCTTCGTTTCCGAGATACAGGGTGTTAAAGTTGAAAAAATAATTTGCGTTTTCTTCAATATGTTTTGACTGCTTCGAAATCTTTCCATGAAATTTCGTGTACAGGGGTTTTTTGGGATGGTAAATTCAAATTTGTGGTCGATAAAGTTGTATTTTCTAGAGGGCGCCACCGGCAACCATTTCAACCCATGTGAACTGTTGTAACTTCTTTGTGCTACCTTGTACACCGTTTTGGACTTCGATTCTCTCATCATTTTTACTCAAAAAAGGTATACCTCATCGAAGTCGCTAGGAGCAATCGTTTAAGGAAAAAATGCATTTAAAGCCAAAGGGTCTTAAAACTTCTCCGAAAATTATTCCCGTTCAAATATTCCATTTGGATTCATTTTGAAAATTTCTAAGGCGAAATGCATGCGGATTTTCTATTGCCCACTAATAAGGAGAAGTGGTATGCTATGTAATTGTTGTTTTTAAGTGTTCTGAATATTCTGTTTTCTGAAATATTGAATTACGAAGCATTTACGGACCCATGTTCATAGGAACTTTTTGGCTAAAAATGATGTGATCTATCACCCATCTCAGTTGTCGGAAACAAATCAGAACAGCCTGTATATATAAAATTTTAAGAAAAGCCCTCAGCTTTTGAACGCTCATTCATTCGTGGAGCAATGGGCTATAAACCCATATGATATGATACCAAATATATAAATGCAGAATCTCAGCACAATCGGAATTATATTCTGGAAATCATTCAAAAAATGAAATATGTAAAAAATAAATAATTAAAAAAATTAAATTCTATGGTTCTGATGATGTGTTCCTCTTGAAATTTTGTACGAACATTCAGTATATCAGTCTCGATTCACAAAATACATTTCATTTCAATCGGTTATCCTGTTATGGAAATATAGAGATCTTCTTTTCAATATTCCAATTGATTTTCCTAAGGTTCTGTTATTACTATGGTCACATGCATGAACATTTTGTGTATCAATCTTTATTTATAAAATGAATTTTATTCGAATCAGATATTTTTTATGGAAATATGAAGTTTCTTCTTTTCAATATTCCAATTGAATTTTCTGTTCACACTCTGGCCACAAAATTTCGCATGAGGCTTATTGTGAGGAAAAAGAAAGAGTATGCACTGACCGTGCGTATAGTTGCCGAGATATCCATTTTTAACTTAATCGTTTGATAACTACCCCAGCATTACAAAGAATTTCGATGATTTCTTGTTTTCATTCTCTATAGTGTGCAGATCTCGCATGCGAAATTTTAATGTGCTGCGGCGAACATATTCCTAAATATCGAGGATTTCAATTCTTTATTTATTTAGGATATGGCAACATCACATGTAATTACATAACAAGAATATAATAAACTGCTTATGCCATCTATATTGAGGTGGCAGACTCATGTACACTAGATCCGAGTTTCCTTATCAATTGGACCTAAGAAGAATGTTTAATGGTTGTGTCTTCATTTGTTGTGCCTGTGACCCTTTTGCCAGGAGATCTAGAGATAAACTGAAGACTGTCTAGCGCCACTTGTGTTAATTAGGTTAACTAACCCTACACCTCCAGTATTTCAGTGAAAGTATACTCGTATACTGAGTATTTCAGTATACTTTCACTGAACAGTCAGGAAAACAGTCTTTTGGAAACAGTCTGCTAACTTCACGTCCTTAAATCATCACATAGTTCGTTTTGCATTATGAAAAAGTAACAATATAATTCACAAACTATTGAACGGATGGTTTAATACATTATATGAATAATGTAAATTATCAAATTAATAAGATATTTCATGTTGTTCACAAACGCTTAGGCTCCTGAGATATTCTTAAGAGCTCGCTATGCGGAGGTCTCTGGGTATTCTCAAAATGATCGCAATGCAGCGGTTGCTGAGAATTTCTCATATTGCTCACAATGCAGAGGTTGTTGGGAAGTTCTCTTACTGCACACATTGGGAGTTTTATGCGAATATCCTATAGACCTCCAAAATCTGAGCAGTTTGAGAATAAGAGCTCGCTGGGAATATCTCGTGTGGCAGAAATTTGGAGGAGAAATAAACCTCCCAGTAACTTCTCCGGGACGTCACAAAAGAACTCCCAATCTCCCCGAAAGATATCGCTGGAAGATATTTTAGGACTTCTTTGTGTTAACTCGGTCTGGGTAGGCAATATTAGTTGTTATTATTATTCTTCGCTAGTCTGTGCGGACTATTGTGGCACACTTCTAGATTAAATGTTTCCGACCTGATCCAGTTTTATTAAAGCTGATTACCTTATTAGTAGTAAGTTTTTCAGTTTGTTCTGGCCGATGGTGGCGTGTCCAAAAATTTCGAATTTCATGCGATCCACTCAACACTCTGTGATGAAGTGCATAGCTGTCTGCATATTCCCAGGGCATATTCTACACGCATCATCGTCAACTTTATGCAAATGCGCTTCAAACCTGCAGTGGCCTGTCATAGTTCCAGGAAGGGTTCGATTGTTTCAAACCTGTAAGGGCCAGCCAGAAGGACTCTAAATGATCCTTAATTCTGTCCGTTATCCGCTTAGCAATGTCGATAAGGAATATAGGAACGCTTCTCGTCCCACAAAAGGTTGTCGCGCCCACCGGCTGCCTCTTCATTACCGTTAAGGCCCGTATCCACAGTGCGAGGCAGCTCGCTGCGAATGCCTCGTGGCGTATGTTCGGGTTGGCCTCGAACTGTGGATACTGGGACTGCTCGACTCGAATTGTGCGACGCGAACGCCTCACAGCGAGCAACCCAGGTATCCACAGTCCGAGGCCAAGCCGATTATGCGCCACGAGGCATTCGCAGCGAGCAGACTCGCACTGTGGATACGGGCCTTTAGTTAATGCATGAATACATATGAAGTTATACAAAAAAACGTATAAATAAGAAATATTTAATGCTCTATTGATCGAATGCATGTAGCTCTTATGTGTAAGTATTCGATGAAATTGACCACGAACGTGCATTTCCAGTGAAATATAACCAATAATGTCTGCTGATTCACCCAAATACCAAGGTGTGAAGGCCATGAAGGATGATCCCCACGTTGTCACTCCTCAAGTTGTAACAGATCCATCACTCTTTGATAGTGTTGCCGGCTTTATCAATGATGTAGTGCCCTCCTCCTACACGACTGTTATTGATAAAGGTGACCAAATTCAATGGGTGCGCTTCGAACAAGGCGAATTTGAAGAACTAACCTATCTTCCCGACAATGATTATGAAAAACCTACTGTTCCGCCAGTTTTTCTTATAGTGGGGTATGTCAAGGGATTCCAGGTGAGTTGTCAACCTTATTGTAGAGAAACTCGAGATACTGCCAAGCTAATCTAAATAAAGTGAATCCTGATAATGAAAATCAAATATCCAAAAATTGCATTTGATAAATTTTTTTAAAAATTCAACCTTAACACTCTTGAAACAGTGGCTTTATACAGTAACAATGCATTTGGAATACGGTCTCTAATAAGCAAATTATTCAACAAATAATGATGCAAAAGTTGGAAATTATAGGTTATTTGTAGTTTTCGAACTCGGACTGGCCAGGAAAAAAATTGTGAGAAACTTATCATATGTTTTCTATCAGCTCTTATAGTCTGGATCAAACGCAAGCTAGGTCACTTCTCTCTCACTCGACAAGCTGGACCAAGAAAGTCCTCTCACTCAGCAAATTGGAACTGAGGAAACTGACGTGCGCTCTCATTGGGCACTGTCCCTTTAGGTATCACTTAAAAAACATGGGAAAAGCGCCGATAGTACGTGTCGCTTCTGTACGGAAGCCACCGAGACAGCCAGACACCTGCTATGTGGTTGTGAAGCTGTCCACCAGAAACGGTTACGGCATCTTGGCTCCTGGTTCCTAAAGCCTGAACAAGTAATGGATATGGCCCACAGAAAGGTGGTGAAGTTCATTGAGACTTTGCTGCCTGACTGGTAAACAGCGCGGGGATGCACAATAGATCTTAAGGTCAAGGTGCTCGCAAGGCCGGTTTTGATCTGTCGCCCCTCCTATAATCTAATCTATAGTTCTGGATATATTCATGCGAGAAAACAAACTTGTACATGCTATATCTAACTGAGATAAGTAGATAAGTTTTTTGAAGCATTTTATTGAAATCATACAACGATTTTTTCGTGTATTGTAGATTGGAAAACAATTTTTACAGATTATTAAGAAAATGTTAGAGTCCGTATAATGTGTTAAAGAGATATATAACTTAAATTTTTGCTTAACCAATCAATCTGAACATCACAATATCTTTCAAGGTATGGTACATTTCTGCCACTGGTGAGGCAATAGAAATCATGTCATCAAGACATGCCACCACCAAAGTTTTTCGTATCTTACCATCCCCATATAAAGCCGGAGAAAACATTATCGACTTGTATATGGATAAAAGGCCCTTGATAGCTCTTTGCGAGATTACATCTCTTATGGCCATGCCTTTCTCACTGAGCTTTGTTTCCTTGAAAACTGGGGAACAGGTAAAAAACACCTTCAAAAATAATTTGGCGAATATTAAAAAGGAATTTTTCTCACAGGTTCACCATATAAAATTCAAGAGTCAAGTGATGGATGTGTTCAGCAACAAGACTTCTGTGGTTGTTACATTCCTCGAAAAGATAACAGTATTGGATGCTTTTACATTAAAAGAAAAATGTACGGTTACAACATGTTACTTGAGTCCTGGAATTCAATGTAATCCTATCGCCTTAGGACCTCGTTGGTTGGCATTTGCTGAAAAGACCTTTTCAGTATCTAGAAAAAGTTTTGGTGGATGTGAAAGTGAAGGCGTTCAGGTATGTTTTTATATTTTTTAGATCATTCCTTTATTCCTTATATGCAATATGAAACATTAGAATTCAATATTCACGTCATTTTACACAATATATCAAAGTAAGACAATCCAAGTGCGATGGAAACATCCATTTATTATAAAATATCGAATATACATCTTAAAACGACTGTATTGGGTTGAGAAATAATGCAAAATGAATGTATAAATTTAAAATAGAGAATCATATGAAAACATTTTCAAATGTTGACAGAAAACAAGCCTGTAAAATAACTGGTGGGGGTACCAAATACACTCAATATCGTTCAAATAACAATGACCTTGAGGAATTCCTATTTTCTTCTATTATGAAAACCTAACAGTTTGGTAGTAAACTGATGAAGAGAACCGAATTTTGCTATCTCTCTGTTAACTTAAAAATGTCAAGATATTTCTCCCGCTCTATCCTTTTTCGTTTCGAATAACTGAGCAATCAACAGAAATATCTCCTTCTCATATTTCTGAGCATATGAGAATTTTGAAATCACAGACTCAGTTGAAACCCCGGAAAAAGCATCTCACCTTACTTTTGAGCAAAATTCGGAAATACCGGACATTGGAAAAGAGTGTTTTGGGACAAAAAAATGTGAAGAATGGAAATCATCAACATTAAATAAACATTGAAATGAAGACACCCACACTGATACACGTTGAGTGAGTGGAAGAGACGTTTTCAAAAGAGTTTTTCACGAAACTCAAAATAAAATTCACATTGAACGTATGAACTGCCCGCAAACGTTTTTTTTATATCCTTAATTTAAAAATTGAGTGTTTTTATAAAAGTTCATAAATCAGATCAGATATACAGTGTGTTTGGTCATGACTTAGCGATAAGTCAGGGCATCAAATACATACCTAATATTATCGAAGAAAACACCCAAATTTGGAAGTTTACCCCCTTAGTTTTGGAGTAGCCCCCATTTGAAATTTACTTTTTCACTTTCGTTGACCTTTCAAATAATATCGATTCTTTGGACATAACGGTCCTGTTTTTTGAAAGATGATACTACCACCTTTCATTGAAGTATAACAATATAAAAACATTAACTTGAAAACGCAATAAAAATTTCTCTAAAAGAGTAAAATATGTACTGATTTTTAGTAAATCCCCTATTGTGGATTTACTAAGCATATTGAAGTATAATTTCTTTCAATGATTTAACACGCAAGGATATTAGCTACAAAACAACAAGTACATCATTTCTGTAAGTTACAATTTGAGAGTTATTGCTGCTCGAACATCACTACGCGAGCAAAAGACACAAGACAGGTCGTCATGAAGGCCACTGCCTCCCTACAGAGCAGAGGCGGCCATTTTGAGCAATTTTTATGATTTATTTGTTTGTTTGATCATTAAAAATTATCGAAAGTATAGTACTGAGGTTTTTTTTTTTTATCAATTTTCTTAAGGGTTATGTTCGAACAGCAATTACTTTCTAAAAATGTAAACAGTATATTTTTTTACTAACATTAAAAAAAAATTATAATATTTTTAAGTCATATGTTTTCATATTGTTCCACTTCAATAAAAAGCGGTAGTATCATCTTTCTAAAAACATTTTTTTCACATCTGTAGGACCTTTATGTCCAAAGATATCGATATTATTAGGAAGGTTCAACTTAAATAAAAAAGTAAAATTAAAAAGGGAGCTTCTCCAAAACTAAGCGGGTAAACTCCCTAATATGGGTGTTTTTTTCAATAAAATTAGGTATATTTGATGCCCTTAAATTATCGCCAAGTCATGACCAAACACACTGTATACAATAATTGTACAAACCTCTTACCATATTCAATTACTAATATACATATTTGCTTCTAATTTCATATCTATAGCAATTTTATTTCAGAGTGTCAAAGCTACTGTTATACAATGCGCCAAATCTTTTGGTAAAGGCATCAAAGATTTGGGTGAAACAGTAGCTAACAGCATAACAGGAAGCTCAAATTTCAAGCCCAGCATAGTTTGCCCAGGAAGCCCTCAGTCGGGTGGACCAAATGATTGTTTTGACAAAGGCGTTGTAACAGTTATAGATTTGGAGGTAAAAAAAGGAACAATTTTTAATTTGCACTCATTAACCTTTGATAATTTTGTAGTCTGATCAAATTGAAGGACCAGAAAGTTCGATTCCATCAGAAGCGATAGTTGCCCATTTTATGGCACATAATGATGCTATTGTTCAATTGGAATTTGACAAGAGTGGAATGTTGTTGTTAACTGCTGATAGTAAAGGAAATGATTTTAATTTGTACCGAATACATCCTCATCCTTTGGGATCTCACTTGGGATCTGTACACCACCTCTATATATTACATCGAGGGGATACCACAGCTTCCATTCAATCTATGTGTTTTTCTTCGGACTCGAGATGGATCGCTGTGTCTTCAACAAGAGGAACAACACATGTGTTTCCCGTAACTCCTTACGGAGGTAATATCAACAAAAGGACACACACTAAAAAACGCGTGGTAAATAAAATGTCAAGATATCATCGATCTGCCGGTCTTTCAAATGAAGAAAGGCCTAGAAGTCCAGTTCCTGGGGCAGAAAATTTAGGAGCCAAAATTTATCCTTATACAAATCCAAGGTACCCACCCTTTACTAAACTCACTATCGTACATCCATTGGCACAGATTAGGCAACCGACCACTACTTTGTCAGGATCATCAGTACATTCAAGAGGTACAATAAGTAAGTACATCTGTTTTGTTGTTGTTGTTGTTGATATTGTACCGGGTTTTTCTCTGTGATTTGACCCCCCTTTGACTTTGTTACTGAAGGAGATACAAAAAAATGTTTCGTATAAAAGTTTTACAAAACCAACTGAGGTTTTTTGATATGACTCCACCAACATATTGATGGCAACTTCATTTTTTCAAATGGAACACCCAACCATATTTGGTTAGCTCTTTTTCCCCTGATTTCGAATATGTAACATATGTTGGTTTATCTTTTCTATTCTGAGCACCACAGAGTTTCAAATTTCAAGAACCATCAGGCATAGCGTTTTGGAAGTTCGTGAATATTTAAGTGGCCAATTTGATCTTTGGATTGGTAATGGCGCACCTATTTCATGGCCACCAAATAGTCCCGATTTAACACCGTTGGGCACGTTTTTATAGCCGTTCCTGAAGGAAAAAATTTACTTCAGCAATAACGATATCAATGAAAGCGGAGAATAATATTAATGATATAAAATCAACCAGTATTAATTAAACCCATAATTCCGAACTAATCCCGTCAACGCACAAATAATGATAATATTGTAATGGTTTTAAACAATTTGTGATTTGAATCAGAGGCATAATAATGTTATCAAAAATAGTCTAAACATCTTGAGACAACGATATGAACTATGTGTATTGAATGAAGGTGGTTGTTTCGAGCAATTTCTTTAGTTGATGTTATTCTTACCATACTACCATGTTTTATCATTTTTCATTGGTTAAGTTATTGGTAAGTATTCATTCTAAAATATTGCTTTTAAGTGGATTGTTTGGATATAATGAATTTCGTAGGTATTTCATATATTTTTTTTCGGTGTCATCATTTCAAAACTTTGAAACTTTGAAAAGGAAGAAAATTGAGTATTTTCAGTAAACGCACTCTGCCACACAGATCTTGCCAGGTGGTTCTCAAAATTTGAAATTCTGTGTTTCTCAGAATAAAAGAGATAGACCAACATATGTTACATATTCGAAATCAGGGGAAAAAGAGCTAGCCATACATGGGAAAAACATACAGGGTGTACCATTTGAAAAAATGAAGTTGCCAACAATATGTTGGGCACCCTGTATATATTCGATTATGTGAATTCATATTGTAAAACCTCGGTCGATTTCGTGAAATTTTTGATGAAACAATTTTCTGTATCTCTCTTAGAAACAAAGTTAAAGGGGGGGTCAAATTGTAGTGAAAAACCCGGTACATTATTGGTTTGCTGTTAGACGCGTTGAAAGATGGATAATTGTCCATTCGAGTTTGTTGAAGTTGTCTCAAAACCTACATATGGTAGGGTGTGAGCAACTATTAAATTTTGAAGTCGAAGGTCACAAAAATCGGTTTTTTGCGCTTTTCTGGAAATATCTCATTTCCTATGAGTTTTTTTCTATTTTTAGTTATTATCAATATTATAAAATACAAAATTATCTACAAATTTTGTTCGAAAAAAATTTCGATAAGGTGGACCGTTTTCGAGATAGAGGGCAGAGAGCGCGCGGTCACAGCATCACTTCAGGTCAACCGGCGCCTCCGGTCGAAAACGCGCAATATACAGTTGATGAACTATCGATAAATCAATTATTATGAATATTTGTATTTGACGGATTTGCAAAAAGTTTCAAAAAGAGTTAAGGAATACCTCAACTTAGGAACCATATAGTCATGATGATATCTTGGTTTCGGGAGAAGGTACCCTAGGTTAAGATATATTTTTTAACGAGGTCATTTCATTATAATTTATAGTTATTGTGAAATGAAGAAATTTATTTATTTATATGAAATAATAGAAAAGATTTCTTACTTCCAGCCCGACAACGTTCCGGATCATCTTCAGATGACATATCTTACTTGAAAGTAGCCACATGTTTTGCCGCATCTAGAGCACACTTGAGTATTCCAGCCCAACCAGAGGAGAAGGAAAAAAAGTACACAGAACACCTGTTCCTTATGAATTCTAATGGCATATTGTTTCAATATGATTTGGAACCTTCGCCATCTTCTGTCGTCCCATCAGATATGGTATGCGATGACACCCCCATTGAATTGAAGGCAACTCCTAAAGCACAATGGAATTTGTATCGGAAGCAAAATGCAGAAGACGTTCCCTTTCCACTTGCGGATAAATATTTGGAGTGTTTTGTTCCCAGTGAATCTTACACAAAATCGTATAATTCTAAGAATGATAGTCATTGGTTATCTCAGGTTGAAATTCTTACACATGCTGGACCTCATAGAAGGCTTTGGATGGGCCCTCAGTTCGTTTTTAAAACTTATACTACAGCACCGGGGTGAGTTTGAAGTACCAAATGTCATATGAAGGATTAGTCATTAAGTTTTAAATCAATTTTGATTGTATGCTCCTCTCATACGTTAAATCAAATTTTTATTTTGGACTCCTGTTAATTCGAATTTTTGCGTTGGTCCCTCAGAGTAAGATGTAAACATAGAGATAGCCCTAAGCGTGAATAGTACTGCATTGTAATCAACCAAGCTCTAAAGTGAGATGGAAAGCATTTCACTTCCGCACTGGGGTGAAGTAAATAATCGGTTTGATTTTCATTTCTTCAATTTCAGAATATAAAATTTTCGTAATTTTTCCGTAGCTACCGGAGTAACCTTAAGCAACAATAAACTGCCACAAAATCATTGAAATAATTCAGTTTATGAAAGTCAAATCGAAATGAAAATGTGAACACGATACATCGAGTAAGTAAACACTAACAGATGTTGCCAAACTGACAGACTTGTCTGTAACAGACGCTATCCCAATACGGAATAAAAATACGGCACAAGTTCGCAACGCCGGAATGATGTTCGCGTGCTTAAACAGATTCTACTTGGCTGTGTCAACAAATGCGTGAAGGCATTTCTAGGTTTACTTTTTACTCTGAGGTTGGTCCCTTGAGTTTCAAATTATCGTCGACTGTACCGGGTTTTTCACTATAATGTTTCGTATAAAAGTTTCACGAAATCAACTGAGGTTTTTCGATATGAGTCCAGAAACTGAAATATATACAGGGTGGCCAACATATTGATGGCAACTTCATTTTTTTGAATGGAACTCCCTGTATATTTTTCCATGTTTGGCTAGCTCTTTTTCCCCTGATTTCGAATATGTAACATAATGTTGGTCTATCTTTCTTATTCTGAGCACCACAGAGTTTAAAATTTCAATAACCATCAGGCATAGCGTTCTGGAAGTTCGTGAATATTTAAGTGGCCAATTTGATCTTTGGATTGGTAATGACGCACCCATTTTATGGCCACCAAATAGTCCCGATTTAACACCGTTGGAGATCAGGAGGAAATAGCCTATCAAAAAAAGGAAGAATATACAGGACAGGGTGTCCCATTTGGAAAAATATAGTTGCATTCAATGTTGTTCACCCTGTATATCTTCCCATTGACGTTATCATAACTCCAAAAATGAGCGTTTTCAGTAAACGCACTCTACCACTTGTAAAATGATTATAGATCTTGCCAGGTGGTTCTCAAAATTTGAAACTCTGTGGTTATCAGAATAAAAGAGATAGACCAACATATGTTACATATTCGAAATCAGGGGAAAAAGATCTAGCCAAACATGGAAAAATATACAGGGTGTTCCATTTGAAAAAATGAAGTTGCCATCAATATGTTGGCCACCCTGTATACAATTCCATTATATGAATACATATTGTAAAACCTTAGTCGATTTCGTGAAATTTTTGTATGAAACATTTTTCAGTATCTCTTTTAGAAACAAAGTTAAGGGGGGGTCAAATTATAGTGAAAAACCCGGTACCTCAAAATATGATTTTGTATGTGTTTTCTCTTATTTGATCACTCTGTCTTCTTTTCAGGGTGCCGTTTTCAGTTACGAACATTCAACAATTAGATATTGTCCGCTCCAAACCTATGAACATGCCAGTAACGCAGAACGCTGTTCTCATTGAGTGTGGATCAGCTAATAGTAGAGAACTGTCTCCTCCCATAAATACATATCACGCCACAATGAATGCAATTGGGGGGTTAGGTGAAATGCGACTCAAGGAGGACCTTGCTGATGCCATGCTGGAATCTCCATGTGGGAGTGAAGCTGGTGAGTTGCTGAAACAATCACTGCATGATATGTTCATGAATCGCTTGACATTTATACTGTTCTTTGACATTATGAATCCCTGCTTGATCAGTACGCTCGAAGTGGATGATAATTTACCGCACTCCAATATTTACCAAATTTTAATATCTAATTATGACCTACAACTGCTACAACTTTTTTTCGAAATTCTCATTCTCTTTTCCACATTTTTACATTTTAAATGATACTTCATTAAAACTCAAATGCTTTAATAAAACCAGAATGTATAAATTCATATGGCGTTTTCGGAAACCTACTCGATCACTAACTCGGGTTACAAATTGACGGATAAACAGTTCAATTGCTGTCAATTTGTAACCCGGGTTAGTGATCGAGTAGGTTTTCGAAAACGTACATACTTTCCATAGAATTATTGGTTTTACCAGTAATGTAATAACCAAATATTATTATACTATCTTTATATATCAAAGATTATAGAGTATAGAAAGATAGGAAACGGCCTTGCATTCGTAGTACTAAAAACCGACTACATTTTTTAGTTCACATTTGACCCAGATATGGCACTGAAGATCAATTTTTATATAAAATCATTTCGATTAGAAATTATATAAAGAACACTGTAATAAGATTTGACGCGAAATTCGTATTGTCTTCAGAATGTTTCATTTTCATATTTTAAATCCATAATTTTCAATAAAAATCGGTATTTCATGTGTAATATTTTTATTATGCATTTATAGAAGGTATCACAGAAATATTAGGGTATTATTAAAAGATTTATACATTGATTATGAATATACTTAGTGCGTCTGTGGAATTCTAGTTTCTGGCTCATTTCGTTGTCCACCATCAATATTTGAATTAACTGAAAACTTTCCCTTTCCTTTTCCGTGCAGCTTCACTATGTGCCACTACTTCTGCCTCTATCGTGGATTGCAACAGATGATTGACGTTGATCAAGCCTTTTTTTCTCGCAATTTTGCATTCGCTCGGCTCTGCCTCGCAACTGCAAATATTTCTCGTAAAAAATATGCACTTTTAATCCTTATAATATAATATACTATTATGAATTAACAATCTTCATCAATTTTTTGAGTGAATCTATTCATGTTGCCGGTGAGTGTATGAAGCGCTTTGAATTTGAGGCCATTTACAGGGTGTTAGTGAAAAAGTACGGCAAACTTCAAGAGGTGATTTTGCATGAGACAATAATGACATCATGGTGTATAACTTTTGTCCGCAAATGCTTCGTTTACCGAGATACGAGGTCTTGAAGGTTTACTTGAAAACTGACTATAAAAAAATGATACGCCACTGAGATGTTTCAAACTAACAATCATCTTTGAATACTTCGATCAATTCGTGACAAAAATCGTCGTATTTGTCGTTATTATAACACATTATAAATACACAAAGGCACAAGAGATTTTTTGTCGCAAATTGGACGAAGAATTGAAAAATGATTGTTAGCCTGGAATATTTTACTGGCGGACCATTTTTTTAATTGTGATCATTACCCATCAGAAAATGCGTAATCATTACCTATTGAAATACATCAAATTTTTTTCAAATATCTCGACCTGTTTTGGAACAATAAATAAATACAGGGTGCGGCAGCATAACTTCCTTTTTTTAAAACTCATTAAACGCATTGTATGAATCAGAAAATTTTTATTCGTTTTTTATAATATAGTCACATACATAAAGTTTTGTTTTACCCAGTTTTGAAGATAAAATCAGGTAGGTGACGTCCCCCATTCTCCATACACTGAGTAAACCGATTTCTGGCGTTTGTCATGACTCCAGCCAGTATAGCAGGCGTTATGTTGGCAATTTCTTCCTGGATGTTGTTCTTCAAATCTTGTAGGGTCCTTGGACGGTTCACATAAACACGAGATTTCAAAAAATCCCATAGAAAAAAGTCACAAGGGGTCAAATCGACAATTGCATCAAAGGCCTTTGCATTCACCTAAAGTCACAGTGTGGTGTGCAATTTCCTCAAGTGGAATTATTGGTCCCTGGTTCTTTGAGGAAAATGAAGTCACAGAGACAGTGAATTCGGACCGGTATGTAAACATGTTTCAGGAATTTTTTTTCCCACATCCAAGAAGAAATTGCCAACATAACGCCTGCTATACTGGCTGGAGTCATGACAAACGCCAGAAATCGGTTTACTCAGTGTATGGAGAATGGGGGACGTCACCTACCTGATTTTATCTTCAAAACTGGGTAAAACAAAACTTTATGTATGTGCCTATATTATAAAAAAAGAATAAAAATTTTCTGATTCATACAATTCGTTTTATTAAGTTTTAAAAAAAGGAAGTTATGCTGCCGCACCCTGTATTAAGGCGCTGGTATCTCTGAACAACCGCTGTCAGCGACCGACGACGGACGCGGATCGGGGTGTCAATTCTCGAGATCACTCGTTCGACGGACGTATACGTTCGTTATATTTTGAGCGCAGATTTGTGGAAATTTTAATAATTATATCCGTAATTATGAACGTACACTTTCGTCGGAACGAGAAGTTGACGATATGCTAGAGAAAATCGGATATAGTCATCACAATTTCCAAAAATCTACGCTCAAAATATCTCGAACGTATACGACATAAGAAAATTCTGGACACGGTGTCTCTCAACCGTCAACGGCTGGTGTTCCCGTTTCCGTATGACCGGTATGACGTCAGTCGCACGTCGTCGGTCGCTGGCAAAGGGTGGTCTAATCCTAATTCCAACTATCCATATTTTTCTAATTTGCATTAATACATTTTCACCACTTTTAATTCACATTTAAAATTTCTCTGTTTTAGCCTAGAGTTTTCAGCTACTTGTTGACATTGTGCTAATTTTGATTAATTTGGTTGTGGTATTTCATTATTTAACGTCCAGGGTGTGCCAGAATTAGCCAAAGGCAGGAAACTGACTTTCACTTTGGACTATAGATAGCCAGCTTGCTAACTTTTCTGCTAAATTTATCATCAGCCTATTTTTAAAGTTATTTCTAAAGTTATTCATTTGGTTCAAACAGTTGCTCGGGATATTTCAGTTATTTCAATAGTCATTCAATACACAGTTCTCATTATTGAAGGTTAAAATCAATAAACAAATTGAATATCAAATCAAATATTTTCGATTACTTTTCTTTGTCTAGATGCCTAAAGATTGTTTATTTGATATTATTATTATTAATAATAATATAGCTTTCATAATATTATACAATTCGACTTCTACTGTTTAAATAGATGTAATGGCGTCAATAGTTTTTACGTATTTATGAAAATAGAGATAACAATTAGTACTTAAACCGAAATACTCAGAAGCGGCCCAAGTTATTCTATAATATAATCTCAATTCCTACTTAAATCAAAAACACCAGAATATTTCTCATTATATCTTTTCAATACAATGCACCTTCGTTTAATCTTTCGGCTGCACATTTAGAGCACTCTGTAGAACCAAAAGTAGATATCTATAACTTTATCCTAGGCAGGTCGAACTTTTGCAGAACGATCTTCACTCAGCTTCTATACCTTGCATGTAGCATGTTGTTTTATCACACATACCAACACAAGATTAATGCTGTTGTTGCCTCAGTAATACCTGCCATTGGCTTTTTCTGTCCAGGTGGGCATCGCGTAATAGTGTCCATGAAATCCCAGGCAACTCCAGTTGCAAAAGTGGTGAATCCTCTGGGAACAGTAGTGACTATCCAATCTGATACTGAAACAGAAAAGGAAGATTTTGAAGAACCTGTAATACATGAAAACTGTGATGAGGGATTGTTTCGACCCATAGTCACTTCAAAACCGATTGTTTACACAGATGGAAAGCCTCATACCAACCCAACTGATACTATGCTTGTGAGGAGTCTAGATGGTAATACTGAAGTAGCTGTGAAATTGCTAGATAAATCAAGAAATGTTTCTGGAAACATTTCAATGAACAAAACGAAGACCAAGCATATCACTGAGAAGACTATTAATCTTTCTACCGAGAATAAAGATAGCAATAGAGGAACAAAAGTTATCGAAAAAAACATCACGAAGAAAGAAGTTGAAAAAAAAATTGGACTTACTGAGGAAGAAGCAGGTACTCTTTTCGACATATCAAACGCATATGATTCTTTCATTATGGAAGAAAACAATACACCAGTTTTTCCACATCCACCTGAATATACTGATGGTAGAATACTTTTTGAAAGTCAGGAATTCAAAAACGATTACGATTTTCCATATTTAGATGTTAAGAACGAAGATAAAGAGATTAGAAGTGACATGTTTGAAGACGCTTCTGACTGTTACGATGATCTTTATATAAATATGAAGAAAGAAATTGCCGACAAAAATGAGGATAATTTGGCCGAAGAAAAAATAACTCAAATAAAGCCAAGAAAACCTAAAGCCAAATTAGGAGTTCGAATTCCAAACAAACATTTTCCGTTGAAGAATGAGGAAGAAGTTGAATCACTCATACCAAAAAGGTCTTGGAGTGCTGTAGCTGCTGCAAAACCTAAGGAGAAAGTCGTAGATTTTTCAGAGAAAGAAAATTGTGATGATTTGGATTGGTCTAATGAAAAAGGTATGAAGAAATCTTTTAATTCCAGTATAAAAAATGTCAAGTTAATTCATATTGAAACGCCAGTTGATGAGGATGCAGCTATAGAGATAATAGAGCCAGTCTTACCAGAATATAGAAAAAATAACTGGTACTCAAATGTGTTGGATAAATCTTCCGATGAAGAGAAATTAGTTGATTATTCCGGCGAAACAACTGAAAGCGATGATTCAGCAAAACTGCCCAAAAATACCGAAATCGTGGATGAAATTATATCTCAGACTATTGTTCCAAATGTAACGAAAGCCTCGAAAAAAAAATCAAAGAAAAAGCGCAAATAAGTTTGTAATCATATAATAATCTTATATGTTAACAGTAGGTCCTAGGTGGCACTGGTTAGAGAATTCTCCGTAATATAGAAATTCACAATGAATAATAAAGGTACACTGAAAATTCAATAAAGAAAAGGAACAGAATTCTTAAATATTATATGCTCGTGGAACGACCATTTTAAAGATATTCAAGGAATGATGCATCATCTACTCGTTTGATAAAATTTAGGTGAATACATTTATTTTCTGTCAGAGTTTGGTTCTTGATTTTTTCAAATCGAACTCTCTGGTCTTGTATCTTCTCAAGAAGATACTCAAAATGAACCATTGTTCAATAAAATTGTAATAACCACCCCCTTTGGGAGTGGTGGCTAAATGCAGCTATGAAGCTGTAAGTCCGGCTTGCAACCCTGGTGCGGGTATGGATGTTTGTGTATTTCCTATTTTGTCTTAAAAATGAAAATTGTCTTGAGTTAGTATGATTATAATAGGAATGACTGAAAAGGTTATCCGTTACAGAGGGAAATCTTATTGCCTTACTTTGAAAAATATAAACACACTAGTTTATTATTATTATAAATGTGACAGCTGATACCACAATTTATTGTTTGCATATTGAAAAGTTTTATCAATCCCATGTTTTAAATGTATATGTCCTTGTTTAATTAATAACTGTTTCGTTTTGTTGAAAGCTATTTGAAATTGTTAACTGAACTTTTGACAATACACTATGCGAGTTTTGTCATCTGCCGATACTTTGAATAGTACCTATATTGAAATACCTAATTTACCCATGTTATTATCTATATATCTTCAAAAAGGTCGTTTTTATGACATCTGATATTTATACATGCAATTTATCCTTTCAAAGAATTAATTCATTTTTCAAATTCACTGCTGCCCAGTATGGTATGCTGTCTTTCACAAGAATATTCCTTGACCATTATCATAGAATTGAAGATTATATCGATGAAACCAAAACACAATAAACAATACGACATGTTCTGAAAGAATTATTGAAATGTTTTCTTAAATCTAAATCAAGTTTCCGAATTCTGCGAAAAAGATTTCCAAGCTTCTATGCTTCATGACATAAGTAACATCATCAATAAAATTTTCATCATCAGATGCTTTGCCAATACTATTGGAGGACTTAGAGCAAACAAATTTCATACCACTAACTGAATATGTATGCTGAAGCATCACAAAACTGTAATTATTTATTTATGGAAAAATTGGTTTCGAATATTTTGAATGGTTGCCTGTGAGCTATATTGATTTGATGTAAGGGTTTGGAAAATCATATCGAAAACATACGAAATGCAATGCATCAAAAATAGAAATTTGCCGTACAGTTGAACAGCGGAAAGATTTACGTGCTACCTTTCGAACAGGAATGAATGGTCCTATGCGGATTATACAGTTTTCTTTTGTCTTATCATTGGGAGTGGCCTGAATGAACCAGTATGGTAGGGAACTAAGTACTCTAATCCACTATCACGAGCAGCATGACGTATTAACTCAATGCGTCGGGCTGCCCGTGTTTTTCGATTTGAGAGAGATAACCATAATATTCGTTCATTGGACCATCCATACCGTCAGAAATATAGTACGTAAATAAATCGGTCGACATACCACTGTTCAACTGGACAGCAAATACTCTATCGAATGCATTGAATATCGTTTGTTTCCGATGTGAATTTTTGAACCTGTATATCGCGGCTTATCCTCAGAGGTTTTTTCTTATACATTATGCAGCAAAAATGGAGGACCTTTTTGAAATAATCAAAACCTAATTACATAATTTAACGAACTTAATTGTTTTGACACAATTGGATCAGAGATTCAAAGCATTTTGCAATTTCATGAGTCATCAGTCAGGTGGTCAGATAGAATAGAATATATTCCTTCAATCCCTCCAACCTCCAATGTTCGGGGCTTGTGCTGGTACACATGTGTGCTTCGAGGTGTATCCCTACAAAAAGTCACATATAGCCAAATCTGGCAACAATGTGTTCGTTCTACCATTCCTGGTCGCCGCAAACCAGGTGTGGTGACGTTCATTGGCCTCCTCGGTCCCAAATTTGACCATATGCGACTTTTTGTGAGGACACCAAAATTAACGTATATCAGGTGTCCCAAGGTGAGTGGCCTATTATATCAAATTGGCGTGTTACGAAAATTACTCTAGTTCGCTCAATATTTGTGATTTAAGTCAGAAATTTTTGCAAGTCATTAGATATTGATCTGATCTATGTCACTGCTTTTGAATTATAGTTGTTAGTTATACAAGATGGACAAAAAAATCATCATTTCCAAGTTGATAATAATAATAGGCCACTCACCTTGGGACCCCGATATATTCCACCAGCATAGCCCAAACTTTGAATGAAGCTATTTGGATGATTTTCCATAGATGAAATTCCAAAATGCTTCAAAATTCCGAATCCAAATATGTCAATAGCATTTTTTGGGGTAAAAATCACAGAGGTTATTATTTTTTCAAAAATCCGACTTTCTGCCGCACTCTGCGTTCAGTTGTAGGTAAGTACCAAAGTGGACAAAAAAATTTGTCATTAGTCACTAATCTTTTACATTTTTCAAAATTCGCTAATGATTATGGTTTTCTGTTTTCTGCCAAAAGTATCCAATTCTACTAAGGCTCTGAAAAGGGGAGTATACCAGACAGCCATGCTGGGTCCAACCACTCGAAAATTACAGAACAATTCGAATGAAATGAAATCTGTAATCGAATAAATGCTTATGCTTACCTGTCTAGTCTCCAATTTTATTGTTTTGAAAAAATCACATACTTCTTTTAAACTATTCTTCAAAAAAGCACGCACTAACACTTAACTGAGAAATTGACATTACCATCTGTATTTTCGAGTCTATGGTTGGACCCAGTCAGCCTGTCTGGCAATCCTATCTTTCTAGTGCTCTATTCTGCTATTAGAGGGTATACTCAATAGCGAGTGGAAATAATTCGAACAATCGTTTATATACTTCTTTATATCCTTCTTTATTTTATTAGTTATTACTTTTTTCGAAGTTATTGATTACAGCTTCTGTTCGGTTGTTTCTTGAGTTTTTTATCCTTTTGGTTGAATAAAGTTATGCTCAACTAATAAGGCATTACAAATTATTGGATGTACATAATCGAAAATTCCTTTTTTTAAAATCACCTAGAGGATTTCTGAATTAATTTTCTCGTTCAAACTTATTGATGATGTTATCAATTGACTACTTAGTCTCATATAACTGAAGAGCTTTGGATCAAATATTTATCTTTTCTGTTCCGAACTAAACTATCTATTGCATTAGACTACTATTTAAGTATTTTCATCCAATTCTGTAAGATACCTATATTAACGAAATATACATCGATCTTTTGAGTATCAGATCATCCAGTTGAGACAAGAAGTGTCCCTTACCTCTGTTTGCACTAAAGATGTTTATTGCAGATTATTAGTTTATCAAATATCAAATTGAAGGGCAAACAAAACATCCTAATTAACTAGAATTAAAAGGCAATCTTTGGTGCAAAAACATAATATTTTAATATTATGAGTAAGTTAAAAATTGAAATTTGGATTCAGAAAGCTGAATACAATAATACAGCAATGGCAAGGAAAATAGGTAACAACAATCTTCATTTCAATACCTTTGTTAATGAAAATACTATAAGCTTAAAGTAATCATGAAACTTTTCATCTCTCATCAAATTCAGTTGTGAATATGAGTAAGTTATTTATTTTGCATAATGTGTGTTAGTTTTAAAATGAATGTGTGTGTATATATAATTAATATTTTTAGATTTGTGAAGATGTTTAGTTTATGACAGCATATATCCACCTGAATATTAAAAAAACACTTTGTATCAAAAAAAATTAAAATGTAATGCAAAAACAGAGAAATATTTTGGTTATAGAATTTTCAATATGGACAATTTCAACTAGAACTAGGAATGAAGAAAGAATTCATTGAATATATTGTCTTTAAACATTTGAAACATAAAATCAATTTGCTTTGGACTATTTCTAAGCAAATTGTTCATTTGAGTGAATTAGTATATTTTCTATTTCTTAACGTATCTTGTAAAAGTCGTATACATGATATGAATTCAAAATAAAGATCTCATTGATAGAAAGCGTTGTTTTTTCCCTGTAAATTTATTACCGTTAAGTTACGTACTATTTGAATTTTTGTTATTTTCATAACGGTGTTTAAAGTATTATTTATATTGTTAAGTATTTTCAGGTGCCGGTCCAAGCAGAAACGCTGATAAAGAAGCTGACTTTGGTTCTTCTTCTGATAGCATTGCTTCAACTAGTAAAAGTCCTTCTGTAGCTAGTGAAGACATTCTAGAACTGCCAGCAGATATAGCTTTTCTTTGAATTGGTAACCTCTGTGAAGTTATATACTTAAGTTCTTTCTTAAACATGCAACCCTTTCTTACGAAACTTCAGATTTTTCAAATTGAGTGAAGCTTACGACTTGTGTGTATGTTATTCCAAAAAGCTTGAGTATAATTATTTTCATGAGGATTATGTTCTGTACTTTAGTTTGATAATTCTATTTGATGAGATAGTGCTTGGGTAGATGTGAGGCTGTGGAGTGAGTGCTAAAAAGACAGGCTGTGTTGTTTCCGGCGAAAGGAACGAAAATTGGGTGATATTTTTATACGCACTCTCAAGAACATTTGTTCTCAGAGAAAGCATTTTTTCATGAATCAAAAATCATATTATAAATAATTTAATTTAGTTCAATCTTTCATTCAAGCAATTCAATGAATACAGATCGACCATTCAACTCTGTGTTTCTTCAGTATATTTTAATTTAATTTTACGTTAAAAAATAGTTTTATCTTCTACTTTAATTTTAACGAATTGTATTTTTGCATATTCTGAACTGAAATTTTTCTGTTGTTCAACTGTCAAAAATATTTTATGTATTACAATATCAATTTTATACAGAATTAAATAATTTCATCTCATTACCAATAATTTGAAATATTAGCGATGCTTATCATATTAACTTAGCAAATTAATTTTGAAAATCTAAGTAGAAATTATGTTAGGCTTTTCTTTCTTCAGTTATCGTAATCATTTTAAGATAATTTCCTCTCGAATATTTTAAAACATTGTGGCCATAATTTTAGCAAACTTTCAGTAAACATATATGTGATAATCAAATACAAAGTAGGGAGAGAATGTTTTGCCAAAATTTCAATTTGAATGGAAATATTAATGAATCTGACAGGTTTGAAGTCCCCATTAGTAGTACAAATATACCTTGTCGATTTATAAGACATTTTTTTCAATAATTATTGATTTTTTTTAAATGTTTTTGTTGAATTGAATACATCTCAAGCAACATTTCGTTTAGAGGAATTAATTCTACGAATGACTCCTCGGTTTAAAGAAATAATTTAATTCATAGTTAATTCGTTTTGTTCTAGTCTAAGTCTTTTGTTTTGATAGTTTGTTGACATAGAGATGCATTGAAGTACGATTATTTCAAATTCTTTGTATATGAAAAATAAAGTAGATTTTTTAATCAATTAAAGTATTCAGTAAAAAATATTCATCAATTGATTTCAGATCACCACCCTATCTAATCAGAGTCATTTTGTATTTACAATAAGACCCTTGTCGTACTAATTTAGAACTAATTAACCATATTCCAACTATTTCGGCTCTATCCTTCGTTTCACAAATCGTCTGCCTGATATTTTGCATCCAAGAGCACTTGATTTTTTTCCTCATCATTTCAGAGTAGCCAAAGATAATTTTTTTATCAAATGTTCATGAATATTATTTGTGTAATTTAAATTTTCCCTGGTAATCTATCGGTTTAGGCATGTAAGATGGCGGCGGTCCGCCAAGTGACAGCAACGTTGCCAAGTACGACGATTATTCTTGTATTTGAAGAATCGATTGAATTCCCTTTCGATTTGTTATATGGAGGTTCCACTATACATACAATTCAAATTAATTTTTACTAAGTCAATTCAAGTGAAATAGCTTGCTTCAACTTTTTGTCGAACAGACATGTGATTATATACACTGCGCAAAAAAAATTAACGCACATTCTGAAAATCTCAATTTGCATGAAAGTTAACTCTACATTGACTTTATAACTTATTTTTTATGTTCTCTCGGGAAGGTTTTGAACGAAACAATTCAAATTAAATGGAAGAAAAATTCAGGATTCACCGAATCTTATATGAAAGAACAGAAATAAACAATTTTCAGTATACGGAATGCTGATAAGTGATTTAATACTTGGTATTTTCCACCCCTTGCGTTAATTACAGCTCGGCAACGACGACTCAAAATGAGTGATCTTAAAATGGATCGAATCCTTCCCAGATTTCTCTGAGTTGGATTCCTAAGTCATTAAGAGTAGCTGGATGATTTTCTGAACTTCTATTGAGGTTGTCCCAAACCTGCTCAATCGGATTGAGATCTGGACTACTTGCTGGCCATTCCATTCGAGAGGACTTCACCTCTTCAATGTACTCCTGAACGATGCGCGCACGAGGCCTTAAATCATATTCTCTGATGAGATTTCTTACTGTCTGAGTGCTAATTGCACCCATGATTTGCTCAACGATTTTGAGGGGGCGAGCGGTTGCAAACCGTTGTCTCAACGAAGAAACTCTCAAGTAACGTTCTTGAATGGCAGTTGTTACCCGTGGTCTACCCTGTCCTGGTCTTCGGACATTCATACCTGTCTACCTGAATCACTGCAACATTCTGGACACACTTGTATGGGAAACTCCAAACATTTCTGCAATTCTTGTGTATGTCCACCCTTCTTCTCGCAAAACTACCGCTTGGCATGTTCTTTTGGGTCAAACTGCGTGTTTCGCGTTGCATAGCGATCGCGTGTAGAAAATCAAACGAAAGAAAAAACTATTGATCACTAGAATTAATCGAGAATAACTTGATATCAGAATGGAGCCAATACATTCAAAATCTGATAATCTCACCTTTTTTTATCCTGCTAGAAAAACATCTTTTCAATTAAGGTTTGATATTTTTGACTCTGCAGTTCTTCTTATGAAAGATGAAGAATAATATAATAATATTAATTTATTTTCATAATCAAGACAGTTTAAAAAGAAAATAGGTCAAATAATTTACATCAACTAACAAAATATAGGACTTAATTAATTCAATAACAACAATAAAGAACTTGACAAAATGAAACGTTCAGATCTGAAAATCAGTGTTCAAGTTCTTGCTGATAGACTATGGCTCTAGTTCGATCAATAACTTTTTTGTGAGAAATTTCAACTTTCGACAGTTATTGAGGTTTTGGTAATCTTTTGGTAGTTTATTTCTATTATTCCTCTGAGTTGATGTAGCTTCGGGAAGTGAAAATGGTGAATGCATCTAGTCTTATTGGCATTTTCGTACTTTCGGAAAAGATCGTAGTTTTTTTAAAAATTTCAAGCATCTAAAAAACATAAATTCCGGTGGAAGTAAGTATCCCTTGTTCTTGTATCATACGTACAAATGTGAAGGCCCAATTTATGTATTTTCACTCACACTAATTCAGCTTTATTGTTTGTTTATTTATCTGAAGAGACTGAATTATTTTTTATTATATCGGATAATTTTATGCTGTTACTTAAAAAAACAAGAAATGAAGTTCTCCAATGATTCCTTCTGTTTGGATTAAAATTCATTGGCCATAAGGTCAACTTTGGATGGCTCCTCAATTAGAAAAGTGGAGGACTGATCCAGCATTCGTTTCACCAAGATAAATGATGTTAACAATTTGTTAGGAAGAAAAATCCACATATAGAATTCTGATGGTAGTTTATTTCAGTTTTTTCCATCTTCAACAACGTAATATTTTTTTATAAAAAACAAATTACAAATATGAGTTAAAGACTTAAATTATTGCATATTTCCACATCTATTTACAAAAATAAACATACTGGAACAAAATACCAACTGACAAAATGAAAACACATTCTAAAGTTCTCAACCCATAAGTTTCTAATTCTGAAATATCTGTTTTTTCTTCTATGTACAAAATTTAAACAAATATTCAATATATATCTATACATATATACTGCGTCTTTAATTAGAAAAATCACACATGTTGAGTCAAATATTCATTAGAGATCACAGAAATAGAGCTGGAAAGTCAGCCTTTACGTTTAAAAATATATTCCCGAAAAATATGAGACGTGATTTTCTAGTGGAATGTTTTGCGTTTTCTCTAAACCAAATCTATCGAAAATGTTATTCCAGTCCCATCTCTTTGTACATTATAATTTCATTGATTAATTCGATAATTATTGTCATTAATGAAATTATCACAATCGTGACATTTTCTCCACAACGGGGAAATTAAAGCTGCCTTTGGCAGTCAACGCTACCATTTGTGTCCAAATGATCATGTCTACATCAAAACCCTACAATGATACAAGTCCCCTTGATAAAGAATTAATTAGTCCTGACTATTAAAATTATTTTGATGTTTTTCCTGTTGTTTCTAGAAATCAAGAGTTATATATCTTTGTGAGGCACGACATTTTGGCACTATTCAAGCAAATATACCATAGTAACTGCCAGCAGATTTCACATTTGAAGTGACATATCTATTTCATTTCGATCTTGAAAACAAATCCATGACAAACCTCATTCTATAAAGTTAACCTCTCTTAAGTCATCTCTGTAGTTTTACATAATTGTCTCACCGACCAAAAGAAACTATTATGTGGATATGGATTACAAGGTTGTTGTGAAATAGAGGATTTTTACAACTTCCAATTGAGCGCCTTTTACATCCGATTTGTTTTCAGCAGAACAATTGAGATACTATATAAACCACATTCTTTGCAACATCTTCAGACATTTACTATGCTAACATTCACTATTATTTTAAATTCTTAAAAATATGCAATCTAAAATATAATAATCCTATGCACATTTTATAAAAATCTCTGTATAATAACGCTATTTACAAAACTTATAACTATTTGCACATTTTGTTTAAGTCTATTGCATTGGCACTTTAGGTTCAATAATGCACATAATCACAAACTATTAACTCCTGCTAATTTGGTTGTATTGGAGGATCAGGTGAGCATACGATATTTACATGTCTATTACTACTCAAATCCGTAGGAGTTTTATCCATACTAAGATCTGTGGGCTTGTCGTCATATTCCATTCGAACACTTTCTTGTGTTTCTGTGGGTTCTGGTTTAATGCTAATTTGTGGTACCATCTGTGGTGGTGTGCTTTGACTTGAAGAGGTCTTATTTGTTGGAGATATCGTCATCTGTTGCCTGAGCAATGAAATATTTTTAATGTTCTTAAGTTCTGTGGGATTTCTCAAGAATCTGTAAAGAAAGAAATATTATTTTTATTTGATCAAGCTTTCAGTTATAGATATAAAAATTTATATGACTTATGACTCCGAACTTATTTGGTCGCCCATTGGAAATTTAAAGTTTATGTAGGGTATTTCTCAAAAAACGATTCCAAATTAATGTTGATACTTACTGGTAACAATGCCTTTCTCCCTGGACTTTCCTTAAAATGTTGACTCTGTAGTAGTACCTCAAAGCTCTCGACATCTTGTCGTAGTTCATTGAAAGATGATTTTTCTGAATTCCCCATAGTTTAGCTAGACCGGCTGGGTCGACGATTTTGAAAACACCCGTTTCTCTGTTTTTCCAGGCAATATGATTTGTGTACCTTTGTGCTGGGTCATTAAGTAACTGTTGTAAAAAGTCCCATAGTAATCGTCCATCTGTAAAGAAAAGGTATATTAAAAAACTGCCATGTTACCTTGATCGATTTCAGAATCTTGAAATTGCAAGCTAATATCAAACCTAATAGAATAGAAATTTTGAAGTTATTTTGTTGGAGCCTATTTTACGAAAAACTTCCAAACTTGAATTGGAATATAAATTTTATCAGGAATAGAGAAATATTGTACTCATTTGATCTTGTAACAAATTTAACTCATATATGCAGACTATGCAACAATTGTAGAATTAAAAGTCGCCATCCCATTCAATAAAAAAAATAAGAGTGTTGTTTGAAATCACGTTCACCTTGAAATTCAAAAAATGACGAATCACTACATAGTCGCTTTCTCTGTCCCTATGTCCCTTTGTATGCTTAAATCTTTGAAACTACGCAACGGATTTTGATGCGTTTTTTTTAATAGATAGAGTGATTCAAGAGGAAGGTTTATATGTATAATAACATCCATTAAATAGTGAAGAAGTACTGTTATTTTTGAGGTTTCTAATGTGATGTCGTACCGTGCGAAGCCGGGGCGGGTCGCTAGTTTTGAATAAAATGGTTTTATCCTAGTACTTTCAGATATGGAAATAACAAATGCAATAATACCACTTACTTGTATTTGGTTCTGGTGAATCATTGGGGAAGAAATCCCTGCCAAAACTCCTAACGTAGGAATCTGTACCAAAATTAGCCTCCTTTGGACTTCTTGGTGGTCCAGAGGGCACAGAATGAGTATTGAACGAGAATGTTGGAGTGTTTGGAGGGCTTGTCTGACTCCATTTTTTCTCCTCCTCGTCAGAATCTGACGGATTACTTCCATTACTGCCTGTAGTACTGAATGCATTGTGGCTATAAGTTTGATGATCTGAGTGTTGTGGGCTGCTATTCTGACTATCCATAGATGGCGCTGGACTTAAAGTTACCTGAAAGAAGGACTCAGTCAATTGACGTTAACTTTATAGTTGCATTTTAATATGAAAAATTCTTTTTACGTTAAATTAGAGGTTACATAGATCACTAAGCTCTACTCACCGAATTACTGTGAGCCAAAAGTTGAGCTGCAAGGTTGGCAGTGTGTGAAGTTTGAAACGAGTCTCCATTGCTCTGGGTTAAGACATTCCATGTTGGGGTGGGAGGGTGAGAATGAGGAGAAATAGGATACGGATGGCGTGATGTAGGTGTCACTGGACTTGAAGGTAACATTCGTTGGAAAGCGTTAGCTTCACGTACAAGGATTTGAAGAACATTGTAGAGAACATCACCAGATCCTGGTGCTCTTTCGCCCAAATCTGTTCTGGTTAGAAGGCACATAGCTTTACCTGAAAAAAAATGGATAAGGTTATTGTCGAGTACATAAACGATTTGACGATTATTTCTATAAAAAATTTCACGATAAATAATCGATATAGCGTGAATTCCGCAAAAGTCCTTTCATATAAATACATGTCCCCTCAAGTTGAAGATTCGGTCGCAGCTATCTGCCATTGCGGAAATCTTAATGATAATCACCATTATTTGATAAAGGGAAATATTTTCAACGATCCCGGAAGTAGATATTTTGTAAATATAGATTGTCGGCATAATTGAGGAAATAAAAAAGGCGATTTATTATAGAAAAACGTAGTTAATAATCAAAATAATATTCAAAGCCGGATTTTATGATAAGCTGATTATATATCCCAGTAACTATACGCGGAAATAAGCTGTACTTGATAAGGAAATCATATGTTGATAAGTCAGGGCTAATAGTGCGGTTACATAGATATAAAACCAATACGAACACCAGTCCACAAATAAAAATATATGTATTAGAAGTTACATAAAGCCTATTGAAATAGAATTATGAAATTCGTTTTGTGTTTACGCTCATTAGGAAGGGACAAAGCGCTTCTTAAACCTACCCATTTCCGGTTCAAAATATAAAAATTATGTTGACGAAAGGAAAAAAGTTCTAGATTCAAGTGCCCAAAAAGCGTTGAATGAACTATTAGGCCTACTTTTTCATCGCAACTAGCTTTTCATGCTCATTTTTGAGTTTGTATAGGCCAAATTACCAACTTGCGATTGTAGGTGAAAAGTTTACCACTCTCTGTAAGAAAAAAGATTTTGAGGGATGTCCTCAATCTTCATTCTAACTATTTATTCAGTTTGCGCTTTATCGCTATGACTAGTGCAAGCCGATTTTAGTTCTTTCGGCAAAAATGTTTTGTGGCACATTCCAGGAATATTTCCGCATACACACCTTGTTACAGATGAAAATATAACAAACTTATTTTCATAACACTTATATTTTCAAACATTCCTGTAAAACGAATAATAATAATAATAGCATACTATACTTTATCCACGACTACTGAATCTATTTCTTGAAGACTTTAACATTGCGACCGCGACAAAACTTCTATGCAAAGCGTGGAAAAAAGTTTACACATGAAAAATTTCTGGGAACTTGTCATTGTATATTTTGTAATAAAAATTGCTTCATTTGATATGATAGAAGAAGATTTGACCCTCGATTGATAAGGTTTTTGTTAGTTGGAGTACTTCAGAATACTGAAGAAATATCAATTTAAAGAATATTATATCGAAGCTAAATCTATGAACCATCTGACAGCAGTGAATAACAACTCATTATTCTCTTGTGATTGATGTTCATTATTATGGTCGAGCAAATAGACGTATAATGGGTGGATTTTATAGTCGTGGATAATAAAGTAATATTTAACAGAATTTGCAAGGTTCCATATATTACTGTAAAATGGAATATTTCTAGAAACCGCATCAAAACGTAGTAAATTTCGTGTGTATTCTGAAAATTAACGTTGAAGTACCGAATAGTACACTGGAATGAAATTGTCAAACATGATGGGTTTTCAGGTACAGTACGGCAGACACAATTCTTTCATCAAGTATAGATCTCGAGTACTTGAAGCGAGATAAAAAGCTGACGGCTATGAGTCGATTTTCAAAAATTTGGAAATGGAATTTTCAACTTACCGTTCATCTGAAACATATCCATATCGATAGGTTGGATGTCGTATTCCCTTTCTGCCCATCTCAAGAAAGTGATGACATCATCCCTTGACCACAGTCTTGGATCTGAAGTTAAGCTTGATGGTAGTTGACTTTTGTAATCCATGAGAGGAGATGAGGGCTGCTGACCTATCGAAGAAAAACCCAAGGGGTATCTCCACAACAAATCTGGACTGAATGGCATGGGCAGCGGTAGACGGTCCATGGTAGCTCCGGTAGGTATGGGTGGCAAAGGCCCAGGTACTAATTTCATATTTTAGGCTGAAAATAAATCAAATCATTAAAATTTTTGATTAGATTCATCAGTTACAGCTGATGTATACTTTTCAAAATATAAATTTAATTAAATTGAGTACCAAGGATATTTCTCATTTCTGTAAAGTAAAGTAAATTCCTGTTTTGAGCGGACTTTCTGGGGAACACTATATAAATCTTATGATCGTGGGATACAATGTGTTTAAGTTTGAATTTTTCCACATTCTACGGAAAGTTAACCGGAAATCAGTCGAGATCAATTTCAAATTTAGAACGAAAAATATCTAATCAAAATTCTAATGATGATCAGGTACAAACAGAAAACCGTCAAGAACATCCAAATTTGTTAAACGTCATGCCTTATATTTCTGGCCTTTCAGGAAAAATAAGAAGAATTGGTTCCAAATTCAACATAAGAACTGTTTTCAGAACACAAAATAATTTGAGATCCTTTCTAACCAGAACGAAACCAATGAATGAGACACAAAAATCAAAAAATTGTATATGTATATGTGGAAGATCTTATACAGGAGAGGCATCAAGACCTTTAGGGATAAGAAAAAGGGGAACATAAGAACAACATCAAAAATAGAGACATTACAAGATCACAAATCGCTGATCATGTATACTCCGTTCACGAAAGGTTGAGCACATAGTAGGCGTTTCTTTATTTATCTGAAGTTGGCAGTGTTTGCTGTCATAACGTAAAATAAAGTCAACGTTGCCGAATGTACCCGGCCTCGTCCAACGAGCTTGCGAGTTATCAGACAACTCTATGCAATATTGACAACATTGCGTATCAATCTGACAAGAAAATAAACATCATAACCTAAAATTTTAATATACAGAGTGGAATATGTCAAATTATCATGGCCAACCGACGGCTCAACCTTTCGTGAACGGACTATATGTTCAAATAGCGGAGATCATATGATGAACTGGAACAACACGAAGATCCTAATGACGGAACCTGATAATTATAAAAGGAAAATTAAGGAATCTACATGTATTTTGTTAGATGAAGTAGATAATTTGGCCAATTGTTCTGTTGGAATAGATTAGATCGTATTTGGATTGATTTATTGAAGAAAGAAATGACATCAGGAAATTTGAAAATTAAATGAATCAACATCTCATATGTGTTGACAACTTTCAATGTCAAGTTTTTTAGAAATGCTGAATCCTTCCAGATTATATTTCAATCGATATCTGAAGATCAGTTTAGGTACAACTTGGTTGTTGGGTCTACTCAATTTTAGACATCGGAGACTAAATTCGAGAAGTTAAATTCTTCCACATTAGGCCATAAATAAAGAAACCATATGGCTGGAAAACAATTGATTGAGAAGATGGGATTTAATGAAAATTTAGCTCCTCAAATCGAATAAAAAAGGAATAACATCTGAATTCCGAATAGTGAAAATGTACCATCAACTAGGTATCAACAAATAATTACTAATTACAAGTAGATGAATTGAAAACATTGAGAATGTAGTCCCTTCACGAAAGGTTGAGCCGTCGGTTGGTCATTGAAATTTGGCCACTGTGTATATCAAAATTTTAGGTTATGTTAATTATTTTCTTCTCAGATTGATAGGCAATGTTGTCAATATTGCATAGAGTTCTTTGATAACTCGCAAACTCGTCGGACGAGGCCGGGTACATTCGGCAACGTTGACTTTATTTTACGTTATGACAGCAAATACTGCCAACTTCAGATAAATAAACGCCTACTATGCGTTCAAAATTTAGTGAACGGACTATACCTATACTAGAAAAATATTATTGCAAAATCGTATCTATTGTCAGATTTGATAATATATCAGCATGCAACGGCGATAAATAGTGGTGAGCCCTCGTTACAATTCTCGGATATTGATTTACGACCTCATCACGTGAAATACAGGGAATGAGCGTTATAAATCGAGTAAAACGGCGCCGGAGGCATCTGTTAATCGCGCATAACGTCTTATAATAAAATCGCGGTACCAAAATATCCGGCCCATATCTCACACCCGTCAGCGGGATGTGTTAAATTTAGAAATTTCATTATTTTCGTTTCGAGAATTCCGAAAATTTCTGTAGATCTCCAAGATCGCGAATGTATCTCGACATATTTTGCGTCATTTGGAATATTGTTCCGCAAGGAAATGAGTGGGCTTTACTGGCAAACGATTCGCCCGAAATTAAAACCGATGAATACCATTTTCGAACAAAGTTGTTTGGATATATTATTTCAAAAACGTGGTGACCTCATATGAATATCAATAATTTATGATAAACAGAAGTTATCGGTGCAAATACCGCTTGAATTTTGAAAAAATAAAACAATTTAATTATATCGTGCGTTCAAAAAAATTCGTGGTCAAGTAAGCTGTAGTTTCTATTTTTCCTAAGAGTCTATGAGGGGAAAAATAGAATCCACAGCTTACTTGTAACGCACGTTATATGAGAATCTATTCCCAAATTATTTTGTTGCATTAGCGCCACTCCAATTATGCAACATCAAGAGCCTGTCCTGAGTTACTGAATAAAGAACCATTTATTCATCAGTAGGTACACATTCTGTATTCTAAATCCAGAACAATTATTGGAATTCATATTGGTGATCAATGAAAGTGTTATTATTATGCTGGAAAACTGAAAAAGTTGCAAGGTGATGGCCAAGGATATTCGAATAATAATTAATTGAGTAGAGAATAATATTTGTCGATAAATTCAACACATATTAAACTCATTCTCCGAAAAATATTCATGTCTATTATCTAAAGAATCTACATCCATTTGTGTTTTTTCGAATTATTTGACTGATTTGGAATTTTAGTGAACAAAGCATCAGAAGAAAAGCCGTTTACGAGTTCGGTATGTAAATAAGATCTGACTGGCGACAATATCAGCAAAAAGCCAACCGAGATATAGCCATATTTTGAAGGCGATTCGCAAAACTTCATTTTATCGCCGCTATATTTCAAATGTCGCTCAAATCATTCTCAGGTTACAGTGACTATATTACCACAGTGGCGACAACTCGTGTCTTATTTTCTATTGGTTGGCCGCCATGTTTCGTCGGAGTTGCGCAGATGGCAGATTTAGTTTGTTTATGTATGTTTTGTTGCCTACAGATTAAGAATAAGGTCTAAACAGACTTCTATAGAGAGTTATTCAAAAATACCGCCAAAAACGTCTTGACGAAACATGGCGGACTTTTGATAGTTTAATGACCAGTTGTCGCCCCTGTGGTAATATAGTCACTGTATCTCAGGTTATATCAGAGACCTTAACGGCAAGAAATGAAGGTTTCCGCATCTCAAATTTTGTCGCCATAACGACTGAAACAAAAGCTAAATTGAGAATCCGCCTTTATAGTCTAAGAGCCCGTGAACTTCAGACCTTCGTTATTTTATAAAAGCTGAAAATTTGTCTACGCATGCTCCCAACTCAGGTAAGAACGATGGACCATTATGAAATTTGGGTTACCCTGGCTTTGGCAGGTAAACGGTATTAAAGGGGTGTAAAATACTGATCTAATTTCGTCAAATTATAAAGTGTGATTTTTTGATATTACCGTCAGAATATCATTAAAAATCACGTCATTAATTGCCAGACACTTACTATAGTGGCAACCCCTTGTCAGACACCCTTAATGTTCATAAAATTATATGTAATTCTACTTACGTTATAGTATAAAAGCTGATTTTTATATATGATACTTGGGTAATAATAAGATAATGTTTCCTCATTAGCCAGACATTTTTGATAGTGCCAACGCTTTGCCAGACAAGCTTGTAGTTTAGCTGCAGGTGCGAGCGCGAGACAGTATTTATGAGTGGGTGCGAGTGAGACGGCATGATTATAATGACTTATGCAAATAAATTTTTTGGTACAGATTTATATAACTAATCATTTAAGTGAATCTCAAAAACATCTGAAGGAAAAACATTCGATGCTACAACTAAATAAAATTGTTAAAAATTTTAATTTATTCTATTAACAATTTAATTTAGTTGTAGCATCGGATGTCTTTTCTTCAGATGTTTATGAGATTCACTTAAATGATTAGTTATATAAATCTGTACCAAAAAATTTATTTGCATAAGTCATTATAATCATGTCGTCTCACTCGCACCCACTCGTATATACTGTCTCGCGCTCGCACCTGCAGCTAAACTACAAGCTTGTCTGGCAAAGGGTTGGCACTATCAAAAATGTCTGGCTAATGAGGAAACATTATCTAATTATTACCCAAGTATTATATACCAAAATCAGCTTTTATACTATAACGTAAGTAGAATTGCATATAATTTAATGAATATTAAGGATGTCTGGCAAGGGGTTGCCAGTAAGTGTCTGGCAATTGATGACGTGATTTTTAATGATATTCTGAAGGTAATATCAAAAAATCACACTTTATAATTTGACGAAATTAGATCAGTATTTTACACCCCTTTAATACCGTTTACCTGCCAGGCCAGGGTAATCCAAACTTCATAATGGTTCATCGTTCTTACCTGTGTTGGGAGCATGCTTAGACAAGTTTTCAGCTTTTATAAAACAACGAAGGTCTGGGGTTCACAGGCTCTTGGACTATTAATTTTGAACATCTCAGTCTCTACACCGCACCGGTTTGAACTTGCAAAACGAGGATTGAACCAACCGATGAAAGCCAACAGAAACCGAAAGCATACCGATGAAGCGGATAAGAAGGAAACTTCAACATCGTCAGCGCAGATCCAGAAACGCAGTACCAGGAAGTGTTCGACGAGAACAAAGCACCAAACAACTGGAATAACTTATTCAGCCAGATGAATAGCCGCAAACGAGTTCGGTATGGAAATGAAACAGGAGTTATCTCCTATACCGACGCCTAAATGGCAAAAGTCAAAGCGACGATCCAATCGCCACAAAAAACCGCTAAAAGACTCAAGAAACGAAGCCGTTCCTTGTTGTAATTACCGGAAAATCATTTATGTAAATGAACGGTTGAAAAACACAATTTCAGCCTTGAAATAACTTCCGTGACCGTCATATACCCACGTATATTCAACTTTACCATTAGTTGGCGTATTTTTAAATAGCCGCCAGTTTCATTTACTTCCTACTCGGCCGCCTTATATACTTCCCAAGTGCTTTTCATTGTGCGGTTTCGGATTGAAAAAATTTATCGGTATTCGATTTCGTTGACGAGAATTATTCTCTTTGTGCCAGGCGCACCTTTTATATATAGCTTGATTGAGAAATCCGGCAGTATTTTTGAACGTTGTGTTACTGCAATAATGAACGCGATATATCGCCCGGAACGATATCGATATTTATTGCATTCTATTATTTCCGTACTTTATTAGAATTTTTGCAATACTTCCGCGCGATATCGGCCAAATTCTTGAAATGGCTTCGCGATTATTTCTGGCATTATTCGTTTGTTCGGTATTGCCAAATTTTGATTTTCATATGAGAAGCTATCAATCTCAACTGCTCAGACATAACGCAATGAATGCAAGCATAATAATGTTTATTACCACAACTTATATACAACAACAATATTTCATAATATCGTTTTCAAATTGAAAATTATTTAAAAACTTGTTTGATTAAACCGCTACGAAAAGTTAGGTAGCAGCACTACATGGGGTAGTCTTTCTATATTGTTGTTTAAGAGCTATTGAAAAATTGATGAGTTAAGAAAAAAGGTTTGTGAATTAGTAGTCATAAGCCTTAAAGTCGACCGTTTTCGGAAAGATCAACATTCACGATGAATAATAACAGTCAATATTTTGACTGTTAGTTAAAAAGTTATAACAAATATTTCGAAAAATTGACGGTGTTTTTCAATATAAAAGTGGATTTTTCGAGAAAACGGTCGATTTCAGAGCGTATGACCAAGGGAACTTTTTTGTGTAAAAACATTGGCAGTTCAAACGTGCGTCCTAAAACTGTATTTTTTCCATTAGCGTAGAACTTGTAGGGAAAACACCCACTAACCCTTAGAAACCTACATCTATTAAGACTTTGGAAAAATATCATAAGAAACATAGTTAATTACGAGTATTATTAGAAAAATGCTCACGAAAGCTGTTTTCTGGAGATATTCGCATAAGAAACGATTTTTTTGTATTTAAGTTAATGAACTCTATTGTTCATATTTTTGAATGCGTTTTAAAATCCTGAAGTTTTTTGCATTTATTCAATAACACGCTTCTCATTTCGATGATGATTGAGCACTTCTATACGAGTACCTACCTCCACTCTCTGCTCTACTGTGTTTTCTAAAATATTTGCTTACTTAATAATAATTAATATACCGGGTGTTTTTTTAAGTGTTTCGTTCATTCATCTGTGAAATTCGCATTTTCTTCGATAGCGGCTAAACTACTGAGTTCAAAGACATGAAATGTTTGGTACACAAAAAATAGTTACAGTATACCAAACATTTCATGTCTTTAAACTCAGTAGTTTGGCCTTTATCCAAGAAAATGCGAATTTCATGGATGCATGAATGAAGCACTTAAAAAAATCACACGTAAAAGGCAATATCGTTCTAAATTAAATACTGGGTATGAATGACGTATTTAATTGGATAAGGATCAATAGCGTATTCATGAAAAAATACTCCCAAATAATGCATAATTTTGAGAAACTTTCGGAAAACTTTAAAAGGTGATACCGAGTAAACCTTGAAAGGTAGATATATGCTATCGCGGACTTTTTTGTAGAACTATTAAAGAGGTACATTTCCGTCATACATTGTTTCCATGTACGTCTTACGGTTTTTGCAGCGCACCTGAAAATAGCTGATTTCGGTACTCATATTTTTTATCATTGAAGTTATAGTAGGTTTCCCTAATTTTCTCGGGTGAAAAGTATAGCCTATGTTACTCAGTGATAGTGTAGCATTCTAAGGGTGAAAGAATTATTGAAATCGGTCAAGTAGCTTATGAGTTAACTCGTATCAACGCCACAAACCCACAAACATACAAATCTTTCCTCTTTATAATATTAGTATAGAGTATAGACAACATTGTTTCAAAATACAAAAATATTCGAATATCTGCACTAGAATGGATAGGCATTAAATTATTCACACATGTGTTACACATAAAAAAATATATGCACATATACTACTTAAAATGGTATGAGGACGTGAAGATATGTAATGTCCAAATTACAGTACTTGGCGCAACTACCGGGATATTATAATTATGAACATACAGGTTCAGTTGGACAATTGAGTTGATAAGGATATCGTTGAAATGACACATTATTTTTCCGTATCGACTGACGATAACTGTCACTGCTGCCATTAAAATTTCCTAATCGATTCAGCTGTGAATGTTGCCCAATTTACTGAAAAGTTCTTATCAGGTATGAAGCTGGTAAATTGATCGTTTACTTGCAGATCTCAAAATGAGCGGAAAAATTGGGCAAAACCATCAGGTACATTGTCGATCATTTCGAGTTAAAAACCCGCAGTTAATGGAAGAACTTTTGTTTCCGCATTAGTACTTATAATTGAGTATATCAAATACTTATGAGTAGTAAGCACATGGTCGATACTTGACATTGAAATTTGTAAGACAAATTGACAACAACGCTTATGGAGGTTTATTCATCCCATATTTGAGGTTTTTGAAAATACAGTGGAACTTCCATAAAACGAAAGCGCTTAATCCGCAAAAAAAACGTTATAAAGAAATTTCGTTATACAGAAAATTTGTTTCTATAGTTGGAATGTAGCGGTTTACTTCACTGATAAATTTAAGTTTATCATTCATACTTAAGCACTTCCTTTTAGACATTTTCGCACAACTTTCACACTAGCGTGATGGTTAGATTGAAACCAAACAGCCAGGGGTGTATTTAAAACTGTTTCAGAAGGATCTCTCTGCCCGCCGTAATGATTTAGTTTAAGGTCGGTATTGGTATGAAGGTATAAAGTTGTGTTTTTCCGAAATTTTTCCGGACGTACGTAATAAATCCAGACCTTAAACTAAATCATTAAGGCGGGCAGAGAGATCCTTCTGAAACAGTTTTAAATACACCCCTGGCTGTTTGGTTTCAATCTAACCATTACGGTAGTATGAAAGTTTGTGGCGAAAATGTCGAAAAGGAAGTGCTTAAGTTTGAAAAATAAACTTAAATTTATGAGTGAAGTCTACCGTGACATTGCCGACTATAGAAAACGAAATTTCTCAGTAACGAAGTTTTTACGGATTTAGCGCTTTCGTTATAGGGAAGTTCCACTGTATTTACTAAAAGAATGCTGGTCTGATTGCAGGACTCTCCATTCTTCAATCACAAATTGTGATTTATTTCCTTATTTTTAAGAGAAAACGGCAAAACCAATTTTACTTTCAGCCACATCGCCGAATAAATAATAAAATAACCTTTCATTTGATGTATATCACAATCTACATATTATTCCCCTTCGAGAATTAAAGTAAAGGAATGCAGGGCGCGTAGGATAAATTGTTTTTGAAATTAAAAATCGATTAGTACGAGGATTTTTCTTGATAATTCTCTCTATATTTTTCAAGAATTACTGACGAGTATCGTAACTTTTTTTTTTTTAGGCAATATACAGGGTATCCCGTAAATACCACGCGAAAGTGACACTGGAGATAGATTGGCATTAGGTCTATCAGATAGCATCAACATGACCTCGGTAAAAGTCCGCTGGTTTTCGAGATATCACCACTTTTTGTAAACAAAAAATGAAAGGGAAAGTGAGATAAACGAGAAAGTGTCAGTTGCAGGAACGTCCATTAAAATTTAAAGGTCCATTAAACTCTTAATCCTCCATTATTACAAGGAACTAATGGAGGATTAAGGGTTTAATGGACCTTTAAATTTTAATGGACGTTCCTGCAACTGAGCAATAGAAGAGCAAATAATGGTTGTTTGAAACGGTAGCGAGGAAAGAATATCAAACAACATGTAATTTGGCAACAGGTGACACTTGTCCATTTTTCTTAATTTTTAATTATTTCGGAATAAACACATCCCTCGCGACAAAATTATAATTTCTAAGGTTTTGACATAAAAAAATTGGTAGTGTTGTATCATTTTGAAAAGTGCTGGAAATGGACCATTTTTACGATTATTTGTCAATTCAGTTTGATTTTTTTTCACATCAGTCAGTCAAACTTAAGTTAACGTTTTAACTTCGTCATAAAATACAACAAGTTAGACATTTTTTTTAAGGATTTTGTTCTAGTTCTCGGTGAAGTTATTACTTCATTGTTTAAAGCAACTATTCAGGGTAGCCTAGGTAAAAAAAACATGAGTTTTGAAAACCGAAAATTGGAGATTTTTAAAAAAACACAAAAGTGGTTATATCTCGAAAACCAGCGGACTTTTACTGAGGTAATGTTGATGCTATCTGAAAGACCTAATGTCAATCTATCTCCAGTGTCACTTTCGCGTGGTATTTACGGGACACCCTGTATATTTTAGGGATTCAAGTAAACAGATACCTACAACAATTATCGTTATTTAATTCCACCGAAAAAAAATTTAGAATGATTACCAAACATGAACCTCAGATTAAATTATTTCTTCTATAAATAATCTTGTTATCTGATGCAGTAGTAGTCAATATACTAATATTCTTCCAAACAAAGCTGTTATGTTCATGTAAAGTGAATGGTCAAGTTTCCACAAAATGGGTTTCCAAGTAGTATATTAAAATTGCAAATTACCTAACCACATGTTTATGAACTGGAAGTCTATTCTTGGTGAATATTCTTAGTGGCGGGGAATCCCCATCAGCCAGTTGTGGTAAATACTTAAGATTTACCATCGTAAAAAGGCAAGTCTGGGTTTTTACCTATAAAAGTAGTAGGTGGATACTACGTAACCCTATCTTCGATGTACAGGATTCACTTATCTTGGTTACCTTATATATTTTTCACGACATATTTCGCTGAGTTCCCGGCAAAACAACTTATTATGAAATCATGAGTATTAAGAGGTTATAAAAACAATAATTCTTCACATTTTTCCATGCGGATAGATGTATGTGAGTCATTTTTATACTCAACTTTACAAGCTTTATCAGAGCGAACTCATTTTCAAATAACAATTTTTTGACGTATACCTAAACAGGGTGTACCAGGACGATAAAGACAAGAAATATATCAGAATAGGCAGTAGTAAATAATTATAATTTTAGGGGTGTAAATTAGAGCGTATGTTGCATCTTTTCTTGTTATTGTGTTACCCAATGAGGTATTAGTTTTTGGTCACCTGACGTCGCTTTAAGAATTATTCATGGGTACAACCTGTATATTTGTAACTTTCTGTGTTCTTCCCGATAAAATAATTCCAACGAACACAATTGGAGTCGAGGGGTAAAGCGGTTGGCAATATGGTGTACAACATCGGGCATCGCCAATGGCATTGGTTGGCATTGCTGGCATTTCCAGGAATTGTTTGGCATTTGTTGGCATTGTTGGGCATTCGCTGGCATTGTATGAGATAATGTTTCAAGTTTAGAACCTCAAATACTACAAAACATGACTTGGGCGGAAGACGCTTGACATCGGCAGGCATTTGCTAGCAATGTTTATCTGCCATAACCTCTATGTATATAAATGTGGCATTGTTTGGTATTGTGGTGAAGGAAATATTGCAACCGATTAAGGGGCGCAGCCTGGGGGGGCCCGAGGGGACTGCCCCCCTCGAGATTTCTCTGCATGTAAACTTCTCTACCTATGTCTCAGTAGATACAGTTGAATTTGAGCACATCTTCAATTTTTTATTTAAAATGGATTAATTGTCCTCATGGATACAGTCAATTTTCAGAACTTTATTGATTCTAATTTCCAGCAAAAACATAATGATTAACCTTTTGAAAATGAGACTAGGTACACATGAATATTTGCATAGGGCCCCCCCGAACGAAAATTCTGGCTGCGCCATTGAACCGATTTACCCCTCGCTTGAGATACAGTACAGGATTGTAAGTTGAAAAATTCATAATTCAATCTAGTGTAATTTTCAGGAATTCTACATTCGTACGTAATGATTAAGACAAACCAATTTCTCACTCTAACAATAACAAGATAAAATGGAACATTTATTCTAACTTATAACCCCACAATTATTATTATCTACTACTGTCCAATTCTGATATATGATCGTCGTGGGACACCCTGTATGTACGAATAGGAAATTTGAATATTTCATATGAATTCGATGGGAAAAATAAAACAAATCTTGTTCGCTTTATTTACCACGAATTGAAGAAGAATGTTCTCTTGATTCTGTGTATAAAGTTCACGAGAAATTTGACTAAACATTTAAACAAATAGATTCATGAAATTATATTTCATAAAGAGCATAAGAATCGAGATTAGAATTAATAAGATCCATCAAGCAACGAACCCGCATGATATAAATGCATTAAATTGCTTCTGATAGTTGACGTGGTATCACTTATAATACATATCTTCATTCGGTTCTCGGTATTTGAACGATGTTGCGTTCTTCAGTGCCTCAATAAAAGATCGCAAATATAAAATTCACATTATATAAAAATGAAATAAAATATACCGTATTTTTCAGAATGTCATCTCAAAGAATCGAAATGATCTTGTTCCAGTAACGCTGAAATACCTATCTGAAAAGCCCAATTATTTTTAACGCATACGAATTCACTGTCGACATGAGTATATTTGAAACTAGTAAAAATCATAAAACTCATTTAACTAAGAAACCCAGAAACCGCTCTTGAAATTATGTTCAAGCGTGTATACAGGAAAAAGCAAAGACCACTTTTTTTTCGAAAATGTAAAGATGGCGACTCAGGTATTTAACCGGAAGAGACCATCGAATCTAAGGTGTTATTGGGGCAAACAGATCGTTATCACCCATGAGCCGCATGGAACTGACAATCAGCCACGAAATAGGAACTTATCGGTTCAATTGACTATCGGCAAAAAAGCGTTTATCGCTCGACATTTTGACTTCCAATATTTAATCACAAGAAGCAGTTCCGGCTGATAATAATTCTCGAGAGGTTTCAACATTTAATTTTTGCTTACGTGAACATTGATCGAAGTATGCTATAAGCAATCAATTCGCTTACCCGAGATACATTTTCGTTGTTACAGTCACGACAAGCGATATTTTTTATTGTAAATATAGATTTACGTCTTTTATATTGAATGATCACCTTTGTGACTCAATTTCAGTTTTAGATCAAACATCAAGTTGATCTCGGTTTTCTTCAACGATTCCTGAAACTAATTTAGCAAAACGTATTATGCCGTACTTTTCACTGAAGAATCGTGGCTTATTTGTTGCCCATTCAACCGTGTAGATTTCACCGATACAGGTAAAAAACCTTGGAGTCATATTATTTCAGAATACCATAAATTTACTTGAACGAAGCATAAAGGAATCCAGAATTTTCGTTAGTGAGAAACTCGTAAAACAATAATGATATCCATTTAATAGGTATTTCATTTCATATCGCATTCCACAAATTACTGTAGAGGAATCGATTTAAACGAAAATAATTCTAACCGGAATACGCCGAGAAGCAATCAGTTTCAAATGGTTTCTTTGTGTGGGCTTGTTCTAGGTATACCTGTTGATGCGATAAGATTTACTGTTCAGGGATCTCGGCGTTTCTTGTAGATTTTGGAGGAATTACGTACTTCCGGTTAATAATTCTTATTTACTGACGTACTAAGGGACTAAGGAAACACCCCATTAAACTTAATTCAAATTAGTTGATTTATGTTACTGCAGGTAGGTAGTAAAATAAGACTTCTTGTTAAACAGGAAGTTCCTGTTGACTTCTTTTGGAGGTGTGAAACACCCTACTAAATAATGACAATGGCATTTTAAAGGGAGGATTATTTCATAGAAATATGGTTGTTATTTATTCAATAATTTATTGGCATATTTAAAACATTAGATAACTTTGTAGAGTTAAAAAAAATGTAGTAATATGTAATCATGAATAACGCCCACAGCAGCTTCAATAAGATATAATTAAACTTGCATGTTCGGAAACTTGAGGCGAGTTTAAATTAATTTAATTGAGTTTCATCGTTGTACGCAAGACGGAAATGAAACACATTCAACAGGCGTTTTCAAAATATTCACGATCATCGAGAAGACGAACAAGCACAAAAATTCACGTGTCACTGGTTTCATAACCAACATACCTTTCAGGTTGAATCGAATCAGGTCAGTTATCCAAAATAATGTGAACACATAGGCACGATAAATCCACAGGTGGTTGGTGAAACACAAAGTAAAAGTTTGTTTGAATCACTGAACTCGTATCGACACAAGTCTCATAGAACAAACTGATCGGAAATATTGAAAAATGTGTATCAGTGCACGATAGCAGTAACTGTGACCTGCCGATGTGTACGGGGCCACCTTACTACTTCAACTACTGTTCCGAAACTGATCTCGAGGGTACGTCCGAATTCTCTATTCACTGCCGTAGTGGAATTGTCGGCGGTGAGGGAGTAGAAGACAGACCTGCGCCGCGCCGCCTTGAATTATTGTAGTGATAGGAAGTCAGGAAACTAGGGACTAAGTAGAATCGTCATCCTCACAATACCCAGGAAAAGTTGAGTTTTGCTGATAAAGTACATAGAAGCAATTTCGAAAAAAGCGTATTTTGAGGATGTAGAAGCACCTAATACAGGGTGTCCCGTAATTAGACCGACAAACTTCTAGTGGACATTATAGATCGTATTTTAGACAGATTCGACCCAATCATATAATGCAAAATTGCTTCGTTAAGGAGCTATTGCCCTTTGAAGATGACGTCCTGTCCACACTTTTTGCCACATATTCGCAAAACGGAGTCACATAAGTGCTGAAACTTTACACATTGGCTAATATCAAAAATTCGCATCGATTAGATTGAGTGCATTTCTTTCATGTCAAGCACAATCGTATCATTTGGGGGGGGGGCGAAGGGTATTTTTAGTTGAAACTTTTTTAACTTTCATTATTTCGCAATATTTACATCATATTCATAAACTCTGATGCTTTTTCTTGAAAAAAGATGCTCTTGTATAATAACGCCCAGATGCACCATTTCCGAAAAAATAGATTTGAAATTTTCTCTCTTTTCACTAAGTACTCATTGTTCACTTTTTGTTGAATTTATTTTCACTTGATAATGGTTAGGCATCTTTTCTCAAGAAAAAACATCAGAGTTAATGAATATGATGTAAATCTTGCGAAATAATAAAATTTAAAAAAGTTTCAACTAAAAATACCCTTCGCCCCCCCAAATGATACGATTGTGCTTGACATGAAAGAAATGCACTCAATCTAATCGATGCGTATTTTTGATATTAGCCAATGTGTAAAGTTTCAGCACTTTATGTGACTCCGTTTTGCGAATATGTGGCAAAAAGTGTGGACAGGACGTCATCTTCAAAGGGCACTAGCTCCTTAACGAAGCAATATTTCATTATATGATTTGGGTCGAATCTGTCTAAAATACGATGTATAATGTCCACTAGAAGTTTGTCGGTGTAATTACGGGACACCCTGTATAAAAGTCAATCAGATTTTGGACAAAATGGCCTCTTATTCAATGGCAATGTTGTTCTCAAATTAAGAATTTGAAATTTTCATTCATTTTTGAATAAATTCAATCTTGATATCATGTTCTCTTCGGAAGGTTTTCGTTTGAACTACTGATTGTGCTTTGTGCTTTCAACACTTCAGTTGTGTCATTTTAATGCCACTCGTGAAATTAACGATGTTTGTACTTCGGAAAATGTGTCTTTTGGTGGTGAAAAGTGAAACGTGTAGAAAATGTCATTTAAATGTTTGCTATAGTATCACTGTTGTATGAAATTTTATCTTATTATACAAGGTGTTTAATATAACGTCGACAAACGCCAAAGGGAGATTTCTCAGCTTATTTCAAGAAGAAAGGTTCATATAAGTATGAGTCCTAAACGGCTTCGTTACTGATATACGGGCTGTCACGTTTTTTTTTGGTACCTACTTCAAAATTGACTGCTGCTATTGAATTCAATTTTTTTAAATCTTTCAGTTAAGTCACTTTGTTGTTTATTTCTCCAAAAACATAATAATTATCTATTTATTCAATTTAAATATTTTTGTTTTTGGTAAACCCGCCATTTATGTTCTTCAATGTATTTATTGAAAGTGATTAGAGATATTAAATTGCAGCAGGAGATTAAATTTGTCATAAATAACAAGATTCTTTTGTGCCATATAATGTAGATACAAAATAGCTACCCTTTAAGAAAAAGAGGTGAAAACCAACTAAGGCATTAACAAATTCTTCGCCCCTGACTCGAAATTTTTAATCTCTTCTCAATTTTTACATGGCACTTAGAATGAGTTTAGCGAATACTGAATTCAAATTCAATAGCAAAATTCAATTTAGAAATCTTCTTGAACTTCGCTATGTTGTAACTCATAAACGAAGCCGTTTCGGACCCATTTTTATATGAACTTATATCGTTGAAATAAGCTAGATAATCTCACTTTGGCGATTGATAGCATTATTCAGAAACATCCTCTATATCAAAAGTTAGTATATTTACAGAATTGCCCTTCGAAAAAATACTTCACTTCAGAAAACACTGTATATGTACGCTGTGTTCCAGCAACAATTCATTTGTTTATGTGACATCTACGATTTGTGAAATTCTTGTTCTTTCAACTAGGGGAAAATAAGGAAATCCAAGAAATCAGGTACAAAGAATGAAACTCCAGAGTGATGTTTCGTTACAATCATATAGCGGACACGATAATACTAACATTAAAAATGCAAGTTTTTCGAATACAAAATCATTGACATTACCTGCTTATTTTGTCCGAAATTGATTTCAAATTTTCCGATATTGGTTTCACATTTTCTGATTCATTTTTTCATTTTTCCACTAAATAAAGCTTACCTTTTCTGAAATTGTTTGTCTCTTAGTCGTTATAGATGAATTTTAAAGAAGAATATTTTTCATTGAATACTTTTTTCTTCAATAATTTCGCAGAAATGCTTAAATTTAGTTTCATCACGTTACAGTGAATGAAGACAATTGAAGTTAATTAAAGTTTCTGCGTTTCATGAAACAACTCAAAACTCACATAGTCTAGGCAGAAAAGTACGTCAAAATATTATTATAGTTAATCCCACAATACACTATTTTATTAAAATTCGTCATCAATTCATATCAGTTTGAGAAATTCTTAGATTCGCCCCGATAGGTAGAAACAGATAGGACTGTATTTTCCAGAATATCTCCAGAATAGATAACAGCTATTAATTCAAATTGGGTTCACAGTGTAAACTAATTGCGTAAGTTATTTATAAATTTTCGGCATGATAATAAATCTTATGCAATTTCATCATTCGAATAATTGAATCGGGCAATGTCATAACTATAATACATTGTACTTAAATAGGCCAAAACTAAAAAAACTGGATGCTCAATTTGAGGAAAGATTTCGTTTAATTCTCCTTAAAAAATAGCAAACTTCAATATAATTCGAGAACCTGGTTTTTCTTTCTACATTGTATGAAGGAAATATATTATTATGTATTGGCGGATTCTTTGACAATCTGCAACAATAAAAGATAATAGCAATAGGTATCGGACAACGTCCTAGGATGATTTAAACCAAATAAATAAAAATAATTCTGCATTCTCAAAATTAATTCCATGATCCGCAATAGAATTGCAAAGGTTTTTTTTTCATCTTTCAGATTATTTTCTACGTTCATTCTGTGAGTTAGAATCAAATGGTTGGGGAACTGAGTTAACAACGGATTTACTGATAAAACTAGACAACTGTATAATCAATCTAATTAATACACATCAACAAGAAACAGTCCGCCTTTTATTCATTACTCAACAACGGAACTTCAATGGGCACTTATAACTTGCTAGTTATCGTTTTATCCTTCCATGAATCAAATGTTCTAGCAGTAAACGTCCTCAGAAACTATCAAAATAATGGGTCGAAATAAATATTATTTTGCAGAACACTAAAATCACGTTGTTTACACTACTTAAGTTATCACCGAACGATTTTGCAGTTGATGCATTCTAACGAAAAAATAAAAATGAGAACTTAATCGAATTAAGTTCGTACAAATATTGATTATTATAAAATGCAAATAAATATATTGGAGCAATAGGACAACAAATGCAGCTTATTCATGGTTCGATACAAGAATAAAGAAAGCTGGAATATTGTATATTCGAAACAACAAATTAAATATTAGAAATCAAGAAATCATACAGGGTGTTTCAGAATAAGGATCCCTAAATTCGGGATATTAATCCTAAGATGATTTTCTGTGGAATATGGCTCTGTGACGCATTGTTTCTAAGATGTTGAAATTTAATAAAAAATTGGTTTTTCGAGAATATTATCGACACCGTTCGAAATTTTTTGCATTTTGGTAGGGTATTAAAACACGATTTTTTCGTAGGTAATATCATAAGGGCATCTAATTTCTCAGAAAAAAATACATTGCTGAGTAATATTTTGACAAAAAGCATGAGTGCTTGTGGGAACAAAAATCCGAGTCGAAGACGAGGATTTTTGCATCTACTGCTTTTTGTTAACAAATATTAGATACTTTGCATTGTGTTTTTTAGATTTTTTTCACTGGGAAAATTAGATGCCCGAATGGTATTGATATAATTATTCTGCATGCATTATTGCATTATGTATAGATAACAACTTAACAAAACTGTCAAGTTTTGCAGCGGGTTAATTCAAATGATCTGATGACAGCTCCTGCCGAACAGTTTTTTTCCCTAGAAATAGTTTGTAATTCAAAATTGCGCATTTTTGGTTGGTGGAAATTACGACGAGGGAAATAGTCAATTCAAAGTTTTTTCAATTTCCATCAGTGGCGTCCCTATAAATTTGGCAGAAGAATGGTAACTGCTTTTTTAAAATTTAGAATTATTTTAGTAATCACCACATAATCCATAGTGAGAATGGTATATTGAGTTTTTATCCACCGCGCCTTAATTCTGAGATGAAAATAAAAAGCAATTTCATCCAAGTGATGAGTCACAAAATTTTGATTACTCCAAAATCGTCCCCATTTCCTCGGACACCAGTTATGTCGCCCAAATGTCTGTAATGATCGAATTTTGGGCCGGTAGTGGTCTCAAACGACTCGGTTCGACTCACCGATAAAGAAACCGAGGTCAAAATGATTCAGTCCGGGTTCGGAATGTCACGATTGATTTTGTTAATGCGCCAAACCGGTCCAGTAGTTTCGGAGTTATCGACATTGTAAATCTTTTAATTTTGAGACGAAAAAAATCTAGTTGAACTCAATATTAATCAAAGCCAAACTAAATGATGTTTCGGTGAGTAGGTACGAAAACTATAAAATAAATGGAAGTAGAGGGAATAAACGGGAGAATCACTAACATGAGATTACAAGATGCTTTTCCCATGACATTTTTGAAGAATCATCGAAAAGAAACGTGATTCTCCATAAAATGATAGACAAAAAAAAGTCGATACTAAAAACGTGTGACTTCATATAATTGCTATTCTCAAGATTTATACTTCTTGTAGATGTAGATCATGAGTGTTTTTCAATCTGTTCATCATAAATATCTATTTTATGATCTAAGCTCTCGTGTGAACCGATCAAAATGATGATAAAATCTGATTTGAGGCTAACATGAAATAAATTGGGGTATACAACGAAAGTTACATATTAATGCCAAATAGTACATAAACACTCAAAAAATTCAATGACCGGCTCAAAGATCATGATAATCTTCCTCTCTAGAATCTCATAATCTGTAGTGTACTCAACGTTGTCACGTTTACACACCACCGGATCTACACTTGTCCAGCTGGAGTGGGGAAACATCGCCTAGACTTCCTCTTTTATTAAATCTGTGCTGCGTTCGTTGATCAAGCGAGAATACCACTCGTTGTTTTGTCTTCTGTACCTTCGCGTTCACGAGATCTTCGGATGTTCGATAATTTTTTTCCATGTTCGTCGGGCAGGTGTTACGTTCCAATACCATGAGAACAAGGTTTTCTTTTTATTACCGGAAGTAGGAAATGAGGGCTGGATTGAATGATGATGTCGGCATACTTGTGGAATTTTTGGAAGATTTTGTCTGATAGATATCTATTAAGTTGAGGGGGTCATCGAAATTTGGGATTATTAGTCATTTGATTATTGCATGTTATGAGAGTGGGTTATTCGACTAAAGATAATGGTCATCAGTCATCTATCTTTCTGAGAATGTAAAGGTGCTATTCCACTGCGCGAAATTGACTCGCGCAACTGCTTCGCGAGGCTGACTCGCGAGTAGCTGTTTCGGCCTGATACGTTTACACGACGCGAAAATGGGTGAGCCGCTAGTTTTCCAGAGACAAGCATGTTGTCGTACCTCCGACTGCAGCTTCAGCATTTGCTATAATTGTGATGGGTTATGTGGGTATGGTGGACTGTAGAAATATTTCGTCGGCGATTTCAAACTGGAAATCAGTTGCTATGGGATTTAGTTGCGGGACCCATCGAGGATACGATCAGGAGTTTCATCCCGGTTGACATCAGAAGACTTTGAATACCTCTTGTCACAGGTTTATCCTAAAATAAGAAGAACATAGCATCCCAAAAAATCGTTAGGCCTGATAGAGCTGGATTAGATGAATGCACTCGCCCTGATTCATTTTGACGTTTCCACGACGCGAAATTAATACCGCGAGTCTCTTTGACTCGCTCACAAAAAACCGACTGGCGTCGGCTCACCGCGAAACTGACTCGCGAAACAAAATTTCTGGCGCGAAAGCGGTTTCCCCTGCGCGCATTTTGACTCGCGAGTCAGTTTCGCGAGTCAATTTCGCGCAATGGAATAGCTCCTTTAGATGAATGTTTTTTACGTTAGGTGTCGGGAAAGAGTGATTAACAATTTTTTTTATCATTAGCACTATCTCTACCAAGCGCATGATATTCTGTTTGGATTTGATATTAAAGTCTTTATAACTTAGTCTGTTATTACAGGTGCTTTCGAGTTAGATGCTTGAAACCCTAGTCCACGACGCTTTTGGGCTTCACGTCTCAAATTACAAGGCAAATCTGCTCAACGCGCCGGAATGTTCTGGTACGTCGAACGTGTGTCATGTTCAAAATGAATGTTGAATTTTTATGGTATTCACTTCCAACAGATAACTGAACACTCCGAACGCGCTGAGCGCGCGCTGTAACAAATAGCCCATTCGTTTTGGAGAATTTCGCGCTCCTGAGTAACTCAAAAGCTCGAAATACGGGTTGCCATTGGTTGCGCACAAGCACTGGAAACAGCTCAGGAGCACGAAAAACTTCATAACGAATACTTTGAAATTCTTCTATATTCTATAGGTATTCTTCTATAGTCAATACGGAATACGCCGAATAGACAGAACAGAACGCGCCAAACATTATCCGAGTTTGGTCGGTAAACGCGATAGTAAGTACATTATTCATCGAATACTGCTAACGCTCCAACAGCCCCGAATTATATTTGTTGAATCGGTCGACGTGCTCGGCGCGTTGGTTCGTTCGGAGTGTTCTGTTGCAGGAGAATAGCAACTTACGTTCCGATAACACGAGAACAAGTTTTTTTTTATTATCGGAAGTAGGAAATGAGGGCGGATTGAATGATGTGATGTTGCCATACGTGTGGAATTTTTGGAAGATTTCGTCTGATAGATATCTATTAAGTTGGAGAGGGTCATCGAAATTTAGGATTATTAGTCATTTGATTATTGCATGTTGTGGAAGTACGTTATTCGACTCGAGATAATAGTCATCAGTCATCCATCTTCTGAGAATGCGAGATGAATTTTTTTTCGGTAGGTATTGAGAAGCAGTTATTAAAAATTTTTTATCAGGGATCTCATTGGCACTATTCTACCAAGCGCTTGATTTCGTTTGATTTAATATTGAAGTCTACCATCAACCACGCGCTTGTTAAAGCCCTTGAAAATATATATGTAGTATGATCATAGGGTAGCATGCGGGAGTATTGGAAAAAAGAATCAAAGCCATTTTGAGCCAATAAAGGTTTACGCCAGGGTTCCTGCATTTCTCCTAAGCTCTTCAAAATATACCTATATAGCAAAAGCATTATCATGTGGAAGACAAAATATCGGAGTATGGGTATAGAAAAATTGATGGAAATACTTGCCGACGACCAAGTTATATGTGCGAATAATAAAGAAGACCTAGAATATATTATGGCTTCAAGAAGAGTATGGAAGATAGGGTCTCCAGATGAATATATCTTTATCACAATACTTGTGTTTGGAGAAGAGACTACTGCTTTGAAGCTAGAAAATACTGTAACCATTAAGAAATGCGAAAGCTTCATATCCTTGGTTATGAACTTCAATACAGAAGCAACAGATGACCCAAAATTGAATCAAGAATAAATAAGACAAAAAAATAATAAATCCCAGAAAAACAAAACGAAGAACAGAAAAATAGTAATATACTTATGTTACAATGATAAAAAGTACAAAGTACCCTATTATACAGATCTGAAACCGGTTGAAAGAACAACTGAGGAGGATAGAAGCTATAGAAATGGATGGACAAAAGCAAGTCGCCATTATCTTAATATATATTTCTTGTGTGCGTGTGTATGTGACTGAACTCCTCCTAAACGACTGGACCAATTTTCATGAAATTTTTGTGTGGTCGTGGAGATTCGAGAATGGTTTAGATTCACAAATCAGCCCGACAGGTGGCCCTGCAGTCGGTATCTAGGATTTTATAATTATAAGGCAAGAAACGGTTGCCGGATCAGCTAGTATATATATATTTTTTTGAAATTAGAGCTAACATAATACATACATAAAACAAAAACTAAAATCCCTAAATGAGGTTAGTGCAAAAACGGGGGGGGGGGGGGTACCATACTATTTTTTCGTATGATACCAGAGCTCAGGGAAAAAAAACCTCAGTACAAAAAAAACCCTGTCTCGCCGTTCCAACAAAAATAACACTTAAAAAAACTATTCGAAATATTGAAGGTTTTCTTCTTTATTTATTCCAACCGATAAATTCTCTTCCAGATGCCTTTGGAATACTGAATGAATCTGAAAGAGAAAAAAAATCAAAGCAGAAAAAAAAAAGTAATAGAAAAATCAAACTATTGAAACTCTATTAAATCGATTTGAAATTTACCACCCAATTTAAAAACGACTCTGTTACTTCATGTATAGCCCTTAAACCATCCTGAAATTTAAATATTGGACAATTATTTATCAGGTGTTCTATAGTCTCCTCTGCTTCTCCGCATTCGCAACTAGGACTCTCAACTGAATTCCACTTGAAAAGCATACTATTACAACGGCCATGACCTGTTCTTATACGATTGAGAACAGTCCAAATTTTTCTTGGAAGATCAAATCCAGGAACTTTAATGTTAAATCTTTGTTTTGAATATTACCTGAGTTCCACTCGCATTGCCAAATAGCTTTATCGCTTTCATTCGAGGTCAGAAAAATAACGTCACATATAAAATAAAAATACATATTGCCTGTAATGCGCGCCAGCTCCAGCTCTGCTAATCATATTCTGCATAAATATTCCTATTTCAGAAAAAATCTTTTCGAATACCTATCAATGCAGATCCTCACTTTCATGATCACCCAAATTCAACTTTTCCGATATAACTTGTCTGTAACTGAATATTTGTATAGCCATTCTGCAAACAAAACTATATAAGAAATGTAAACATTCTGACAATAAATGATGTGTTTCCGTTTATTGTTGTGTAGAAATTCCTCCTTGACGACAATTGAAATTTGAATAACGCATAAACGCGCTTGATTACAATAATTATAACGAATCTAAGTACAAAAACATTTCATGATGTGTATCTTTGTTTTGAATGAACCTACTTCCGGCAGAAAAATCGTCACCATGTCAAGGTTAGCATTGAAATCTGAAAACATTAATTATAATTCTTGAGGTCGTGAATTCGGAATTGGTCCGTTCAACACGAATTAACTTATTCAAATTCAAGAGTACCTATTTATTTACTCCCAGGTTGTGGATGAATAATTGCGACAAGGGTGTGATCTCTTATAGAAAAACAGGGTTGGTTTTTTCAAATAAATTTTTTCGACCCTTGCGGTTATGATTTTTTCATAGAAACTAACGAAAATAAATTGATTTTATGCGAGCGAGAACGCACTTAAAAATTTCAAGAGGTGTTCCTCCATGATTGCTAGGGGTAGAAAGATCGCCCCTAAACCTTGTTTTGGAGGAAATTATTTTAGATTAATCTTTTAGAAAATTAATTCTGGATTAACTTCATCTTTTTAAAATCAGGGCTCTGTAGTTACATGCTTGAATTCACATTTTTTGAGAACAATATAATAATATAATCAATAGATGATACGAGACCGAGCAGTAGAGATGTCAAGGGTACATCTGCCTAATGGATAAATCAGATGCGAACCAGTGGTATTATCTGTAGTAGAATATGAGATACCTAAAACCGAAATGGAAAATATCCAAAATCAATATTTTGATTGTTAAATATACTTAGAGAAAGTTTTTTTTGCGAAACAGAATTTAGGTGTGGCTTTTACACCCCTTGCAAACATAAAGAAAAATACCAAAAAATTGTTTTAGTGCTTCTTCATTCTCTGGAAATCTTTGCTCAATTTAATTCTATTCTGATTTTTACGTTTCAAAAAAATTGTTTTGAGGTAACATCTTTAGGCAGGGCGCGCTCATAGAAAATGAGCATAATATTTTTGACAAATAATCAGCCCCTGAAATTTTGGCACTTGTTTATCACATTAAAGAAATAATCCTTATTGAGAGATCTTCAAGTAAAACTATTTTATCCATTATAATTTTCAAGAATATAGTTTTATTAAATTCAACATGACTATTCTATTGAATTTACCTGATATTTTCAGCAGTTTAAGGTAGGGGAAGGTGAGGTATAATGATCCCCTTAAGGGAAAATTTTATTGTGGCTGAAGTTGAAGGCAAAACCGCAAGATTTCAATTGTTGTTACACAAAACAAAACTATTAGATGGGTTGGAAAATCCAGCTTTCCCTTTAGATTCGGAAAATTGATGCGGTGAATTATTTCTTTCTGCCAATTTCGGTGAGCTGAGGTTAAGAAATCCTGAGTTATCAGCCTGTATATTATCTAGGCTTCATGTCTTAATAATAATGAACAAGTACCAGTTCTTGTTCCAGGGCGACAGTTCAGAGCTATTTTATTTTACTTTGGCTCTTCTTTTTAATGCCATCACAGGGACCTCAAATTCTCAACTCGCGGTTTTGTAAGGCATACCATCTCTGACGGCATCTAATGCCTTTTGCATTTGTTCTTCAGGCCTGTTTTGGCAATTGGTTCTACGTTTATAAATTCTTTGGCATGTAAAACAACAATTATTAATGGGGTAAATTGATTCCAGGGATCATTTTAGACACACAGAAAGGGATCATTTCGCCCCAAACACCAAATTCCAAAATATCGATCAAAACAGACTTCTCATACCGCGTGAGATGATCGAACATTGCTTGAATATTAGCTAACTTCTACTAGTACCCGCAAATAAAACAAAATTTCAGTAAACACTTAAATGTAAAAAAATTCAAGTCCAAAAATATGCATTTCTGAAAGGAAAAATTTGGATAATCAAAAAATTCAAGATAGTTTTGATTTGATACATCAATCTGATAGTTAATTGTTTTTTCACATAACCGCGAACATACGTGAAAGAGTTTCCGACTCGTATATGTATTATCTACAATACAACGAACATGTAAAATAACCATTTTTCTGGTATTTCTTAATTATATCAGGAATTCTTCTGCTACATCTGATATCGAGAATATAAAAAAATCTGCGTTCAGATGTCAACCAAGTGGGGAAAAAACCAAACGAACGAATAACCATCTCAAATCCCGACCCACAAAATCGCGACCATAGATCCATAGAATTACACGGACCGATGAGTCAGTGTGCCAAGAAAGACCGCTTCTGCATCATGGCTCATGCAATATTACCATAATGACAAGCATCTGGAAAGGTGTAACGATTGGGTTTCCATCTAAATATAATGATTGCATAAGCGACCGGACTGAATCATTGCTATCCGCGAGTAAAATCGTACTCACGATTTTATCGAGATTTTGCTTTCGTATCTATTTCTATGTCGAATAGGAAGGAAGTGAGCATCGATGGGCTGTTGCCAATGAATTAGCGGTTTGCGATCTTTTATTAGTCGCATACCTTCGAGCGATGTTAACCAGGAAAGACGAAACAGATTTGGCATGTCCGACGATCCGATTTTTTGCTTCGCATTCCTAACTGATTTGACGTCATAACTCAGAACGTGGGAGTAATCCTTGTTCAGAAGCATCTCTGAGTATCAACGATCACTTGAAGCTGTCTTCTAACTGATATAGGAGTAGTGTTCTCAGAAATCCGGCATGATCCTTTGAAAGGGGTTATACAGGTGTGCCGAAAAGACCAACGATAAAGTAAATTGAGATGTAGATCAGCGGGTTGCGATCTTTTATTAGTTGCATACCTTCGAGCGATGTTAACCAGGAAAGACGAAACAGATTTGGCATGTCCGGCGATCCGATTTTTTTGCTTCGCATTCCTAACTGATTTGACGTCATAACTCAGGACGTGAGAGTAATCCTTGTTCAGCAGCATCTCTGAGTATCAAGGTTCACTTCAAGCTTTCTTCTAACTGATATAGAAGTAGTGTTCTCAGAAATCCGACATGATCCTCTGAAAGGGGTTATACAGGTGTGCCGAAAAGACCAACGATAAAGTAAATTGAGATGTAGATCAGCGGGTTGCGATCTTTAGGTATTAGTTGCATACCTTCGAGCGATGTTAACCAGGAAAGACGAAACAGATTTGGCATGTCCGGCGATCCGATTTTTTGCTTCGCATTCCTAACTGATTTGACGTCATAACTCAGGACGTGGGAGTAATCCTTGTTCAGCAGCATCTCTGAGTATCAAGGTTCACTTCAAGCTGTCTTCTAACTGATATAGTAGTAGTGTTCTCAGAAATCCGACATGATCCTTTGAAAGGGGTTATACAGTGTGCCGAAAAGACCAACGATAAAGTAAATTGAGATGTAGATTAGCGGTTTGCGATATTTATTAGTTGCATACCTTCGAGCGATGTTAACCAGGAAAGACGAAACAGATTTGGCATGTCCGGCGATCCGATTTTTTGCTTCGCATTCCTAACTGATTTGACGTCATAACTCAGGACGTGAGAGTAATCCTTGTTCAGCAGCATCTCTGAGTATCAACGATCACTTGAAGCTGTCTTCTAACTGATATAGGAGTAGTGTTCTCAGAAATCCGGCATGATCCTTGAAAGGGGTTATACAGGTGTGCCGAAAAGACCAACGATAAAGTAAATTGAGATGTAGATCAGCGGGTTGCGATCTTTTATTAGTTGCATACCTTCGAGCGATGTTAACCAGGAAAGACGAAACAGATTTGGCATGTCCGGCGATCCGATTTTTTGCTTCGCATTCCTAACTGATTTGACGTCATAACTCAGGACGTGGGAGTAATCCTTGTTCAGCAGCATCTCTGAGTATCAAGGTTCACTTCAAGCTGTCTTCTAACTGATATAGTAGTAGTGTTCTCAGAAATCCGACATGATCCTTTGAAAGGGGTTATACAGGTGTGCCGAAAAGACCAACGATAAAGTAAATTGAGATGTAGATTAGCGGTTTGCGATATTTTATTAGTTGCATACCTTCGAGCGATGTTAACCAGGAAAGACGAAAACAGATTTGGCATGTCCGGCGATCCGATTTTTTGCTTCGCATTTCTGACTGATTTGATGTCATAACTCAGAACGTGGGAGTAATCCTTGTTCAGAAGCATCTCTGAGTATCAACGATCACTTCAAGTTGTCTTCCAACTGATGTAGAAGTAGTGCTCTCAGAAATCCGACATGATCCTTTGAAAGGGGTTATACAGGTGTGCCGAAAAGACCAACGCCAAAGGGAATGAGATGTAGATTAGCGGTTTGCGATCTTTTATTGGTCGCATACTTTCGAGCGATGCTAACCAGGAAAGACGAATCAGTTTTGGCATGTTCGGCTATCCGATTTTTTGCTTCACATTCCTGGATGATTCGACGTCATAACTGAGGACGTGGGTGTAATCCCTATTCAGCAGCATCTCTGAGTATCAACGATCACTTCGAGTTGTCTTCTAATTGATATAGAAGTAGTGCTTTCAGAAACACGACATGATCCTTTGAAAGGGGTTATACAGGTGTGCCGAAAAGACCAACTCCAAAGGGAATTGAGATGTAGATCAGCGGTTTGAGATCTTTCATTGGTCGCACACCTTTGAGCGATGTTAACCAAGGAAGACGAAATAGATTCGATGGTATGTCCGTTGATCATATTTTTTGTTTCACATTCCTCACGATTTTATCGAGATTTTGCTTTCGTATCTATTTCTATGTCGAATAGGAAGGAAGTGAGCATCGATCGGCTGTTGCCAATGAATTAGCGGTTTGCGATCTTTTATTAGTCGCATACCTTCGAGCGATATTAACCAGGAAAGAAGAAACAGATTTGGCCTTTCAGGCGATCCGATTTTTTTGCTTCGCTTTCCTGAATGATTTGAAGTCATAACTCAGGACGTGGGAGTAATCCTTGTTTAAAAGCATCTCTGAGTATCAACGATCAATTCGAGCTGCCTTCTAACTGATATCGAAGTAGTGCTCTCAGAAATCCGACATGATCCTTTGAAAGGGGTTATACATCAGGTGTACCGAAAAGACCAACGCCAAAAGAAATCGAGATGTAGATGAGCGGTTTGAGATCTTTTATTAGTCGCATAACTTCGAGCGATGTTAACCAGGAAAGACGAAACAGATTTGGCATGTCCGGCGATCCGATTTTTTTGCTTCGAATTCCTGACTGATTTGACGTCATAACTCAGGACATGGGCGTAATACTTTTTCAGAAGCATCTCTGAGTATCAACGATCACTTCAAGCTGTCTTCTAACTGATATAGAAGTAGTGCTCTCAGAAATCCGATATGATCCTTTGAAAGGGGTTATACCTCAGGTGTACTGAAAAGACTAACGCCAAAAGAAATTGAGATGTAGATGAGCGGTTTGAGATCTTTTATTAGTCGCATAACTTCGAGCGATGTTAACCAGGAAGACGAAACAGATTTGGCATGTCCGGCGTTCCGATTTTTTGGTTCGCATTCCTGACTGATTTGACGTCATAACTCAGGACATGGGCGTAATACTTTTTCAGAAGCATCTCTGAGTATCAACGATCACTTCAAGCTCTTCTTTCTAACTGATATATAAGTAGTGCTCTCAGAAATCCGACATGATCCTTTGAAAGGGGTTATACAGGTGTGCCGAAAAGACCAACGCAAAAGGAAATTGAGATGTAGATCAGCGGTTTGAGATCTTTTATTGGTCGCATACTTTCGAGCGATGTTAACCAAGAAAGACGAAATAGATTTGGCATGTCCGGTGATCCGATTTTTTCCTTCACATTCCTGACTGATTTGACGTCATAACTCAGGACGTAGGTGTAATCCTTATTCAGCAGCATCTCTGAGTATCAACGATCACTTCGAGCTGTCTTCTAACTGATTTAAAGTAGTGCTCTCAGAAATTCGACATGATCCTTTGAAAGGGGTTATACAGGTGTGCCGAAAAGACCAACGCCAAAAGAAATTGAGATGTAGATCAGCGGTTTGAGATCTTTCATTAGTCGTATACCTTCGAGCAATGTTAACCAGGAAAGACGAAACAGATTTGGCATGTCCGTCGATCCGATTTTTTGCTTTGCATTCCTGACTGATTTGACGTTATAACTCAGGACGTGGGATTAATCCTTGTTCAGAAGCATCTCTGAGTATCAACGATCACTTCAAGCTTCAAGCTATCTTCTAACTGATATAGAAGAAGGATGACCCAAAAAGACCACGTCAAAGGAAAATGAGATGAATGCCCAAGTAGTATTTTTGCGATGACAACCTCATTATACACCAAAATTAACGTTGTCATTGGTTTAGGAATTAGTCGTTATTGAAACGTCGCATTGAAGACCACCTTGCAACGTAATCGCGACGTTAAGCATGACCAAAGTTGCCCGACTCGTCGCGACGACGTTGAAGCAACTACATACAAAGTAGTTATTATTTTGGGATTATAAACTTGAGTGTGAAAAAAGCAATGAATGACCAAAGATCGACTAGCGTCACTATGACTAGACATTGTGTATGATCTCTCTAAAGAAGTCATAATAAGCTGTTTTTCACTATAAGCCGAGCCATCAACTGCTTTGCAGTAAAGAGTTTGACACTCCTGGACGCTTCATATATCATTATAATAAATGCCTACTCGAAATTTCGGCAATGCACAAATCTTTGGAGCGTAGTTCATGAATTACGTTACATTATAATTCGTGATAAGAAGATCTGACATCGGAAAATGAAAACATTTTGAAATGCGGAATTATGTAACTACCCATGCCAAAGACGGAGTCACGTTCTTGTTGTATAAGGTGCTTGAGCAAGTCCCAGCTGAAAATTGGGTTAGTCGGTAGCCCCGTACGGCAAAGCTCGTCGGTGAGGAGAAAGTTAACGCTGAATTTGTAACAAACTCGTCTTGGTTTGCAGTATTACACTCCCACGCTGCTCTGGTGTTATATCATAAACGGCGAATTTGATAATCGACCTGGAATGCTCAGTCAATTGCCTCATTATTGAGGAAGTACTCTTTTATTTTCGATCCTTATCAGCGGCCTGCTACACTGGGGGTTACGACAGGTAGAAATTAGTTTAGTGTTGTGGTCCTTTCGTCTGGAGAGTTATTATTTTGAAACATAGATAAATTGAAAATAGTATTCATCGAAATGAATACAATCTTCAATTTATAGGCTCACAGAACCTTCTTCAGGCGGACTGGGATGATTATTCAAGAAGGTTCTGAGAGCCTATAAATTGAAGATTGTACTCATTTCGATGATTACTATTTTCTTTTATCTATGTTTCAAAATTTGTTAGGTTAGCCTCCTTGAAGGCAAAGAATTTTTTTGTTTGTCATTTTTTCTTTATCTTAAAAGTTATTATTCTCTTGTTGGTAACTTTTCGCACTTAATAACTTTGGAGTTACGTTTGTTAAGATGATTTATACAGTCAAATGAGGGTGAATGTTATTTTTGAGCGCTCGTTCTACTTAAACGATTGCTTTATCGTTTTGCCCAAATGTCTGTAATTTTCAAATTTTGAGTCGAAAATGGTCTCGAATGATAGGGTTCGACTTCCTGATGACGAATCCGTGATCGAATTCAATTCTGTCCGTGGGATCGTCCGGCCGTAGGCACAAAGGGATTGTCATAGAGTCTTGAGATTTTCAGGGTGAGTTCATTTTCCAAATGCCGCGGTTAAGTTTGTTAACCAGCCAAAACGTACAGGGGGTTCCGAAAAATATGGCCATTCAAAATTTTTGTTCCTCAATATCTCAAATAAAACGAAACCTATCAAAATGAAATTTTGAGGCCAAAGTGTTAACACAATCATAGAAAATTGTAATATTGAACAGAATCTTTATATTTTCATAACAAGATATCCGATTTGATTGAATCTATTTTGTGAATGAAGATTAATATACTGAATATATACTCGATGTTTATCCAACATTTCAAAAGGATCGCATCATCGGAACAATATGATTTAATTTTTTTTAATATTAATTTTTTACATATTATTTTGAATGATTTTCAGAATTCAATTCCGATCGTACTGAGATGAACGAGCGCTCAAAAGCACCTGCTGAGGTTTTTTTTAAATTTTTCATCTCCTGGAATCATACAAAGTCGGTAATGATTCTAGAGTTCACTTCGATGTACAGGGTGGGCATATTTCGATGTTTTAGCACTACAACTTATAAACCAGAGGAGATAGACAAAATCTGATACCCACTTCTCGATCTCTTTTTCTGAGAAACTAACAAGAATTGTATTCATTTTTGGTTATCTTCTTTTGTTTTCGAGTTATAAGCGAAAATTGGAAAAGTGGCGAAGTCGAAAAAGTTCATATCTTCGCTAATACTGATGATATTATAAGGGCACTTTTTTACGTAGAAGCCAGTGGCGTGTTTTTTTTTGCACCATTTCTAATTACGAATCTATAACCCAAAGTTATGTTTTTTGAATAGGAATACTAGATTTCGTGCCATTTTCTGAAAGGTTTTTTTTCTGATTTCAAAAATATTATCATTGTATCAATATCAGTATAGAAAATTGTCAAAAACCTATTTTCATCTGAGTCTCAATATTTTCTATGGTTTCAACTGTTGACGAGCACAGAAAAATGGAGCTTCCTATAACAAGAGCAGTCTCTTTTCGTCAATCTCATTATTTCTATGCTTTCAACTAATTTCTACAAAATTCGAACATGGATATATTTCATAAACTCTTATATCTTTAAATGGATTACGAAATAACGAAAAGATCTACATAATCCTCCGTTTCAATCGATATACTTAGTTACCTATAATGAGATGAATGCAGGAGAATATCTTTATTGCTCTTTAGAATAAATACACACAAGTGCCAGTCTATTTCAAATCGCATATGAAATAACGCATATAGATATGATTAAAGTTATCAATTCAATTAGAAAAGTAGCAAAGAAAGAATATATTTCAATACCTTATAGTGATAACTTAGAGTGAGGATAAAGTTTCACAGCAGTCCATTATTCTTCGATCTTGCAGAAATTGAGTAAAGACCATAGAAATGAAAAGACTACTGAAAAGAAATTGTGATAATTATACGATGCTGAATTTTTCTATGTTCTTCAACAGTTGAAACCATAGAAAATATGGAAACTCAGATGAAAATATAGGGCCGTATTCATAGTTCGTACTTGAGGGTGAGTGACAGTTGATGTCACCTTTAAAGCTAGTATTCATAAGGGCGATAAAAACTCACACTCACCCTCAAGGGCGAACTATGAATACGGCCCTTAGGGTCTTGAAAACACATGGTGTTGTCGAATATGATTTTATTGTGTTGTTTGCTAGTATCTCAGATTTTATGTATTTTGTCCCAAGGTTTTCAATCATTATTTCGAAGTCAAATATAATTTTTAGGGTTGAATACCGCTGTTTGAATCATTAGGAAAGATAATCTTATGTTATGGGTCCGTCGACGATTCCTTGAACATCTGAAGTTCTGCTAAGTTTGCAAACGGCGAATTAGATAATCGAGCTGGAATGCTCAGTCAATTGCCTCATTACTGAGAAGTACTCTTTTATTTTCGATCCTTTTCAGCGGCCTGATACACCTCTTCACACAGGAGGTTACGACAGGTAGAAATTAGTTTATTGTTATGATCCTTTTCGTCTCTCTCAAGTGTTCATAAATTAGGATTAGGGTTTTTTATGATTTTTATTCGACAGTTGTCATTGAAGTCATATTGATCTTGTTGGTAACTTTTCGCACATAATTACTTTGGAGTTACCTTTGTTAAGGTGATTGATACAGTCAAATGAGGCTGAAAGTTATATTTGTGCGCCTGTTCTACTTAAACGAGTGCTATATCGTTTTGCCCAAACGTCTGTATTTTTCGAATTTTGAGCCGAAAATTGTCTCAAGCGATTGAATTCGACTCCCTGATGACGAATAATTGGTCTGAAAAATCCGTGGTCAAATCCAATTCTGGAAGGAAGTACTCTTCTATTCTCTATTTTCGATACCTATCAGCGGCTTGGTATAGCTCTTTGCACCTGGGGTTACACAGGTAGAAATTAGTTGATTGTTATGGTCTTTTTCCGTCGTCGCTCTCAAGTGTTCATGAGTTTATATTAAGGGGTTTTACGATTTTGACTTGGCAGTGGTCATTAAAGTTATATTGCTCTTTTTGCTGAGTTTTCACTCACAATAACTTTGGAGTTATGTTGTTTGAGAAGACTGATGCCTTCATGTGAGGATGAAAGTTATTTTTCTATCGTGAAACCGATTTATACCAAGACCAGGTAACATTCCCAGAGTTCATTTCAAAGTACAGAGTAGCCAATGATCGAAAAAATTCTGAAGTAACTTTGAGTATCTTTACATTTCTTTAAAGAAGCAACTTCAATATGTGATGCAGCGTCCGTAGCTATCCAAAGAGTTGTCGGTCTTTCGACTCAAAGGAGTCTCGGACTTCTGCGATGTCGATTCAAAAGCATTTTTATTGATGCTGTGTCAAAATGGGATATACTATTTAGGATTAAATACCACTCTTTAGGTTTGTTCCAACAGCTGACTTTTGTACGGTAATTTGACGGTCACGAAACTGTTAGTAATCGATCTTATGCGCACGTCTAAACTTTGACCGTACAAGAACCGTCCAAACAGTACTTGCTCCAGACCAGGGATCGAAATGACGATCACAAAACCGTTCCACTCACGGTCCCGAAGCAGGATGGAACAAAAACGAAACCGTTCCGAAACGATACATTTTCAGTTGGAACACATTTTTATCTATTGCGCAGAATACTGACGATCATTGTACGGTCAATTCTTGAGTTGGAACAAACCTAAAAGGTTTGTTCCAACAAACCTTGTTTTGAATCATCAAAAAATGGTTACCCTGTATTATGGGCCTGTCCACAGTTCCTTGATAATCTGACATTATGCTGAGTTTGAAATAAACTCGTTTTGGTTTTCATTATTACACTTCCACGTTGCTCTAGTGTTATATATATCATAAACGGCGAATATAATAATCGACCTGGAATGTCTCATTATTTTAAGGAAGTATTTCTTCTTTTGGATTCTTATCATCGGCCTTGGCCTTGTATGACTCTTTGATCTGGGGCTTTAGACAGGTAGAAATTAGCTTATTATTATTGCCCTTTTTCGTCCCCTTCAAGTGTTCATGAGTTTGGACTTATGGTTTTTATTAGTTTGACTCGGCAGTGGTCATGAAATCTACCCTTGTTGCAGTCTTCTCACACATAATTACTTTGTCGTAGATAACGTTGGTTAAGATTATTAATGCCTTCAAGTGAAGATGAAAGTCTTGAAAAATAGTATTTTTTTGCGAGCTTGTTCCTAGTAAAACAGCCGGCTATAGTTATTCCCAAATGTCTGTTGGATTGGAATCTCGAGCTCGGTCAGTTCAGGACAAGTACAGGGTTCGATTAACTTGGTTAAATTTGTGAATGGACCAAATCGGTCGAATAATTTTCAAGTTATTTGGCTTTGAATTAAACACTGTTAAAACATATTCCTAAACTGGATTTAATTTAGGGAATAAAAATATTACAAACGCAAAATTCACTTGCATTATTACTTTCCTTGTCAAGTCAAGTCTTACACATTATCAAGTTCAATTTAAAAACTGAAATGATTTTCAGAAGAATAAACTAATTTCAGGCAGTGGTTAATATATGAATTATTTAATATTCCTCATGATTATAAAAGTTCTCCTGTTTCAACTGAGAGTCAGTTGAATTACATGTTTAATGGTATGATTTTTGCATTTTTTGTACTCTGGCAAAAATATTTTGCTTTTGAAATTTGTTCTAATTTCTACCACTTATAAAAAAGCCAGAAATATAAACAAATCTGCTTTGATGGATTCATATTTAGTAGGTAATCATAAAATCTCAGATACAGTGTAACAGTATTAGTTTCTCCTCTTTTAAGGAAAAGGAATATGTAGAATCTCATAAAGCAATGGATAATTTTTTTATACATATAGTAACCTACACATTGTATATTGTATAGAGTTCTGTTGATATTCTTGTTACCTGAGAATTAATTCAACAAATACCGTTGATCATAATAAAAATTCTGTTAGAAGAGTATATAAAAGTAATCAAAAGAGCCAACTTCGATGGAGGAAAAGTGTAAAATTCATTTTCATTTTCACCAAAATATGGATTTACTTAATAAAATTTCATGTTGATAAAATGCAAAATTCTCGTTATGACACAACCTTTGCCACCTATACTCTCAACCCTCATTTGAATTGAAAATACCCAGCAACTATGTATCTATATAATCTTAAACATACCTTCCTGGAATTTAAATATTTATCAACCTGTTCGTAAAAACTTTGTTTCGTTGAAAACTTTGTCATATCCTTTGCTAATAATTAGGATTTGTGAATCTTAAAGCAAATATCATATGGCACTTTTAACAGTATCTTTATTTCAGGTTATCCTCAAGCCTTCATACAATGTATAGGTAACTTAAAAAACATTATAGATTTATGACAAACTAATTTTTTTTCGAACAATATAATCTTAATAATTGTTTTTTTCACAACAACACAACAATCTTTAAAGTTGGATATCCAATAAATAAAAAAGGTCTCAATTATAAGTAAGTTGGGTATTTATAACCTGTTATTCAATTTATGTTCTGTTGAATCTATGCAACAATATTCGGTATTTTGAGCTTCTATTCACTCGAAAAACTTCTGGGGTGGCCGAAGCACTGAATAAATTGGTCAATTTGTCTTCTATGCGACGTGAAACGACAGAACACCTGTTCATTGTCAACTTTACCGCAGATTCTTCGTGAGAATAAATCGATTTACGGTAAATCTTGATGAACATCATGAAGGATGCGACATTCTGTCCACATCATCTTCGAGTTAGCTAAGTTTTTGTTCCACTATTATACCGCAATCTCATATATCACATCAGAATTACATTCAATAACAATGAATAGTTCTGGGGTCTCACAATAGGGAAGTTATTTTCTGGTTAGAAAATAGTTCAACAATCGAAAGAAATAAAACATTTTTCAATTTCTAAAATGGTTTCCTTATTCGATTCAGATGAAAGAGTAAGTTTTGTTAGACCATAATTAATTTTTTTTGTATAAACATGAAATATTACACTTTGAATGAGAGGGTTGTTTCATACTTATACAGCGTTGTACAGACCAAAGGGAATAAATTTGAATGAACATTCGTTTGAGTTTTTTTAACATTCATTGAAATATTATTTGGGCTATATCATCCATCATATCTGCTTCTGATTTAGGGTTCGTGTCGCGGCAAGAGGCCCAGCTCTTACCCCAGCCCATCGAAGGGCGCGTTTGGATTTTGCGAGAGAGCATATCCATTGAGAAGAGGCTGATTGGGAAAGAGTCTAGATCACTTCACAGATGAGTCTAGATTCTGCCTCTACCATTGTGATCGACGTTCCCTTTTATACAGACATCCACAATTTCCTGAATACTACTGGTTTCGGGGGAGGATCGATTATGGTATGGGGTGGAATATCTTTGACTACTCGCACAGACCTGAGGATATAGACACAGATATAAGGAACATTCTTGAAGAGCATGTAGTACCATTTGCTCCATACATTGGTGAAATTTTCATTTTATGGACGATAATACCAAACCCCATCGTGCGCGCATCGTTCAGGAGTACCTTGAAGAGGTTGAAGTCTCTCGAATGGAATGGCCAGCATAAGTCCAGATCTCAATCCGATTGAGCAGGTTTGGGACAGCCTCAATAGAAGGCTGAGAAGTTCAGAAAATCATCCAGCTACTCTTAATGCCTTAGGAATCCAACTCAGAGAAATCTGGAATGGATTAGATCAGAACATTTTGAGATCACTCATTTTGAGTATGAACTGTCGTTTCCGAGCAGTAATTAACGCAAGGGGTGGAAATACCAAGTATTTAATCACTTATCAGCATTTCAGTATTTCGAAAATTGTTTATTTCTCTTCTTTCACATAAGATTCGGTTGTGAAATTGAATTTTTTCTTTCATTTAATGTGTCTTGTTCCGTTCAAAACCTTCCCGAAAAAACATAGAAAATAAATTATAAAGTCAATGTAGAGTTATCTTTCATTAAAATTGAGATTTTCAGAATATGGGTTAATTTTTTTGCGCAGTGTATTTGCTTCTTCTATTCAACGTTTCGGACACTATTCGCCAGCCGTCACCAGGAAAACACTCTTGCCAATTTTTGAAAATAATTTTTCATTTTGAAAGTTCTCAGAAAACCAATGACTTTCATCAATTTTTGTTTAATTCAACTATTATTGGAGCCCAGATGTTTTTGAGATCAACAAACGGTTGAATGATGGGGTTTCCGGTTTCGACATGAAAGGTGCTTTCTTCAATTTTCTACGTTTTAGTTATTTTCTTTTGATATTATGGAGGCTTCACCCCATATATGGGTCTTCATTCAAAGCATATGGATAAGATTTGACTTATCGATATCTCCCTGTTGAACTAGTTTCTTTTGTTCTTCGATTCGAACATTCGAAGGAGGTTAAGTTCCACACTTACAGGTATTTTATACAGGGTGTCCCAAAAATACCACGCGAAAGTGACACTGGAGATAGATTGGCATTAGGTCTATCAGATAGCATCAACATGACCTCAGTAAAAGTCCGCTGGTTTTCGAGATATCACCACTTTTGTGTATTTTTCGAAAATCTCCAGTTTAGCATTGCTAGAATTACTTCAAACTCATGTTTTTTTTACCTAGGCTATCCTGAATAGTTGCTTTAAACAATGAAGTAATAACTTCACCGAGAACTAGAACAAAATCCTTCAAAAAATGTCTAACTTGTTGTATTTTATGCCGAAGTGAAAACGTTAACTTCAGTTTGACCGACTGCTGTGAAAAAAATTATATCAGACTGAATTGACAAATAATCTTAAAAACTTGTCCATTTCATGCCGTTTTTAAAATACACTACCAATTTTCTTTAATCAGAACCTTAGAAATTCTAATTTTGTCACGAGAGATGTGTTAAATCCGAAATAATTAAAAATTTGGAAAAATGCACGAGTATCACCTGTTGCCAAATTACATGTTGCTTTATATTCTTTACTCGCTACCGTTTCAAACGTGAGTTTGAGTAATTTCTAGCAATGCTAGCGATAAAAAACTGAAAACTGGAGATTTTTAAAAAAATACACAAAAATGGTGATATCTCGAAAACCAGCGGACTTTTACTGAGGTCATGTTGATGCTATCTGATAGACCTAAAGCCAATCTATCTCCAGAGTAAGATGATTTTCATTATCAGGTTTTAATTTAGTTGCAATGTCCTGATAGTATCTTGGCTCTGGAATGCTGTTTTCAGATAGTAGGTATTTACATTTCCAATTCTTTTTTATATAACCCTTAACCTATTTGCCTTGTACTATAGGTTATGCTTCTATACTTTTGCTTCAGATTTTCCCAACAAATTTTAGATTGTCCAAAAACATCTGGGCTACAATAATAAAATCTAGCCTAAATGAGATAGAATAAATTTTTTTGACAACCGAATAAATCAAAAATAAATCAAAGCCTCCGCTTGTTTTCTGAGAACTGTAAAAAATGACAAACATTTTCAAAGAATGACGGAAGTTGTCTTTCTGAGAACTAAAAGTCTATATAGTGTTTTTCCTGAGGACAGCTGGCAAATGCTTGCCGAAACATTGAACAGAAAAAGCGAATATGATGAAAATAGCCAAAATAATATGGCACTGAATTTTCATAAAATAAAAAAATAAAATTTTACGTCAACAATTTTTAACATTGCCTTTTATCCAGGTCTGATTGAGAACACAAATCTATCAATCTACGAATTCATTCACATTCAATCATTATTTTACATCAAGCAAGTTCCTTGATTTAACGCGTTTTCAATATCAATTTGAATTTCCTAAAAGATAGTCAAAACAAGCATTGAAATACTTTTTTCGTGTTTCCAATGAACACTTTGATAAATCCACATTGAATACCTTCTATATTTACCCCACAAATACCTGTTCATCTTTAATTGGCTTTAAAGAACACCATTTTCATCATCAAGGCAAACTGATAGAATTCGATAAAATATGATAAGATTCAAGTTTTCAAGCGAAACCTATATAAAATGGAAAAATCACTTGAAATTAAAGTAGGTATTTTTCTTATCTACATAAATATTATCTATCACTAACATACATTGAGGACTGACCCGACTATCAGTTATAAAACTATAGTAACTACAGCATTGGGCGAATTAAATTCCAATTTTTAAATCAATAACTTAAAATTGAAACGCTGTTACTTCTATATTATGATTCGCACTACCTTCTGTGAATAAACAAAAAGTTATTGTTTACAGTATGCTGAACAAATACATTCCTTCCTATTCAAATGATCTGAGAATGAAAATATAAAAAATCAATTGTTCATATATTGGGAAAACGATCTGTCAGCTTGAATATCCTAGAGCTATTGTTTCATTCTATTAATTTATGAATTTTGAGGGAAGTTGTCAGAAAAGTTGAACTTAAAAGCTTTCAGGATAATCAAATAGGATAGTGAAGGTTTTTTGCTTGGATGATTTACACGTTCTAGAACACTGAAGTTTAAATTCATTGAACGTCACATAAATATAAATTTTGTAATCATATTTCGATAATAATAAATATGTTTTTGATTCAATTCATTCTTTTGATTTCATTATGTATTATAACTCAAGGTATGCGAATTATATTTCCATTATTAAAATAAAAACATAAGTTTTTTCATCCTCGAATAAAAAGAATCCTAATGTTTTTATATATTCAAAATTTCAGCGTATGCATTTCCAGACGTATGGATTATCGATATTTTTCGAATTTTTATTCAGAGGGATCCATTTAATTATGCACAAGCCATTCGTAAGTAATGACCAGCTGAATATTAAATTTTGTGTACATCAGATTAATAGTTTTATAATACTCCCAAAAAGGCAAACAACTCATCACACTTGAACTTCCACCCTTCATTATCCGGTTGATATAGAATAGAAGAAGATTGTACAGAGAATATAGGACCAACCCACTACCGGAATACAAAACACACATAAACAGATATAACAAGAACATACACAGGCTAATCCAGGAATATAAAGGTAACAATGGCTGAAAGCGTGCGAAGAAATCAATAACTGCCAAGGAAAAGCATTTTCCAGGAAATAAAAAAACTGTCGAGATACAAAAAAAAATCGTTCCCTATCAAAACCATTGAAGAAAATGTAATAATTTACAACACCGAAGCTCAACATGCCCAGCTGTTCGGAGAACATTTTTCAATACTGTATAAAGAGATACCACTAGACATTTCGATAAATGTACTGACTCCATGGTAAATGATTGGCACAAAAACTTTTTCGAGCATGAGTCCATTGAAACAAGTGATGTTATAGTCAGCCAAGAAGAAAATTTCGATGTTCTACAGAGACAGGAAAACACATCTCCAGGACCTGACTCAATATCTTGAAAAGTAGTGAAAAATTTAAGCCTCGAAGTCCACCTATTTATATAAAAACTATCTTCCAGTTCTGCCTTGACAACCAATTTTTCCCACCAGAATGGAAAAAAAGGAGATATTATAGTAATACCCAAATCAAACAGTAACCACAAGAAATTAAACAATTACAGGCCAATTACACTGCTGCCAAATATCGGAAAACTATTTGAAAACATTTTAAAAAATAAACTATTAGAAGTAATCACAGTTCGCATTCACAACCACTAGTTTGGTTTCAGAACACACTGCTCAACACTCCATCCTCTAACGATACTATCATCCAATGTACAAACTGCCAAACTGAACAACCTGAAATCCGCTGCCTTGTTTCTGGACATAAAAAAGGCTTTTGACAGTGTATGGCACAAGGGATTACTCTACAAACTAAAAAAACTGAAAGTACCCAAATACTTAATCAAAATCATTAAGGAATTCCTAGGAATTCGTCTATGTCAGAGAATTAAGAGTAAAAATAGGGAAGTATACCTCTCAAAAATTTACCATCAGAAAAGCCCTGTGGAAGACTCCACAGGGCTCACCACTTTCACCCCTTCTCTACAACATCTACTGCTATGACATGCCGTTCCTGATGACGGTGACCAGTACTTACTTCAATTTGCAGACGATACAGCATTAATTTCCCATGAACGAACACTGCCACGAGTGATAAAAGCCTTACAAAAAACTAACAAATGCTACACTAAATTGGTTGAACAAATGGAAACTATTATTAAACCCTATAAAGACCGAATTGATGATATTCAACCACAAAACACTAGTTCTTCTCCAAACATCATAATCAATCAACACAACATCCAACCTAAAACAAACATAAAATACCTAGGAGTCCAAATAGACACAAAGATAAATTTCAAACACCACAGCAATTCGGTCAAGAAGTGGGTACTTACCAGAGCTACAATCTTTCGTTGCCTTACCTAAAAAACCAAAGCTATAAACAAAAAAACGGCCGCCAAAATCTACAGGAGCATATGCAGACCACTTCTCGAATATGGACACAATGTATACCTAGGCTGCAGAAGACCAACCATCAAAAATCTGCAAACAGCAGAAACCACCGCAATGAGGAAAATTACAACGCCATCCAAATAATCCACTGCACAACCCACCAAACTCACTGCTATATAACAAACTTGAAATTGAGCCCATAGGAGACAGAATTAGAACACTGTCCATGAAATTCGCTCAAAGGCATATCCTGCAACCACACTTCAGCCAATGAGAGCCCCTTTCCAATTCAAAAGCAAAATTCCCATTGAAAACAATAAGGGAACATCTTGAGGAGTTTAGGGCCACTCCTGTAAACTGAGAGATCATTAATTAATCAATCCATATTTCATATTCAAGTTAATTGTTTTTTTGTCCATATGTATCTTCGAAAATTTCAAATTTTACCCTACTGCCACTTGTAAAATCACATATTCCAATTATGTCATTTTGACATAAGTTTGTCACACGTTTTTTATCATATTCCGAAATTAAATTCGATATTTAGGATGATATACCACTATTTAAATCTATGGGAGATGATTACCCTTCAGTAGGGTCCTGTAGCGGTCTTAGAAGAACAGAAGATTCGAAGATTCGTTTTTGCACCAACCTCAGCTAGGGACTTTTTTGTTTCATGTATTGTATTTTGTTAGCTCTCAGTTCAAAAGAATATATATATATGTACTATAATTTTGCCTGGTGCAGGACTATACTGTCGATGGCCGTTTGGCCTTTGGGTCAATAAATTGCGTTTATTATTAGTTTTATAATATTCAATGGATGAAATTTCAACCTCCTTTAACTCGAGAGTTACTTGACGGATTCAGTCGATAAATAATCATTCGGCGCACCTTAGTATGAAATTAGGACCCTATCAGATCTTTAGTTTGGAAAATTTTCGAAAAACATTTCAAATGAATAACCCGAAAACTGTATGACCGTTTTGACATGTTACGGAACTTGACTGAGCTATTTCCTCACTTCACCCATACGACAGCGCATTAGTGCCACTGCGAGTAAATAAAAATCTGTCGAATGACATTTAATTGACAATTCAACAGTGCTCAAATTTTATTAAACGCAAGCTTTCTCTCTGTATCTGCAAAGATAAATCTGGCAATTGACAGATTAAAATGTGTCAAGTGAGTAATTAAAAAGTGTCAATTGACAGATTTTTTATTTCATTCAATTGCGTATTAGTAGGTACCACTGCGATGAAATAAGAATCTATCAAGTGACAAATATAATCTGGCAATTCAACAATACTCAAATTTTTTAACCGCAATCTTCTCTCTCTGTACCTGCCAAAAATAAATCTGGCAATTGACAGATTAAAATGTGTCAATTGAGAAATTAAAAAGTGTCAATCGACATATTTTCATTTCATACGACGGCGTATCAGTGCCACTGCGATGAAATAAGAATCTATTAAGATTCAAGTAACATATCAAATCTGACAATTTAACAATGCTCAAATTTTATTAACGTCAATCTTCTCTCTCTCTGTGCCTATCTGCAAAGATGAATCTGGCAAATGACTGATTAAAATGTGTCAATTGATAAATAACAAGTGTCAATTGACATATTTTTATTTCCTACGACGGCGTATTAGTGCCACTGCCACTGAAATAAGACTCTATCAAGTGACAGATTTAATCTGACAATTTAACTATGCTCAAATTTTATTAACGGCAATCTCTCTCTCTTTCTCTCTGTGCCTATCTGCAAAGATGAATCTAGCAATTGAGAGATTAACATGTGTCAATTAATAAATTAACAAGTGTCAATTGACATATTTTTATTCCATACTACGGCGTATTAGTGCCACTGCGATAAATTAGAATAAATCAAGTGACAGATTTAGTGTCAGTTGCAGGAACGTCCATTAAAATTTAAAGGTCCATTTAACTCTTAATCCTCCATTATTACAAGGAACTAATGGAGGATTAAGGTTTAATGGACCTTTAAATTTTAATGGACGTTCCTGCAAATGAGCATTAATCTAGCAATTCAACAATGCTCAAATTTCACTAACGTCAATCTTCTCTCTATGTAGCTGCAAAGATAAGTCTGGCAATTGACATATTAAAATGTGTTAATTGATAAATTACAAAGTGTCAATTGACAGATTTCAATTTCAAACTACAGCGTATTAGTACCACTCAGATGAAATGAAAATCTATCAAGTGAAACGGTTTCATCTGGCAATTCAACAATGCTCAAATTTTATTATCCGCAATATTCTCTCTCTGTATCTGCAAAGTTGAATCTTCCAATTGACAAATTGAAATGTGTCAATTGAGAATTTTAAAAAGTGTCATTGACAGATTATTATTTCATACGCCGTGTAGAGACTACCGCTGGAAAGTTAAAGTGAGTATGGACGAATGAATGACGCTACGGCCGGATATAATTTCGTAGTGAGGTTTTCGAGAAAAAAATATTGAAATCAACGAAATAGGCTAGTGTATTCAAACGATCAGAATCGGAGGTTGACTGTGACGTACGCGTTAGCATTCATTTAATTGGTAGGATGTTGAATCACAGTTTACGCCGATGCCAACTAGCCACTTTCTTGTGAATCGTCATCCTCACTTATTATGCTTACTCGTACGTCATGGCGCGAGGTTTGAACTCATGAGCAGGGAAATCGCATATTCATTATTTAATTGAAAATGAATCACCTGAAATTTTAAATGAAAATATAATATAAATGGTGTCACTTGAGAAACCCAGTATTTTAAAATATTGAAAATGTCCCAAATGCCCATATTTTTGATTATTCCGCAAAGAGAAAATACCGAAATTGGTTTGAAATCATAGCACCTTTTCAATAATGTCGATGAATTATTTATCATACAAATGGATGACCAAATATGTTGAAGAATTTGAAAACGTATGCAATGATTCTTGAAAAGATATTTCTTGATTCAAAATCCATACTTTTCGATCATTACAACCCAAATAAAGAGCTGCTTCGCCATTTATCTCGCTCCTTATTACCCTACGTTATTTTTCTCATGAAACAGTATCATGTAACAGCACACAATCATCACCCATATTTCTGTGAGCGTGGTAACCACATATCCATCGTAATTAAATGCATCCGTATTGACTATGTGCGAATCAAATTATGTAACGTATTCAGAATAGTATACGTCAGTGGCGTCGTCAAATTTGAATAATGTTGAAATTCATGAATATTTATCGGCTCAATTATATTAAGGTACTTTCGAACGATATGAACTAACGATTAGCGATCATTTCATGTTAACGCGATTTTGAACAGCGAATTGATTATAATAGGAAGTAATCTACTCATAAATTAAACAGAGTTTTATTTTTTTATCTCCGGATATGCTCGACCAGTTCAAATGATTTCTGATTTATAAGATTCGTCGATGTTTGGAACTGCTGAAAAACTATACCCATTGTGAAAATTCATGAAGGCTAGATCCACGTTGATCCTATATTTCGACTGTTCAAGACATTCTTGGCGCAGGATCGCAATGATGAGACATTCTGTAATTGAGTGTACAGGAGTTTACTGTTCTTCCATACAGAATCTACACTCGTCAGTTTCTGTTGAGACAATTGTCTATGCTTCCCATGGCGACAATGTCCTGTGAGGAATTGTAACTTCTTCTTACTGAAATCCGAATAATTTTTGGACCTTGAAGATTTCAAGTTATGATGGAACGATTTGGAATGATCCACTCCCGGAAGATTTCTCCAGAGTACTTCTCTTCAGTTACTTCCTTCTCCAAAGTCGTTCTTTCTTGTAGGTAATGCGCGTTTGTACTCTATTTCTAGCTATTAGTGTGTTGAGGTCTTCATGCTGCTAAGCATGCACCATCATGAAAACAACACACAGACGGGTAGTGATAAAATTAAAAGATGGAAGACACCTGAGGTCACTCAGGAAGATTTCGACATTCTTGCTTCAAATACTGGCTGACTTCTGGAAGATTGTTTCCTGAAACAGAACGTTCCTCCTTGCCATTCAAGATCAAGTAGTGCAAACTAAAAACTATCAGAAAATATCATGAAGGTAAGGAGCCTCACCGACGATAGATGCCGCTACATCAGAAACACTTTAACATATTGCAGGAGGCTGCCAAAAAGTTTGCTAGAATTAATATAAGAGCAAAAATGATGCAGTTTGTAAAATACTTCATTAGGAACTCGCCATCCAACTGAAGATGCGAGCCAGGATGAGCAGGCGAGGTAGTAATCAGCTCCGTATAGAGTCTGAGACTCTACCAGACTCGACCAGCTCCAAAAGTGTTCAAACAACACAGCGAGGCTTCTTTGATGCGCGACTGAGAACCGACCGGCAATGGCTCAACCCGCGGAAGAGGGGCCTCATGGCGAGGAGCATGTTTACACTATTCGAGGGAGCGGAAGCGAGGCTGGTGCGCGAGTAGGTGCGCTTCGTCTAATCCCGGCTTAACAGTGCTAATAACAGGCCAGACATAATTCTAGTGAATAAAAAACAGAAGACAGCAATACTTATAGACGTAGCCATCCCGAATAACAACAATCTACGTCAAAAATACGCTGAAGAATATCGAAATATCGAGAGCTTGCACTTCAGATCAAAAGGCAGTAGGGAATGTCTAGTACCAGAACTATTCGCATTCTCATATCAACCACAGATATTATTCCTAAGAGCCTCAAGTCCAACCTCAAGGAGCTAAATTTGGTTTAAATCCTTCACAAAGTAATGCTAAAAGCAGAACTTCTCGGTACTGCTAGAACGGTAAGCAAGTTGTAGGCCACGATGGACACCAGGAACAACCATGGAGGGAAACATTGCAAGACCGACTACCAGGACATCGACCAAGTAATCCAGGACCAAGCAACGAAGTACGAACATCCCAGGACCTATCAGAAGAAGAACACCGAACACCTCAGAGCTCATCCCCCTGATACTTGCTATCCGGGATGAGTGAATGTTTCCTTAGCAGGAGTGTGATAGCCGATAGCATGAGGGTGTGAGAAATCATACCCTTTCTACTTAGGCTCTGAAGAATTTAGAAATAATTCATTGACGTCAATCGCCGGGCGTATATTGAATATCCATAAAAAATATGAGGTGTAGGTGTAGATGGTGTGTAACTGTTCTTCGTTGAGATACGGCTCATTTTGCATCTTTGTGTAATTTTACTGAGGACGCACTGGCGTAGTTCCTTGCCTCTCAGAAAGTTCGAATGTGCGTTGAACCTCTAGATCATGTCTCAGTTAGTACTCAGATAAATGCAGCATAATAGGTGATTTTTTATTTCTTTGGTTTTCTGTTTCACCTCTTTTCGAAACTGCCTAAAATGGTATGTTATCAATATATAAAAGATGCCACAATATTAAAAAAATGTTCATTTTTCAGAAAGGCTTGTAAAGTCCACTCAATGTATAGAAGATCATGTCTCTCAGTGAGTACTCAGATTAATGCAGCATAATACGAGGTGATTCTTTATATTTGGTTCATGTTTTACTTCTTTCTGCTTCGAAACTGTCTATTATAGTAGATATTAATATACATAGTGTTTCATTGCGAAATGGAAAAAAAGTGGAGGATGAATAAAGCACCTCCAGGTGGTTCTATAACTTACGAACCACGCCGAATATTTTCATGATTTTTGGTATGAACATTATACTACACAGGCGACCTGAGTATCTGTCATTTTGGAAATTCAGGTAAGGGTTAACAAAAATTTTATATGCCTTCGCATCCCGAGAACAACACCATGTATATTCTGTCTTAGTTCAGCCACTGCGCACAGGACAGGGGGTCGATTCTTGAATTATATCGTGTTCGCGAATCGACAAATGTCGACCAACTTAGCAGGGAAGTTGGTCGACAATTGTCGAACCGCTATTACGTCATTATTCAAGAAGCACCCCCTAGAGTGTCAATATAGAGTACCGAAGGTTCAAGAGTACAGAGGATCAAGTCGATGTGATGATACGGATTTCTGAATCGATTCACACCGGACTACGTCTATGAGAAGATGTACGGCAAGGAAGTGAAGGCTAGCTGCAATAACCGTATTGCGATCGACTCTATTGTAATTGTTGTATCCGTTTCCGCGTTTCGTGTCACGGAATGATAGTTTCTCATAGAAATTAAGCAAGGAAGTCGATTGTAAGTGTAGCGGAATCACTATTCAAGGTTATCGGTGCAATGAAGCTAAATTAGTATTCTGTTTCCTTTGTCCTATTACCATTTGACTTTGCTGACACTAATATTCATGTACTCGTATAGTTATATAACCCATTATGAAATTTTGCGATAGTGGTATTCGGTTGTTAAAATGCAGCTACATATCGTTGAGTGGTTTTATGTTCTACAACAATGTAATTTGATTATTTAACCAAATATTTTAACGGTCGAGTTTGGTGTGTTATGACTTAAGCTTCATTTAATGCGTTTATTCGTATCTATTATAATCTTTAAAATACAATTATTTTTGGAACGAAGCAAGGGAATTATTGTTATGTAATTAAGCCAGAGATGTTTATGTTTCACTGAGAGTACCTTCCAAAATAATTTATGAAAATTCAGGAAAAGCCCTGAGCAGGTGCTTTTGAGCGCTTGGTCATCGGTGGAGCAATGAGGCTAATACCTCAAATTTCTTATAGAACTTGAGATCACTTTATCTCACTATATCAATTTTTATACACAAAATGAATTTCACTCGAATCAGATATCTTGTTATGGAAATATAAAGATTCTTCTTCTCAATATTACAATGAATTTTCTATTGTTCTGGTAATACTATGGCCACGAAATTTTGAATGAGCCTTATTATGATCTTAATTAGATTTCTTTTGTATGAGATTTTGAGGAATCAAAGAAGTAATATTCATCAGATTAAATAACAAAAAAATTGAAGACAGCCTTGGCGAAAAATAGGGTGCTTTCAATTGCATAATTATTCAAAGAAATTAGGATAATGTTTTTCAAATAATTCATTCCTATCCTTTCAATATGTCCCTACTATTATGTAATAATCGTAGATAATTATATCAATAATTATATTAGAACAATATTTTGCATTTCGCACCGTTTAAGGATGAAAAAATAGACAAGCCCTGAGCAGGTGCTTTTGAGCGCTCGACATTGGTGAAGCAAAAATGCTATTACCTCAAAATATTATATAGGACTTGAGACTCATGCTGAGTATAGGAATGCAAGATCAGAATATATTCTTGAAATTATTCAAAAAATGAACTATGTAAAAATTAATGATTGGAAACGAATTAAATTTTATGATTATGACGATGCAATCCTTTTGAAATTTTTCATGAACATTCAGTATATCAATCTGCATCAACAAACTTCAATATAACAATTGAATTTTTTAATGTTCTGTCAACACTTTAGCCATAAAATTTTGCATGAGGTTTATAATGAGCATCTTGCATGTGTCCGCAAAACTTCATTTCGATTGGTTTCGTTTTGTCCAAGGATTGAGGAACAAGAATTTTGGATGCCCATAATTTATGAAACAACCTGTACGAACTGGCTGGTTAAACGAACTCACCGCGGCATTTGGGAACCGAACTCACCCTGAAAATCTCAAGTCTCTAGGACAATCCCTTCCAAAGTATCGGGTCACGCAGCAGAATTGACTTTGACCACAGATTTGTCATCATCAGGTAGAAGAACCCTATCGTTTGAGACCATTTCCGGCTCAAAATAAGAAAATTACAGGCATTTGGGCTAAACGAATTAGCACTCGTTTAAGTGGAGGGAGCGCTCAAAAAAATATTTTTGTGAACAAGTAAACCTCATTTTCTAATACAGAACTACGGAATTTATTAATGTATTATTTCGTAAGAAAATGAGGAAATCAATGAATCGTCCAAAAACTACTATAGATCTGAGAGGTATAAAAACGATATTCAGGATGGCACGAGAAATCTGAAGGGGTATTGTTATAGAGGGTTTTTCTTGTTGAATATCAAATTGCTAGTTTTTCTTCAATACCACAGCTCTGAAAATATTCAAAATCAATAGAGCTGGCACCCATCGCCCAAGGGTCATCTTGTATAGAAAATACTGAACTGTGGATATTCATTTTTAATTTTTGTGATCTGAAAAATCCGTAATATGTAGAAGGTTGCAATCATATCAGCTTCCTTTCTATGGTATTTTTGAACAACTTTAGAAAGTACGAATCAATATTCTTAATTTCTCAAAAATTAATAGGAAAAGTAGTTGTTCGTAGAATGTTCAAATTGTAATCCGGAGGTTCGAGTTCGATCCCCGATGTAGAAAAAACTTTTCAGCTGATGGCGTCTGCGATTGCTGAGGCAAAAATTGGTTGCGAGGGCGCAAGAACACAGTGACAGTTCCTTTCCAGAAAATTTGTGAGCATCAAAAAACCTTCTCAGCTCAGTTTGAGCTTCCATTAGTTTGGCTTGAAGAAAAGCACCAGTATACTCCCTTCAGAGAATCACATCGAGTTTTCTAACAAGCTGTATCTCAGGTACCTACAGATCATAAATAGCTCTTTTCTTGTTTCCAATATGCAATATGGCAATTCAAACATTTAAAAAAATTCGCAAACAACATTTCATTTTGATTTTCTTGTCCTTAAAAGGATAAAAGCGATATCAGTGTCATTTGTCATAATAATAGGCAGGAGGTATGTGGGCATTTAGATCCATTGTTATGTAAATAACAGCGTGTTATTATAGAATAATAGCATCTTTTGTTGGGGGTCACGCGTCCGCGTTAGCGACTTTTAAAATAGAATGACTTTAACTCCTCTTTACTTGAGTGCCATTACCTAGCGATCCGTTACATTTCCGCACAACATTTTCTTTGGGAGACTAGCATCCTGATGATTACGATAGCAGCTCGTCAGCAATCTTACTATCGGTCTCTGATTTGAGCTTCATCCAGAATTTCTACTAGATTGAGCAAGTTCTGTTTTTACAAATACAAATCCAGTTGAAATCAGTATTTTCAATGATTTCCAGGAAAAACAATTTTTGAACGATCAGTGCAAAATTGCTTTATATTTGAGCGTTTGTTCATGACCGAACAGCCATAGGCCATAGTTTTGCCCAAATATCCGTTTATAGGATGTTTTTCAAGAATGATTCGAAAAACTTTCAGTTAATATAAAGGGCATCTTGTGGTGTCTGACTCAGTCAGTGTCCTAAGTATATTCAATTAGGAGGTACAGGCTGTTTTGTGTATTTTTCCAAAATTTTCATTCGGCAACTCTTTAACGACTTCATAAAATTTCAACACATTACTCTAGACCTGGACTCAGACAATCATTTGATTTTTGTAGCTTCTTGGTAACACCCTTGTGTACCAAAATTTCAAAAACGGAAACTATTCTCAGAAACTACATTGAATACTCGGTCAAAAAAACTGATGGCGATTTTGTCACATTTTGTATCAATATTTCATTCATCATTGAATAACGTAAATTGCAATTCACAATGAACTCAGAAATATGAATTTTAAAATACTACGTTGATTAACTGTGGATCTTCATGAAAAGAAATGAACCAATTATACTCACTCTCAAGTACTATCGTTCATTACTCCATAGTGCAGTTTCAGTTCAGACTCAGAAAATCATATATATATCAGTGTCAGAAAATCATATCCTTTATATTACATCTTGTCGGAGCCCGCACCTGTACTATCGACTATAGTCAATAAAATTGAATATTGGCCATTAGCTCATTTCTTGAGATTTTCATGAAAATCCATAGTGAATTAACTTAGTAAGTATTCAGAAATTCACATGTCATAGTTTATTGCAAATCGCAACTCCAGTACTTAAAAGTAAAAACTCAACGTGATATATGATCATTTCATAGTTACCGAGCTTTTTTCGAAAATGTGCATTTTCGTAATAATGAAATTAAAAATTTAATGAAGACCTTGAGCAGGAGCTTTTGAACGCTCGTTCATTGGTGGAATAATATAGCAGACTTGAGATTGATACCAAATATATAAATGCAGCATCTGTGCATAATATGAATTATATGTACTCTGGAAATTATTCAGATAAGGAAAAATGTTTGTAAAAATTAAATAATTAGAGAAGAATTAAATTCTATGGTCTGATAGATCCCCTCATCAGAAATTCTGCATGAACATTCAGTAAATAAGTCTTCATTCACAAATAGAATTTCTGTTATAGAAATATAAAGATTCTTCTATCCACTATTTCAACTGAGTTTTTTATGGTTCTGTTAATACTATGTCCACAAAATTTCGTATGAGAATTCAGTATATTAGTCTCCATTCACTAAAGAAATTCACTCGAATCGGATATGCTGTTATGGAAATATAAAGATTCTCTTTTTCAATATTCCAATTGAGTTTTCTATGGTTCTGTTAACGGTATACCCACAAAATTTTGCATTAACATTCAGTTTATCAATCTTCATCCACTCTTTTGTTTCCTCACAATCTCAGACAAACGAAAACCGTCGAAATGAAATGTTGCGTCCACATCTAAGATGCTCATAATAAGCCTCGTGCAAAATTTTGTGGTCATAGTGTTAACAGAATCATGAAAAATTCAATTGGAATATTGAAAAGAAGAAATTTTATATTTTCATGAAAAATATCTGATTCGATTTAAATTTATTTCATGAATGAAGATTCATACACTGAACTTTCGTGAAAAATTTTGTTGCCATAGTGTTGACAGACCTTAGAAAATACGATTGGAATATTGAAAAGAAAAATATTTATATTCCCTTAATAGGATATCTGATTCAAGTGAAATTTCTTAAGTGAATGAAAACTGATATACTGAATTTTCATGCAAAATTTTGTGGCCATAGTGTTAACATAACCATAGAAAATTCAATTGGAATATTGCAAAAATAATCTTTATATTTCCATAACAGAATATCCGATTCGAGTGAAATTTATTTTTTGAATAGAAACTGATATACTGAATGTTCATGAAAAATTTCAAGAGGATCGCATTATCAGAACCATAGAATTTTTTTTAATTTATATATTTTACATATTTTATTTTATGTATAATATCCAGAATATAATTCCGATTGTGCTGAGGTTTTGCATTTATATATCTGGTATCAATCTCAAGTCTCACATGAAAATCTAAGGTTATAGTTTTATTGCCTCACCATGAACGCTCAAAAGCTCCTGCTCAGGGCTTTTCTTGAATTTTACTTCAGAAGTTCGACTCATCTCGAAATATGTTACACTGGGTATAGCATATAAAGTTAACAAAATATATTTTTCAATAGGTATCAGAGAACCAAACACCCTGTATTCTGAAGCGTGATTTTGTTTATGTAACTCTATTACGCGGATCCTAAGATTGGTAGGAGGCTTCAAATGTCTCGTGACAATTCCGTTTCAAAAATAGACACGAAAAATTGAATTTATAGCATCCAATGAACATTATGGGATATTCAGGTGTCAGCGGGATATTTATTGGACAAAATATTTTGGGAAGAGACGCATTCTTGTCTGATTGTGATCTTTTTATGAACAAAATATGGGTATGAAAACACGTCAATTTGGAATGGTATTTGTCGGTGCTTTTGATTGATGATCGTCAAAATATTATTCAACAAGAAAGTAGATGATTGTTTATTATATCTTCCACATATCTTCATGGAAATTGTAGCGCTGTGAATTTGGCTTTCTTCATAATTTTATTATGTAATAAGGCCTTCGGTCCACGACAAGCATTTTTATAACTGCAAAAATTTCGATACTCTTGTCTCGTCTCGTGTCTCAACATATTCAGAACTTAGAAATTAGAATTATCAGTATAATTGCTAATTGGTGTGTACTTATATGTATAAGTATCGCATACGTAGCTTGCCTAATTGTAATGTGAAAATGACAAAAAAGTAAAATGAGATATATTTGAAGGAATTTTTGTGAACGATTTCATGATGAACTATTATTTACAGGGTGACTGGTTATTACAGCTAAGTGGAGATAGAGGACCTTAAACTGAATGAGGATTAAGGGTTTAAATGTTCTATCCTATAAGGCTATTAGTTTCAGAGATACAGGGGTTTTTTCAAAACTGCTAAAACTATAAACTCCCATATCTTCGTCAATATGGCAAATGATATGATATTTGGCAAGCTTGTTACTATACATATTCCATAAGATCGAAAAGAAAAAATCATCAAAAATTGCACGTTCGTATTTAAAAATTTCAATTTTCGTGTCATGTGAGAAATATCACTCGATATATGAGTAAAAAAAATTTAAATAGAAAATTGGAATCTGCAAAAAAACACTTTGTAAAACACTGAATTGGGGATCCTGACTCATTTTGAATATTTCTTCACATCTTGGAATCTTTTTTTGTTAATTAATCTATCAATATTATAAGACAAATTCCAAAAGACAATACAAACACTAAAAGAGGAACAGTAGCACATAGGATTCATAAAAAATCAAATAAACAAATGCTCGATATGAAAGACATTCTCCTCATACACTTTTTGGGTCTTTTGACAATTGAAGTAGTTTACATATCCACAAGATGAAAAATTTACTTTTGATAGAACAGAAACATTGGATTTCAGCTCGAGAAAAGTTTGACTTAAATTTATCAATCTCAGTACCCCTGAACAATAGTCCGTCTGGTACTTATGTTTTCAACAAAATTTATTCTTCAATGAAATCGTAATGTGGCAATTTTGAGGACTTATTTTCCTAATAAGTACGTAGCTGTAGCAAATTCGCCTTCTTTTGAGGCACATCAGTTATGCAGTTTGTTAGTGCAATCGAATTGTAAGTACCGAGCCGATTTATTGCAGTCCTATTTTTAATCCTCGTTGAGTCTACCTAAATAGCTGTTCCGTCAGATTCCGTAACAATACCTTTCCTAGTTGTCCAGGTGCCCGTAGTTAGTCTGTCCTTCATGGTGTGTATACCCATGGTCAGACCGGAAGGCCCAAACGAACCACTGCTATAGTACGTTTGTCCGTACAACCGGTGCCTGTAGTTAGTCTGTCCTTCATGGCGTGTATACCCATGGTCAGACCGGAAGGCTGATGCAAACCAATGCTATAGTACGTTCAACCGAATAACAATCCTGCTCTGTCCCGATCCTTAGTGCCTGTAGTTAGTCTGTCCTTCATGGCGTGTATACCCATGGTCAGACCGGAAGGCATAACCGAACCAATGCTGTAGCACGTTCGACATATCCTGTTCAACCCTCTAATTTCACCTGGCCAAACCCAACCTGTTAGACGTGAAACAAGCAACGTGGTAGACAACGTGGTGAATTCTGGGACTGAAAGAATATCGGACAAAAGATAACCGTTGTGCACTCTTATCCTGGCCCCTCTTATCCTTTTTTTCCTGATATTATCCTACATTTGAATTCACCGTTTGACTTTAACCCACCTTCTATTCTGGCTGACTCGTACCGGGAAGATATTTGTTTCTTATGAAAGTGCTCGCGGTCAGACAAAACTAACCAATCTTTTATTTTGAATTTATTTCATATAGCGCCTTATACCACTGTATTTTTGTATAACTATTTTCGCTATTTGAATAAATTGTGTAAATTACTCTATTTATGATTTTCTCTGTTATCGCTAATATCTTAGAAAACGAAGAACTCTGTCTCTGACTAGCAGCTGCCCTGGTAGGTTTGCTATTCTCCCTTATAAGAAAAAGAATAGCTGGCGCTCGAGGTAAGTTTCACCGAGAAAACCACGTTACAAAATTGGCCTATCTGCAACTGAATAATAGAGTGATTTTCCAAAATAAGGGGCTCATTATTCATTATAAATAAAATACATCCAACTATACAGAGTAGGCATATTTTAAAAATGATGTTTATATTCATACATCATTGATTGTGAATTGTTTGGAGTTATATAATTTGTTTATCTACTGAAAAATGCTTTCAGTATTCACGAATGCATCTCAAATTCAGTGTTTTTCTCCATCAGGAATAGTATGTTTCTTCAATTAAATTTGAATGAATTGTAATATTCGATTTTCAATATATCATAAAATCTATAAAAAATTGGTACCACTCAACTAAAAACAGATTTTTACTCAGTGTTTTTTGCAGATTCCAATTTTCCATTTTAATTTTTTTATCTCATATACCGAGACATATTTCTCACCTGACATAGAAATTGAAATTTTTGAATACGGACCTCGAATTTTTGAGAATTTTTCTTCTCGATCTGATGGAGAATGTGTAAAGTAACAAGCTTGCCAAATATCACTGGAAAAATTTGCCATATTGACAAAGATATGGTTGGAGTTTGTGATTTTAGCACTTTTGCAAAAAAACACTCTGTAATCTGTATCTCTGAAACTGATAGCCTTATGGGACATTGAAACATTTTAAACCCCTCAATACTCATTCAGTTTGAGTTCCTCTATATCCTGTTAGCCGTTGTCCTTACGTCACAAGTCACTTTGTATAACTCATATTCTGATCATCTGAAAAATGTTATGATTTTTGTAACTATTTTGGAAAAATATGAATTATTATACATATTTTTTCAGTAATATTAAATGGATTTCACTCGCAAATATTATCTTTTTAGACTATGGAATACCTAATCACAATCAATACGGAAATGTCGGTATCGTGTTTTAAAAATAAATCAACATTCAGCATTTCTCATAATATCCATCGTGCTCGATTGTTCGAAACTGTAATCAATGAAATTCGTTTTGGTATTATTTTTGTGCGCTTGTTACTAGGGAAACAGCATGCTTTCGTTCTGTTCAATTACCTTAAATTTTCGAATTTTTCATGCAGAAAAAATGGAAATTTGAAATAATTAAAACGCGTTGAATAAAGTGAGAAGCTTTTGTGTGCTTGTTCATATTAGGAAAACGAAAATTCATATTTGAATATCTGTAGAGCTATTGACTTCCGTCTTTTCATTCCTGAATTCAACTTTCGTATTCAAATCAAAAAGCTGAAAATTTCAAGTTTTAAATTTGATCCATTAGGATGTTACCTTGTTTGCGGTCAGCTGTACGCCGTTCAAATTCTTCAGATTAACTGATCAATGTGTGGACAACCTTAGACTCGATTCTGTCCTTACTCAGTCGGAAGGCGAGACTTGAAATTGAAAATGTTGCAAATGAATGAAAATTTCATATAAATAGTTCGAGTTCGGGTCCCAAATGCCTCGGTTGAGTTCGTTAATCGGCCAAAATCGTTCCATAAAATATGGCCATTAGAAATTTTTATTCCTCAATATCTCGGACAAAACGGAACCAATCGAAATAAAAAGTTCCAGCCACATGCGAGATGCTCATAATCAAAATCTGCTGACTGGATGGAAACAATTGATGCAACAAGGGACTCTGATAGTGTTCTGATACCATATATGGAAATGTTATTTTCATATCGTCATTAATCAATTTAGTATATAAATTTAGATTGTAATCAATGAAGTATCATTCATCTTCAGTTTGATCAATACACCTCTTCGGCAACTGTGGAGTTAAGACATCCCTTGAACTTCTGAGTCTGGTCGTTCAGTTGCCTAAACCTTCAACGCAAGTGTTGTTTCAAAACAAAGAAACAACAAGCCTCATGCAAAATTTCGTGGCCATAGTTTTAACAGAACCATAAAAAGTCCAGTTGGAATATTGAAAAGAAGAATCTTTATATTTCCATAACCATGACGTGTATATAGAGCATATATAGACCAACCCTGACATTTTCATGCGAATCATGGGCCTTGAACAACAAACAGAAAAGTAGAATCCAAGCAGTAGAAATGAAATACCTAAGAAGAGTAAAGGGCGTAACCAGAATGAATAAGATAAGGAACGAAAAAATACGTGAAGACCTAGAGATAGAACCAATACATGATTTTGTAGAAAGAAGACAACTCAGCTGGTGGGGACATCTGAACAGAGCAAATGTGGATAGACCTGTTAAACAGATATGGGAAGCCAAAATTCAAAAGAGGAAAAAGAGAGGAAGACCAGAGCTGACATGGAACGGAACAATCACCGAAATAATCAATAGAAGAGGACAAACATGGAATAGAGCAAGGAATATGGCACTGGACAAGAAACTGTGGACCAAATTTGTACATAGAAATGAAATACTTTAATTTTGTATAACCTGAAAATTAATTAAGTTGAAATGTAATACCCTACACCATATATGGTAATTGGAGTTTTGATATATATATATATATTTCCATAACAGGATATCCTATTCGAGTGAAATTTATTTTGTGAATCAAGGCTGATATACTGAATGTTCATGAAAGTTTTCATGAATATCGCATCATCAGAACCATATAATTCAATTTTTTGATTTTTTTTTACATATTCCATTTTTTGAATAATTTTAGAATAATATTCAGATTATGCTGAGATTCTGCATTTATATATTTGGTATCAATCTCAAAAGGCATATAAAAATTTGAAGTAATAGTCTTATTGCTCCACCAAAGAATGCGAGCTCCCAAAAGCTCCTGCTCAGGGCTTTCCTTAAGTTTTCATGTTTGAGTTTGACTAAGGTGTGAATCGATAAATGTCTAAACCTACACCTAACATTTCGAATGAGATTCTTTCTGATGTCATCGTACGAAAAAATTCACAACTTGAAATTTTCAGAATTAAATACATAATCGACAAGTGATATTCGAAAACGTATACGAACTTCATTGCGCGGTGTGCATTTTAGCAGGTAAAATAGGGACTCGCGCAATGAAGTTCGTATACGTTTTGGACTATCACTTGTCGAGAATACGGACCCTGAGCGAATTTAGAAGCGAGTGAATTAGCTTGTGAGATTGTGATGATTACACACAAAACTGTCTACTTGCTGAGTAGCCAACAATCTAGCGATCCACGTGAGGTTTATGTTTGTATTGTTGTCAAGGTTCTTAGATGAATGTCAAATAGATTGTTTAGTAGCAACTGCGATTATACACGGTTGGTTTACATGCCACAAAACGTCAGCGATTTAGTGTGTAAAGTAGTCCAGCTTTCAACTTTAGTCGCAGCTTTTTTAAGCCGGGTTTAGATGAAGCGCACCCACTCGCGCACCGGCCTCGCTTCCGCTCCCTCGCATAGTGTAAACATGCTCCTCGCCATGAGGCCCCTCGTCCTCGGGTTGAGCCATTGCCGGTCGGTTTTCAGTCGCTCATCAAAGAAGCCTCGCTGTGTCGTTTGAACAAGCTTCTGGAGCTGGTCGAGTCTCAGACTCTATACGAGGCTGATTACTGCCTCGCCTTCTCATCCTGGCTCGCCCTTCCAGGCGAATCCAGCTCGTCGTATAAACACTGGCGCGAGGATGAGTTTTAGTGCGCGAGTAGGTGGCGAGGTTTGACTCGCGAGTGGGTGCGCTTCGTCTAAACCCGGCTTTTACAATCAGATTGTGGGCTTCTGAACATGACAACACTGAGCAAATTCACAATCAGCTTCTAAATTCGCTCAGTAGCAGCTTGTAATGTATCTCAATGTAATCGACCAATAAGATTCTTTCACATTCTCATAAGGAGTTTTGCAAACTTTTATTTAATTATTATTTCTTCATGTTTGAGTTTGAATAAGGATCAATAAACCTTGGCCCAACACTATCTACATTTTCCTTTGAGCGGCGTTAACACAAACTATTGAAATAACGGTTTGACGCTCCTCGCTAATGTACAGAAGGCTTAACAATTCCAAATAAGCCATTTACCGAAGAGCCTTTCCGCAGGATTATACTTTGCGCCGTTATAAAATTGCAACTTGTCGGAAAACGAAATTCTTCCTCTTTTTGGACGGCCTGTGTGAATCGCTAAATGCCTAAACCTACACCTAAAATTTTGAATGAGAATTTTTTTGATGTCATCTTAAGAACAAATTCAAAACTTGAAATTTCCAGAATGAAATGATCCTTAGGATTTTTATTTTATGTTTGTATTCAGTTTCTCAGTAGCAATGGACAGGCAACCCTAAGATTCTGAGTTCACACAAGAAGTTTTACAAACTTTTAATTAATTATTATTATTTTCATGTTTGAGTTTGACTAAGGATCAATAAACCTTGGCCCAACACTAGCTACGTTTTCCTTCAAGCGGTGTTAACACAAACTATTGAAATAACGGTTTGACGCTCCTCGCTTATGTACAGAAGGCTTAACAATTCCAAATTAGCCATTTACCGAAGAGCCTTTCCGCAGGATTATACTTTGCGCCGTTACAAAATTGCAACTTGTCGGAAGACGAACTTCTTCCTTCTTCTGGGACGGCTTGTGTAAATCGATAGCGCACTCATTATCGTCTATTTTTATCGTCCTGTCCCGCGTAGCGAATTTATCCTAACGGATACTCTGCAAATTGTAAAACGTTTTTCGAGTGTATAAATCTGCTTAAGCGACATCTTATTTGAAATGTAAATAGCAATTTCATTTAATCTGGACGTGCGGTGTTAGTACGATGTGTACACAGAGGCGAATTCCCGAAAGTTCAGTGTCCCCGGGATGTGTATTTGTGGACTTCGCCTTCATGATGCACTCTTGCGGTTTTATAATGCAAGGACTTCACACGTCGAATCGGACGTGATGGATCATATCGTTGATCGGTTTGTTTTTCTTACAGATCGTACGCAGTTAGTTAATGGATGGCTACTTCCGGGTGTCTTCATTCCCTTAGAAGTGGCAGTTTGCTCAGCTATTGTTTTATACAGGGTGACCCTAATTGGTGACCCCTGAACTAAAGGGTTTTCCAATAAGAAATGTTATTTCGATATGCTAGAAAAATGCCATTTTTCAATATAAATAATCGGATGTTTATTTCATTTAAAGAAGAAGCTTTGCCGTTAATAATGGAAAATAACATCAGGCAAATGACCACCACGACCACGCTTACAGGACCATATCTTTTTAATGAAATTTTCCATAACCAAATCGCAAAGTGGCTGCCCTATGTCCTCGATAGGATAACGAATTTTTTTTTTGAGGTCTTGAATCGACGCTGGGCTATTGGCGTAGACCTTCTCTTTCACGTGGCCCCAAAGGAAGAAGTCGCAAGGTGTTAAATCACAAAATCTTGGTGGCCAATTGTGATCACTTCTTCGAGAGATAACACGGTCCGGAAACTTTTCCCTTAAAAGATCAATGGTTTCGTACCTTGTGGCACGTAGCGTCGTCTTGTTGACAGTAAACGTTGTCCAGATCAATACTATTCAATTTCGGCCATAAAAAATCATAAATCGTCTCTCGATAGCGCAATCCAGTCACCGTAACTGTCACTCAGGATGATTTCTCGACAGAATTCCGGATCATTTTCATGCATTTCAACGACCCAATCAGCAAAAACACGACGTTGTTGATGTTCGGCCGGCTTGAGTTCTTGTGTTAACTGAACTTTATGCGTCTTGAGACCCAAATCTTTATGCAAAATATGTTGTAATGACGTTTGTGGAATGCCTAATTTCAAAGAACGACGAGGAATTGACAAACCTGGGTTGTCTTCAACACTTCTCGAGCGACGTGCACGAGTTTTACTTTCAATGCGTTCTTGAAGCGTGTATCGTTTTTTTTCATTAATGGCGTAGATTCTACTTGTCAAATGTCAAAAAATGACAGCTTCAAACGTGACATCTACCGAAATAACGGGCTATTAAAAATAACACCTCTTATGGAAAACCTTTTACAACTTCTTAACTCTAAAATACTTCTCAACTCTAAGAGAGTTACCGCTTTGCGGTAACTGAGTCATTAAGAAGTCATCTTCTGCTTACCAGATCATTAGAATCTAATAATGAAAACGTGAAAGACACAGAAGCTATGAATGAATCATACCCATAATGAAATCCAATAACAACGAACTTCTCTTCACCAATAGAATATTTTGAACAAAACATCTTCAATTTTAACGTTTCCGTTCATTCTCACACGATTCGACGACCGTCTTTTCGTAAACTTCACAAAGATCGCGGCCATTATGTAATACAAAAGATAAATGACAAACTTCTTCACGAAATTGACTGATTCAAACGATTTATGTGAAACATCATCACAAAAAGCGCCACGTCAAATAAAACAGGTCAAACACATTAGTCCACAAATTCCTTTCACACACCTGAAAGAGGGCTGCAACCAAAAGTTACTACTATGTACGGACCCAAGTCTGAAATATATGTTATATCCTCAATTGTCTGCCGAAGTGTCTACACTATCCCTCATCCATTGTTCAGGTGGACAACAATATGCACCAGAAATTCACCCAACTGTTCTAACAATAGCTATCCGAAGAACTTCTTCACAGGTATCGCTCAAATATCGCAGTTTTTGAAAATGGTTGGGATGAATGCACATCTCTTCAGGTATAAGTGGACCATTACCACAATTTGGTGCATGTAATTCATTCCTTGTGAATACAGGTACTTGTAGGAAGTGAGGAATATTCATGAATCTGAACTACCGCTCCTTTGACCTATGGTAGGTAATCATTAACACTTAAAAACATGACAATGGCGAAAATACTGATTTATAATACAAAAAGAAGGCTTTTCAATGGGAATCCGGAATTCAAAATAATGCGACCTGAGGTGTGTTTTGAACAAACGAGTATTGGAATCGATTATTAGACATTATATTCGTAAATTTGAATCAAACGTTTTTTCATTTTTAACAGGCAGTGAGCATTGCATTGAACTATACAGAGTTTTCCTTTTAAGCTGGCCTGTAAGATGTTTGTGGAAAACTAGTGAATATTTCTTTCTGAAATTTTAGGAGGAGCCTTGAGGATGAAGGAACTCTTCGTCTAAAATATTTTCAGATCGACAGTGTTGCCACGTTTATCTCAAACGCATATCTACTTTATTATTTCAAATGGAACTACCAATATTTTTATTTATGTATCGATTCAATACCAAATTCGCAGTATAACCTATTCAAAAATTTCTCTGCCATGCACTGTTGCCAAGTTATCCATAAATTCTTGAAATTTTTGACGTCTGCATTGGTAAATTGAAAATGCAATATCTCGATTATTTTCTATGCGAACGGAACTAAACTCAGCAGTCTCATAGTAGAAAATCCATGCATTCATGTGGTTCATTCAGTATTCTGATAAATCGTATTTCGGAGATTTTGCTCCGAAAATGTTAAAATTGAAATATTTCGAGATTTTCAAAAGGCAACTGCATATTTAATTTACAGTATTCGATACTAAATGAAAAATGAATGGCAGTCTCCTTTTCCAATGAAAAATACTGAAATTGTTCAGTATTTAGAATCATGATCTATGGACATATCTACCTCAATAATTTACCTCATAATCATAAAGCCATTTCATTGTAAACACTACCATAGATCATGACTCTAAATAAGAAGAATTTCAGTATTTTTCATCTCATTCGAAAACTATCCAAAATAAATAACTAATGTAAAGAAAGACTGCCATTCATTTTTCATTTCGAATCGAATACTGTAAAATAAATATGCGGTTGCCATTTGAAAATCTCGAAATATTCAAATTTTAAGTTTCACATTTTCGGTTCAAAATTTTTGAAGATCCTTACGATTTATCAAAATACTGAGTATACCACATGAATGCATGACATCTCTACTATGAGACTGCTACGTTTGGTTCCGTTCGCATGGAAAATAATCGAGGTATTGCATCTCCAAACTTGCAATGCAAATGTCAAAAATTTCAAGAATTTGCGCATAACTTGGAAACAGTGCATGGCAGAGAAATTTTTTTAATAGTATCTTCGTTAATGTCGCTCTCATATGGTAGGGCATTGAGACAAGCTTGCCTATTACGTTGGCCACAAGCTAAGAAGCATTACAAGCACGCTTTCCTGCATCCCCATGATAGACTCCAGAAAATCGCATTGCCCAACCCCATACCTGGGGGTCAAAATCATGCTCTAACCAAGTTTGAATTTGATAATACACACGTTTGAAGTTATGATGAGCAGCTGCACTTGTTGGTGGAATATTCGAAATTTGCGCAGGTTTTTAAGTTTTGTGCATATAACGGAGATAATCGGGACTTTTCACAGATTTCGGAGCATTATAGACTGTCAATAAGGTTTGATTTCCACTGTCTAATAATCTCTGGGTCGAACAATTTTCTTCCTCAAATGCTGCAGCTAGTTCATCCAAATTTGTCAGTTTCTCAAAAGGTTTTAAAGATTTTTTTTCCTTTTTGAAAAGTCCAGGAGCACTTATTGCGTGCAGGAATAAAATATGAGTTTTGGAATGAGGATAACTATCGAAACTTTTAGTCGAGTATGCCTCCGTTTTCACATTTCCTTTCCCAACTTTTTTGAAGAAAATTTCATGTTCGTTAGACAGTGTACGCCCAGTTGAAATGACAAGTCAATCAATATCTTGTCCAATTATAACTGCAGTTTTTTCAAACTGCAGTTGCAACAATAAGAACATCCCCATCATCTCTGACTTTTTTAGTAGTAATATTTGCAGCTTTTAATTGACGAAATAGAATATAATAGTTGATAAAAATTGACAAATATTCATAGGTCCAAATAGCAAAAAAACCATAGGAAATGAGATATTTACAAAAAAAGCGCAAAAAACCGATTTTTGTGATCTTTGACCTCAAAATTTAATAGTTGCTCGCAGCCTACCATATGTAGGTTTTGGGACAACTTTTAAGGGGTCAATATAAAAGTATTCTCAAAACTTACAGCTGGGTATCTCGAATTACGAGATTCTTGCCTAATTTAAGCTTATTTGACTGGACTATGTATAATTTTCACTAGTTGTTCCTGAAAATTGAGCCACAGACACGGAATCATTCTTCGTTTTCCAAGGTAAAAAATGCTTCCGTTCAAAACTGCCTAATTTGGATCATCCTGTATAGTGTGCGGCCACTGCTATTTCCGAAATAACCCAACTTCCTAAACCTGATGCATCACAGTAATAGTTATTTCCGGTTGCCAAGTGGAGAAGTAAAAGGAGAGCTCAGCAGGATATCCGGTCCGTGTGGGATTTCAATTCAGCTGTTTGATATGTATCATATTAAAGTCGATGACAAGTGCTTTTTCTGCGGACTGTGGTAAAAAGTGAAGGGATGTCGAAGAATAGTGAAGAATAGCGGCACTCTTATCTGCAATGGGTTACTTCCGTTAACATGATACGAGTAGACTGCTGGTAGTCAGCTGATCGCTGGTTTGATAAACATCTATGTTACGTCCTTCAGATTCGAATACTAAAAGTTTTGAAGAGGTTTGCAATTCATCCGTGAAGTTGTTCCAATTAAATGAAAGCATTTCGAATGATATTTTGAATAATTTGAAATATCTTAAGATGAATAGTTATTTTTGTATTAAGTGCGTAAAATGAGTGTTTTTTCATGGCATATAAGAGTCTCAATTTTTGACCGAGACCGCAGGTCTAGGGAAAAAATTCTCCCGAAACTACGAATTTAATATGCACGGAATACAAACAACATTTTTTGTACAACTGTGAATGTGGATATCATTAAGTATCTGAATCTCTGAAATATAATTATTAAATATGTTGCATTCAATACAATATTTTTTTGCATAGAGTGATATTTCTGTGTAAATAATTTCTTTAACGGTGAAAAAAATAGCTTTTTTAAAGTGAAAGAAGTAATCATTCACGCATCCATAGTGATGAAGAAAAGTCAAGTTTTTTGACAGTTGTACAATATAGTTATTTTTGTATTAAGTGCACAAAATGGCTGTTTTTTTTATTGCACATGAGAGTGTCAATTTTTTGCCGAGAGGCCAAAATTCTCAGAATGTGGCATGAAAACACGAATTTTATACGCACGAAATACAAACAAAATTTTTGTACAACTGTGAATGTGAACATCGTCTGAAATATAAATATTAAAGATAATGCTTCCAATACGATATTTTCATGCATTTTACTTTTTTAATAGCGAAAAAAGACTTTTTTATCGGTGAAAAAAGTAATCATTTACGCATCCGTAGTGATGAAGAAAAGTTATTCTGATACTCATTTTTTTGACAGGGAAAAAGTAATTTCGTAATAGTCATATTATGTGACCTGTGAAGAGATATAAAATGTCAGATTTTTTTACCGTCACAGAAAAAAATGATTTTTCAGAAGCGTAGAGTAGCCACTGATTTCGACTTGGAACTAAGAAGTATTATTCATTTGTTCTTTATACTCGGTTTATAACCATTTTTGTATTCTTCATCATGATATTCACTATACAGTCTGTGTTTTTGAAATTTTAAGGGTGGCCAATTTGAAAATCCTCGAAACAAGTTCAGAAAATGAAACTATTATCGGGCTTGTTGCTTACAATATTTTTTCGGCAACCGTGTAGAACAACAGTTTAGCTGCTGCTTTTCGTATTTTTTTTGCGAATGCGATCAAAAAACATGCAAATTTTTAACAACTGATTTCATATGAATTATCAGCCGATATTTCCTTGCTATGTTTATAATCAACAACAAACTCAAAGAAAGAGTGTACATTCCAGACAATTGACGGAAATAGTTATTTACTTAACAAGTCCGTAAAACACAATTTTTTCAACTAATGACCTAGTCCGGAAAGTACCTTCTTTCCGGAATAAGCTGGAAAATGCTACTGTCTCAAAGAAAAAGTTCCTGGAAAGTGTGTATATTCCAGAGAGGGTTTTTTTGTGAATGAATATTGATATACTGATTGTTCATGCAAAAATTCGTATAAATAAAATTAATAAAAAAAGGTATGGCATCTAGTCAAATCAAACATCGACAATATATTAATATACACCATATGTCTTGGAATATGTATGGAACTCCCGTCAAAACTTGATTTAATTATACTAATTGTAGGCATTTATGTCCTGTTAGAATGGTTAGAACGTTATTCCTCCTGATGATGCTGCATTTACGTCAATTATTGCCTCATTGAAGTAATTAGTCTTTGGCCTACATTTTGTTGTTCATAAACCGTAGCTTGAGGTCTTTCATTCCGCTTCTGTCGATGATTATGGTCCATGAGGCGATGAAGAATTTATGACATCAATACGGACCCAGCTAGGAATTTTTACTTTTGCTCTTTTTCTAATCAGAAAAATTTATTCATTTACTAGAAATAAGGACTTTTGTATGCTTCATTGAAGTTTCGTTTCATTATTCTATCACAATGGGTTTCATATCATAGATTTATAATACTAACTAGATGGCGAACCTGTCAAAAAATTTGAGGCAAACGGCGGCCATTTGCAGTTAGAGTGAACCACAAATATTTTGAGAGATGTCACTTTTTCTATGAATTGAAATATTAGAATCACCAATATTCCTTTATTATTTTTTATTCAACGAATCAAAATGATTACCAATTTGTTTAATAACTGATCACAAGAATCGAAAATATTTATAATTTTAATAGACCGAAATGTCAGAGTTCACAGAACACGAATATATAGAGTAATAGAGTTCGTTATTCATCACTTCTTTCAAAGGAACGTCTATGTTTCAATCAAAATTCGAGCACAGATGGCATAAAACATCAAAATATTTGTGGTTCACTCCAAACTGCAAATGGCGGCCATTTGCCTCACTTTTTTCTACGTGACAGTAAGGAAGTTCGACGTCCAGTTAGTATTATAGGTCCATGTTTCATATACATACTTGATGTCATATGGAAAGACTGACATTTCTAGTTCTTGCATTCTCTATCAATTTAATCCTTTCAGAGAGGATTTAATTGGTTCATGCATTCATTCAAAAAATTCAAAATGAGATCTAATTCAAAGAAATTACAAGTACAGGGTGGGAAAAATTCGATGGCTACTGAATGGATATCGAGAAGCATAGCAGAAAACTGATGACACATTTTTGGTCTCTTTTTTCCGTCTAACTTAAATCTTAAAACTAACCTATCTTTCATAGATTTTGAGGTATGAAGGAATTTTGAGATTTTGTCATTTTCATGGATACTGAATAACTCGATTGTTTGAACTCGTGTTCGAAATCCGCTGTTACATTCTACAACATGATATGACTGATTTTATCGATTCAGCCATTTCCGAGAAAAGACAAAGAATTCACTGATGTGAAAACAGCCGAGTAAGATAGCCGAGTTTTGTGGAGAATTTTTCGTACGCCACTGGAATATTGACCGGATAGCGATGCAAATAATTTTGATTCGCCGAGATAATTCGAGATGCTTCCATTTTTACGTTGGAATCTGGTTATGGTATGTTCTCTACGAAAATGGCCCATGTTAAATCCACCACCAACTTTATGACTCATTTCCACTTGCACCCCTTGGGGGGGATAGCCGAGTTCCAGTCGAGTTTTCTGTGAAAAATGTATATCTTGCAAACTAGACATAGGATTGACGTCAAATTTGGCAATAACATCCAAAAATACTAACTCATAATTACTGCATACGCCACATTCACTTGCATCCCCCAGGGCTGTTTGATACTGACCCCCCTGGGGGGTGCAAGTGGATGTGGCGTATGCAGTAATTATCAGTTAGTCTTTCTGGATGTGATTGCCAAATTTGACGTCAATCCTATGTCTAGTTTGCAAGATATACATTTTTCACAGAAAACTCGGCTGGAACTCGGCTATCCCCCCCAAGGGGGTGCAAGTGGAAGTGAGTCATATAGTTATTTTTGTGTATAGAAAGAAGGACAAATACGAAATTTTGTGTCGATTGTATGTCTAGTTCTCGAAATATTCGTATCTGTTTGAATAATAATTAAGTCGTTATGTAATCCGCCCATGGGGGTGCAAGTTAAAGATGACTGCTGAAATATTTTTTCGTCAATATGTAAATAATCATGCAGCAGCATGAGAGCGTTACTATGTTTGGTTGTTTTTTCATAAATTTTCAAATATTAGGCTGTTTGGTACTGACCCCCCTGGGGGGTGCAAGTGAATGTGGCGTATGCAGTAATTATGAGTTAGTATTTTTGGATGTTATTGCCAAATTTGACGTCAATCCTATGTCTAGTTTGCAAGATATACATTTTTCACAGAAAACTCGGCTGGAACTCGGCTATCCCCCCCAAGGGGGTGCAAGTGGAAATGAGTCATAAAGTTGGTGGTGGATTTAACATGGGCCATTTCGTAGAGAACATACCATAACCAGATTCCAACGTAAAAATGGAAGCATCTCGAATTATCTCGGCGAATCAAAATTATTTGCATCGCTATCCGGTCAATATTCCAGTGGCGTACGAAAAATTCTCCACAAAACTCGGCTATCTTACTCGGCTGTTTTCACATCAGCAAAGAATTCTGATTTTTCAAATGTAAACTATAGTCGAATGTTTGTTTATCTGGCTCCAAAAATTTTGCTGATTTCAAAAATGCATCATATGTCCCTATTCACATGAATATTACACGAGAAAAAATTATACTTTTCCTGCTTCTCGATTCAGTTCTCAATTAATTATAAGAAGGCCGACCTTACCATAACATAAAAAATGCTTTATAATTGTGAACTCCATACAATAGTTTGTGAACTCCACACAATTCTATGTGAATTCAACCCTTCGTGATAGATAGGAGTTCGAAGTTGACTTCCCTTGCGATTAGGCTATTTTCATTCGCTTGTATGTAGCATACGAATATATAAAATTTATCTTATTTGTAACATCACTAACATCCCGGCCCAATAGGATGAATAAACAGATTATATACATTTTTTTAATTTAACGAACACACGATGACAAATTAACCACAGAGTTAAGTATTCAGCAATCGAAGATTCCAATCATAGACTTTTAGCGGTCCACAAAAGAAAATACACTTTCAATGGTCGCTACAGTTACGCCAGCCTACTTATAGGTAATAATTAAGAACTGAATCAAAAAGCAGGAACACGTATTGAATTTTTCCCGTGTAATATTCATCTGAATAGCGACATATTATACATTTTTGAAATCAGCACAATTTTTGGAGCCAGATAAAGAAACATTCGACTATAGTTTACATTTGAAAAATCAGGATTCTTCGTCATTTTAAGAAAATTGCTGGATCAAAAAAATCAGTCATATCATGTTGGAATCACTCTTAAAAAAGTGCCTGTAGAATGTAACAACGGATTTCGAGCACGAGTTCGAATAATCGAGTTATTCAGTATCAATGAAAATGACAAAATCTCAAATTTCGTTCATAACTCAAAATCTATGAAAGATAGGTTAGATCTGTTATAAAACATGTTCACTATGTTTCTGGATATTTTTTAAGCCAACTCCTTGTGATCAAGTTTTTGAGCGCTCGTTCTACTTAAACGAGTGCTATATCGTTTTGCCAAATTTCTGTAATTTTCGAATTTTGGCAGAACATGGTCTCGAACGATAGGGTTTGACTCCCCGATGACGAACTCGGGGTCAAATATAATTCTGTCTGTGGGGCCGTCTGTCCGTCCGTTCGGTTGCACGATACCTTTCGACGGGATTGTCCTAAAGACTTGAAATTTTCAGGGTGAGTTGGGTTCCTCAATGCCTTGATTAGCTTCGTTAACCAGCCATATCGTACAGAGTGTTCCATAAAATATGGCCACTCAAAATTTTTGTTCCTCAATACCTCAGACAAAACGGAACCAATCAGAATGAAATGCGGCCACATACAAGATGCTCATAATAAGCCTCATGCAAATTTTGTGGTGTTAACAAAACCATAGAAAATTCAATTGGAATATTGAAAAGAAGAAACTTCATATTTCCATAACAAAAAATCCGATTCGAGTAAAATTCATTTTGTGAATGAAGATTGATATACTGAATGCTCATGCGAAACATCAACAAGATCGCATCATCTGAACCATAGAAATTGAATTGGAATTTCGAAAATAAGAATCTTTATTTTTCCATAACAAGATATCCGATTCGAGTGAATTCAAGGGGATCACATCATCCATAGAGTTTAATTTTTTTAATTGTCAAGTTTTTACATATTTCAGGTTTTGAATAATTTCCAGAATATAATTCCGATCGTTTCGCATTCCTACACAATATTTTGAGCTAATAGCTTCATTGCTCAACCAATGACCAATGACCAAAAGCACCTGCTCAGAGCCTTCTTAAATCTTTTATTGTTCGTTTTTATTTTCCTCAAAAAATTTATTTCAAAAATATCAATGAGTTAGTTAGTAAGTGTCCTTCGATGTAGATTCTCTGAGAAACACTGATATTCATTTTGTTCATCAACTACCCATATAGGAAGAATGTGATCTCCAAACCTGCCTCAGTATCGATTCTCACTAATCCACCCCCTTTTGCATTGAAATCACCCCTCATGGAATAGGAAGCGGAAAAAGAGAATGCAGGAGAGTTGAATTGCATCCAAAATCAATTTAAGTTACATGACCATGACATGGGCCCTGTTTGAAAATCACTGGCGAAAAAACAGGTTAGTCCTCAGTGTTGCAGGGGATGAGGGATGTGTGTCAACCCCTCATCGTTGAAAGCGGGGCACATTGGAGGGTTGTGTTTTTGTAGGCACATCGTTGCCACATGTCGCAACTAAATTATTCTAATGACAGTCCCCTACGGTATTTGGATCAAACACTTGTTCGAATGGATGGAAAGCATGGAATAGGGTAGCAGGGATTTAGGATTGTTTTAAAATACACCATGCTGCTTCCGTATATTCAATAGGCTTCGATTACAGTATAAACGACTCTAATGAGGTTAAAAAATAGAGAAACAGAAGAATGAAAAAAATTAAGGATATCATGACGTGAAACTTGTTCCCTAGGAACAAGCATCCAGGAATGAGGAATATTATCTATATTTAATGTGTTCTCATATATAAATTATAAATAACCAATATCACTCCAAAGAAACCTATCATACTTGAAATTTCTAGTAAATCGCTGCATTTCTCAAAACTTCACAAATCAGTGATCGAATTAAAATGTTTTCTTGTATATAGTTTAACTTGAAGCATATAATTTATCTTAGTCAAATCATGGAGAATTCGATTACGTTGAAAATAGTTATTCTCCTATCTAGAGCGGAAAGTTGTACTCTCCCGCAAGAAATTGCCGGTGCCCGAACGACGCGAGGCGGAGAAGAATCCTTTCCGCTCGAGATGGGAAATATTTATTTTTCGAAAACCTTATTATGAAATATAAAAAATTCCAGCATTTGTTCCAAGATTTTTCTTTACGAAATAATCAATTTAGTTAACCAATTGCTATGGAAAATCGTAGGCAGTGACATGAAATAAATTAGATCCTCAAGTGCTACTGACAATTTTTGATGTCAAGCTAATAATTTTTGCAAATTCGATCATATCGAAATAAAAATTGCATTAATAATAATTATGATGTCAAAGTTGAAATGGCATTGATATACTTAAGGTTTATAATTCAAAAATTTAACAAAAAGTCCGAAGAGTTGTGGGAAAGTTATACTTCCAGAGAAGAAAAGAGCGCGGGAAAATTTTTATATGGGCACGTTTTTAAGAGTAATAAAATTCAATACACTTGAGTATACAGGGTGTCTGTAAACAAATGCGAGGGACTTTGGGAGATGATCCTCGATGAAATTAAGCAGGGGTAGTTCATATGAATTTTTCGGAATCGACCCCTTCCAAGATATAGTTCTGGAAGACGATGACGAGTTGACAGTTTCAATTTTTTCATGGCTTCTCGGAAACACTGAGTCATAAAAAACATAATATAAAAAACTAAGTACCTATATTTACTCACACAAATTTCTTAGATCTCATAACTTATTATTAGGGGTAAAATAATAACCCTCCATGATTTTCGTTAAACATTATTTTCGTGGGGTAGATTTTCGATAAATAAAATTCTCTAATGGTCTCCCATTCAATTCTGGTGAAAAAAGTCGATACTTTTCTCGGAAAAAATAAAACTTACAAGCAGTTATGATCTGTGTTCATTCCGTCTCATCGTATAAGTGTTCCATAGAATGAATATTCTAAGATATTGTATGTCTACGACAGGAGATAAAGATGTTCTATAAATCTTTCTGAAGGTATAATCACATTTCCGGAAGAAAATTTTATCCGTAATATTTTAATTTCACAAATAGAACTTTTTTCGATTTTTGCGATGTTTCTTGACGTGCGGAAACAGCAATCGAAATGGAGAACTTGTTGAACTGCTAGATAAAATCAGTCAATTGACAGACTTAAGAATGTCAATTGACAGACTTAAGAATGTCAATTGAAAGAGTAAATATATCAATTGACAGATTAAATCTCTCAAATGGCAGATTTTTATTCTATCGTAGGGGCACTAATAGGCCTTCGTAAATGTTTGCTTCACCGCATGCATGAAGGTCAGTGCAAGCCAAATCCATCCGATTCCTATGCTGTCTCTTGTAGTTGTCCACAAACCGGAGTTCTAGGAAAAAATATCAATCATGCCTCAGGCATCGAAATCCATGTCCCCCATTATGATAAGTCCCACCCCGAAAATATTCCATTTCCGGCGCTTAGCTATGTTCTCCTGACCTCCCTTGACAGTTTGACAAATAACTTTTAGATTTCTGGGTTCGGAATGGTCCTGTCAATTACGAAGACCGCAGTCGGCAATTTTGAAGACATTTTCTGGGTGGATTGGGGCAGTTTTAGATGTTATAGACGCATTAATTCTGATCTTTGGGAAACGAAAGATGATACGTATTGGGAAAGAAGAGAATCCAATATTGTGGGAATATTATGCACGTTGAAGTGGACCATAAAATTGGGGAAACTCGTCATTGAAATGGACATTTATTGCTGTAATCATCTAGAGCACCATCTATAATTAATAAACCGAAAACTAGATTCTGATTATTCTGACTAACCCATGAACTTATTTATTGCTGAAATTCGGTGTCATTATATTTCAGTGTTGTTGAAAAGAAATTCTCGATGATGGACCATTTTTCGAAAAACTTTTTGGGGTTCTAAACATCATTTTTACACTTTTATTAAAAGTTTCGGCCAGCATTTGCAACAAAGGACATAAAAGGCTCAGCAGGGAGATACTGATAGATACTTCAACATGCTTTGAATGAAATTCAATTTTGAACACGTTTTTGGGTGGATTGGGGCAGTTTTGGATGTCACAGACGCATTAATTCCTATCTTTGAGAGAAACGAAGATAATACGTATTGGGGAAGAAGAGAATCCAATATTGTTGGAATATTATGCTCATTGAAGTGGACCTTGAAATTTGGAAAATTTATCATTAAAATGGACAGTTATTGCTGTATCATCTATAATAATCAATAAATCGAAAACTGAAATTCAGATTACAAACTGATCCATGCACTGATTTGTAGCTGAAATTCGGGGTCATTAGATCTCAATGGTATTGAATTGAAATTCTCTATGATGGTGCATTTATTGAAAAACTTTTGGGTTCTTTCCATCATTTTTACTCCTTGCATTCAACTTTTAGGCCAGCATTTTAACAAAGGACTTAAGAAATTTGCTCAACAGGAAGATATTTAGATGTAACAGACGCATTAATTTCGATCTTTGCGAAAACGAAAGATGATACGTATTTGGAAAGAAGAAAATCCAACTATTGTGAGAATATTAGGTACGTTTGTTAAAGTGGACCTTGAAATTGAAGAAAAAATCATTGAAATGGACATTTATTGCTAATCGTCTGAAGTACCATCTATAATCAATAAATCGAAAAGTGAAATTCAGATTATTCTGACTAACCCATGAACTTATTTGTGGCTGAAATTCAAGGGTAATTATATCTTTAGACTTGCCCAGAAAGAATTAGGCATTTTCATTTTTACCAAATTTTTATGTATTTTTAAGGATTTTATTGCACCCTGTGCCATCCCCATCAACCCTCTGAATTTTTTGAATAGGGAAAGTGGGTCATGTGGTACTTTTTGGCAAGGTCATGTATCTAGAGTGGAAATAATTTCTGAAAATTCGTTTCGAAATTAAAAATTGAGAAAAGCAGTTAGGTATATGGGCATACATGTAGGAAAATTATAATTCAATACACTTGAGATTGACAATGAATTACTTTCTGGTTTGTTCGAGCAAATCATGAATGCATTTTTTCATTCTATTTCGTTTCCATAATTCACAATTATAAAGGACAAAACATTCAAAATTTCAGCAAAAATATACCCTCTGAATTTTTTGAATAGGAAAAATATGTCATGTGGTACTTTCTTGGCAAGATCTTTGTATCTCATTTACAGGCGTTCAGAAATTTTCAAGAAAAAATTTTTTTTTTAAATTAGTTAGATCAATCCCCTCACGTGAAATGGGTTGAAAGTTGTGTATAAACAAAACAGTAATGGTCGACTATCATTCGGTGACAAATTTTATCAAGTACCATCGTCTCAGTAAATGTAAAAAAAGTAAATGATCCAAGACAAATTGCACATACTGAAAACCTCTTTGAACTAACTAATTTTTTAAAAACATTTTTTCTTGAAAATCTACACGTCTGTAAATAAGACACGAAGAACGAAGACCTTGTTAAAAATGTTTAAAGTAAAATAAAAGTGAACAAAAATTGGCCTGTTTCAGGATTTTGTCAAATATTTCTCTTTTGAGGAAACGAATTTTTTGAATCATTTTGAGGTGCACTCTATATTAAGTTCGCTTTGCACCAATTTAATAAAATTCTTATCTTCTCTATCACTATAGAAAAGGAATTCAGCAGAGTCAAAAATTATAATATTCGTAAGATCGATTCAATATTCGTGTTGTATTTTTTAGGTTTTGCTCTAGTATTGCCTTATTTTGGAGCAATAAAAGGCTTATGGGATATCAGAATATTGAATCAGTTCAATAAATTCAACTATCATTAATTTATTCAGCCAAATTTTGATCATTACCATGAAATCCTACTACATATCAGACATCTAGATGTGTAGAATTTTGAGAAGGAGTTCAAAATTTTCTGTAAATAATATGATGATGCTTCAAAAATAAAGGCAGGATCCAAAGCTGAAAAAATGTAATTAACGTTCTCAATTCGAATTTATTTTTTCCATATTTTTTCATTTATTTCAAATGTTGATTTATTTTCCAATGGTAGTACTTGAACTATTCCTCTCAAACTGTCTCATACTCTCATTATGTTCGTTGAATATCGATACATAATTTCATATTTTCAACATGAAATCATTTTTGTAGACCATCTCAGCATGGGGCCAGGAACCGACGCTTGCAAACAGGTGCATTTATTCCCATTTGGGAGATTAGTTATGGTCGTATAGAATATACCCCAGTTTCTCACCCTCTGGCAATCTAATGTTTTTTGTCCCTTGGTCTAGGTCGTTGAGAGTGGCATCGTTTATTACAAGGGGTCGTCCCGCAGTCCCACATAGGGGAACTCACTAGACCGAGCATCAAATCATTCGTCGACAGACCTAATAAAAAAGCGGATGTTGTCTGAGATTTGTACAACA